>OY727106.1:13173202-13618202 GCA_963402855.1 Ormia ochracea
ATCAGCTGTTACAATTTACATCTGTGTAGACTTTGCAGTTATAGGCAGAAGGCCAATAACAAAAGGTTTGTTTGTTGGTAAACACATTCTCGTTATAATTCCCATTTAGTTCTGAGCTTTGTTTTTACCATGCAATTTTTTAAATTTCCCATAAATATTTTTTTAAAATTCCTTCAATAGCAATAAATATATTATTTAGCTAGATGAGTTTGTTAATTCAAACAGAAATATTATTCTCGGCACCAAATAAATATGTATACAAATATTGTTTGAAACTATTAAATAAATTCTATTACGAATATGAAACAAAGTTAAGTCTTTGCTTCATAAAGCAACTTTTACTAGGATACCTTTGCTAGGATACAGCTTACCTAAAATGCGCATAGGAGCTAGCGAACACCACATCAATGAATTTGACTGTATTTCAAAGTGAAATTTAATTTAAATTTTTTTTTGGCAGTTTTTGTAACAAAAACAAGCCCACAAGTAACGAAAACTAATCCTTTTAAAGTAGATAATCAGGCCCGCAGAATAATACTGAATACACTTAAAACAAACAATATTTATATTTAATATTCATTACACTGTTTGTTTAAAGTATGGTCTTTATTGAAATTAAAAGATCTGATTAAAAAATTGTATATAACAAAATAAGAGACATAAAATAATTTATAAACCGATTTTAAGCTTAAATAAAATAAAGCTTTGAATACAATCGCCGCAGAAGGCTGCAGTGCAGCGTATAAAGGATAGAATAGAATGCAGACGGCAGCATTTGAAGTGTAGCCGTCAGCATTTGAAGTGTAGCCGTCAGCATTTGAAGTGTAGCCGGCTACGGCGAATGTGTTTAATGCTGAACTACAAAAATACATATTTATGTCAATAAAAATAAAAATGCTTCTGCACTATTTTATAAATTATTTAATTGCTTTAAAGAAGGCATTTCTTGAAAACCACTTTACTTTTACAAGGAAATTTTTCTGCTCTGGTCTAGAGAACTCTCTTCCTTATTTTTAATTGTTGTATATTTAATAAGTTCATTTCACATGCTGGGAGGAGTTTAAAGGAAACAACTTAATTGTAGATTAATTTCTTAACAGTTTAATTATTATTATTTTTTTTTTTTTAGTTTTAATGAATACCAAAAATATTTCTTTTGGGAAATGCAACAGAATATACGGCAAAACAAATCATGTTTTAAATTAAATTATAAATTCAAAGTCATGCATGTGCATGCGCTTTTATCTATACTCGTATTTATCAAAATATTCGCTTTTTGCACGTAAAAAAATATTCATGTTAAAAAATGAAATACGGCCAATGTGATGCTGTTGACACATGATAAGCATTTGGGTTATTCAAATAGATAAGACTGGCTTAGAAATAAACAAGTCGACACGTGCACATACCCATACACATATATATGTATGTGTATGGGCATTGGTATGTGTGCTGCTTTATTCGATAAATAATTAAAGTAAAACAACAACAACCTTACTTTGCATTAGCAATTACACGTACAGTAAAAACAGTATGCTTTTGGTAGATTAATTGTTTAGAGCAATTTATTGAGTGTCGGGCTTGAAGTTGGGCAGCCATTTCTTTAACAAGCGGTGCCCAGCCAAATATTTGTCAAATAAACAGCAAGAAAACCACATCTGTTCACATACTGGCTGGCCCCAAAATATTTATTATACGAGGAATATTTTTGCTTTATTTGGCTGTAATAATAATATTTATTTTTTTCTGTACTTCATTAAACAAAAATGAGAGGGCGGCCAGGCACGAATGTTGGTAATAAAATTTTACTAATTTTTAATTTGTTGGAAAAATGTGTTGCGGCAATTACAATTATGATTAACAAATTCCTCAATATGTTTGTAACTGCATATCAATTAATTATTGACTACAATTACAAAAACCACAAACATTAACATCAATCATACGTCATGATGTTCGCACTTGTAATTCAATAATGCTCATACGCAATAATATATGCAGCCCCTAAAAGCATACTATGATAAATTCATTTATAAATCAGAGTTAATGGGGTCGTGAATGGGGCGTGTGTGTTTGTGTGAAAAAGGGACAGCGCACACAATTGTATTGCAAAAACACACATTCTCGTACGCCTTGTGGGCGCCGTTTACAAACAAAAACACATTTTCGTCGATTTCGATACTTCGATTTGAATAGACACATTTCCCGCCTCAGAAGCTTATTTGCACTTGTGTGTGGTTAAGCTCATTTTTATGCTGCATTTCGTTACCGGTTATGATTTTGCCAAGCCACATGAATAGTAGTACGCTTTTGGCCGCTGTTTGAAATTAAATGTGTGAATTGTTAATTCACACCTCTAAGCTCCTGTAAATTTTCTGATTTTTATTTCAACCACAAAGCTTTTTAAACTTTTTAGCTTTTCATAAAAATTATGAACTGATGATCTACTTCGATGAACAAACAAAAGAAATTCAAATATTATTATTTAAGCGCCAAAAATTAATAAAATTGAAGAAAAAATATTTCTATATTTCTTTTTTAGGCCTCTTTCTAACTTTACGGAATTTTTGACTTTCACCATCCCACGCTGCCGTACGAAAATCTTATGCGATTTCATTCTATTTTAAAAAATCCTATCAAAATGGTGTGGCTAGTGCCACACTATCACATAAAAATGTTGTAAACAATATTTTCTTTGCTGTTTGCAGTAAATGCAACTCTGATCGTGTGATCGTGTGACAATAGTGATTTTATGAACATTCTCATAAACTTTTGCAAATCTGTCACGCAGATTTATTTTCAGGCCACATTATCGCATTTATTCAGCACAAATTACATATTGAGCGAATCGTACGATTGCAGAGGATAGTGAATCATCATGGCCTTAAATTGCTCTGCAGGAGACAATAAAAAATACTTATAAAAAATTTTAAAATCAACGAATTCCTAAAACTGAAATGAGAATTCGAGAAGTAGCAGCGCAGCAATATTCTAATAGTAAAATTGAACAAAGACATTTTTGAGGCCAATGCGCATCTATACAGCGAGAGCTTTTCTTGAAAAAAAAATTTTGTTTAAACCAAACGATCCTACTTAAATCTTCTTAACAGGTGAATTTCTCTGCTATGAAGTTCGCACCATTAGGAATTTATTTCTCATTTTCGCTGTCCGCACCGTGTTTTAATCTCTTTATAATGAATTTTAAAACTGAGAGATAATTTCTTTACAATGAAAAAATATTTCACTTATAAATTTTATTGTCATGCATTTTTGTTTCTATATAACAAATTGTTTTATTGCTACGCCTCTGCCAACAAATCATTCTTTATATGCTTTCTTTAGTTAAGCATTCTATTACTTATGGCTTGTTGTTGTTGCCTTTACTGGAGAGGGTTTAAATTGCGCCCAGATGGTACTGGACATTAAACTCTTCAAGGTTCATCTAAAAGACACTAGAAATTTCATTAACGTGTTTCTACGAAAAATGCAGTTGGTCATGAAATTACCATTGATGAGTTAGTCGGTCAGATTAGCTCCACCTCTACAAGTAAACAACAGGATCTAGAAAAATACGTTTTTTTTACAAAAAAAAAAAAAAGTGTCGAGCAAAAAGGAACCAGCTGTCGCTGGTGAACAGCACACGCAATATGAGCATAATCGGGGATTCGTATAAAGAAGAAAGAAAATGGGGGAAGTACCATTACTAGCAATTTCAAAAGCTGTTGCCCGTTTTTCTTCTATGGAAGAAATGAGGAAATATCGGAAGGATAATATAATAATATTTTATTTTCAATTGTAAAATTTTATTTATTTTATTTTAAAATAATTGAGAGTTCAATTATTAATATTTATATTATAGGGGGGATAATATTTTATTTTTATAGGGAAATATTATCAATTTTTAATTATTAATATAAATTAATTTTTAATTACTAATTTTAATTATTACATTTTATTTTTATAGGGAGATATTACCAATTTTTAATTTTAATTTCCGTCCAAAATATCGGAAGGATTAAACTAGTCAAACTAATCCAAACTACCTTCAACGCCTTACGGATTTTCTTACTGAAAAGTATTTATAAAATTCCCCACATACGAGTAAATGAGTTGATGTTCGGCAACTATAGAAATTCATTATAATCCTAGTCGACCGTGCAATTATCCTTGCATTAAATGGCCAAAAAAGATAAATATTATTTATAGCACTTTGTTAGTTAATTTATTAATTAGAGGTAGTTTGGATGGGAATTTCAAAAGTTATTTTACACTAAATAATAATTTTCTAAAATTAAACTTGTGACATTTCACTAATAACATATTAACGAAATGCTTTTACGACTTCGTTATGACTGACGACCAACTCAGAGCTTTTTATGTGGCATGCTAATCTAAAAACATTAAAAAAATATGATTTTCAGTTTTATGTCATTTCAAAAAGAAAAACAAAAAAAAATACGAGTGCCAATGGATTGAAACAATGTGCTCATACAATTGGATTGGGCTGTTCAGGGCAATGTTGCGCACATGAATCAACCAGCTAGGCCAGCAACAAAAATACACATTTCTTTTCTACACAGTTGTTCTACAGTGTTGCAATCTAAACGAAACAGCTGTAGAAAATTAAGCTCACACATACAAACACACACACATTCATTTCTCAAAATTATTCGCAGTCTGAAAACATGACTGAATAAAAGTTTTCTTTTCAAAAATACTGAATTTGAAGAATAAAAAAGTTTTAAGTCGGCAGAAAAAAGGACGATATTCGAAAGGACGAAAACCACCTTAAAACAGCACTGAAGGGTTTCCAGAAGACAAAGTAGCCATGCAATCTAGTAAAATGGCAGCAGTCTATTTCCCTGTTGTTGTAGAACTTGTAGAACGTGTGCCAAGAATGACAATAACGCATTACGTTGTGCCATCAAATAAGTCCGCTTATAAACCGCGAAAGCTCAACATCCGCTGATGGAATAAAGCAAAGCCATTTTTGAAAGGAATATTTCAATATCGAATAAGAATAAAAACTGTGTTGTTTGTTTTTACTTAATTATTTTTTTACAAAAAAAAAAGAACGCATTCTTTTAGAAATATCAAACTCAAACAAAAATACCACTTACATGAAAATTTTTCTTTTCGTTGACATGGCAAAGTGATGAGATGCTCTCAATATCACACTACTTTCCCCACCACATTTAAATTTAAATACCTCATCGATGTTATACGACAAAATAAGTTGGGCAAGGACGAATTAATTCAAATTTTTTTTGTATTTGTTTACTAAATATTTAGAGTTACCATGATTACAACATATGCAAATTTGTGGGGAATGACTAGAGATTATTATTACCAACTACTAAAAAACGAATATTCAGTAGAATATTAAGAATTCATAGAAATTGTTTATTTCGGGATATCAACTGCTTCCTGTAAAATAATCAATTTCAATGCATTTTTAATATTCTTCTGAATATATTTTTTTTTTTTGGGAATTCAGAGTAATTTATATGACAGAAAATATTTCTTTTTCATTTTTATTGAAAACAAACAAATTAATTGCAACAAATTCTTTCACCACACTCCTGCAAATTTGCTTAAGTTTTTATAGTGGGCAACAAAATTTTGTTTCCATTTTATTTTTTGAAAAAATTGTTGCCTTGTGTAGAATAAAAAAAATTTTAAAAAGTTTGACTTTATTGGAATTCTCGGGCATTTCCTTTCATGTGTAGAATATTAATTCCTTCAGTTGAATTTTTTTTTAGAAATTCAAATATATTTTTCACCAATAACGTCGAGGATGAGCATATCAGTTCGATTTCCATCAGCCTTTTAGCTGACAGTTGTGCGCAACATAGACAAATATATACTGCTGCTCAGCCTACTTATGCGATCTTTTCGTTAACACATCAGACTTAACAATTTTACAAAATTTCAATATATCAACATTTCCTTCTTTACTCTACAATTTTTCACAGACATGTATAATGTTATCCTTGAGCAGGATACACATCTTTACATTTTTTGCTTACTAAATATGTATATATTTTTTCTGTTATTGTTGTTTTTTCTTCTTCTCACAAATCTTCCGCATGAATAATGTTGCTACCTTAAGATGGAAAACAAGAATCAGTCATTCTGTGGGGTGAATGTGGCAGGTAGGCTAAGGGGGCAGACCGTAATGTTCGTTTTGCACTTCTTAAATCAAGCACAACATCTTTGCAGTGCTACACATGTGAATTACTAGCAGCCCCATGCACCAATTTAAGACTCACACATATCAACACAGTGCTATTCAAATATCTTTCAAATGCAGGCACACACACACACACGCGCGAGCATACAACTGTTTTATAAGTGCACTAGTGCACACGCATTAAGGGAAAACAACAAGTGCAACATCTGTACTTTCTCCTTGTAAACTTTATTAAAACATTTTCACAAAAGATTACTGCTACCTGTAATGTGAGTGGTGGCAACTTGAGGAAATTCACTTCTTATTTATAGAGATGCTACTGCATGCACTATGGGACTGATGCAAACTTGAAGGACTTTAAATGTGAAGACAGTGACTATCCTTTATACACTTTTCTGAATTTCCCCAGACGTTACCATTTTAACGCTATTCAATTTCCTATGCGATGTTTTACACAGAGAAAACAAGATCCCTACAAGTGACATGCTTGGAATTAAATTTGATATCATTGAATTTATTTTGTCGGTATCATTTGCTTACGTGCCCATGTAAAACACGCCATTGAAAACAATGACAGGCCATCTAGGCCATTTGTATCAACATTTTTGAAAAAACTATTATTTTTACATTGAAATGCACAATTTTCAACTGCAAATAAAATGGCTGCTTTCACACAGAGAAATATTTTTACACTCAGAGAAAATATTTATCCATATAATAAAAAATAAATAACTCTTTCAATAGGAAATATTCCAGTTGAACTGGCTTGCTTCTAGTGATGTCATATCGGCAGCTTAATCAGGAAGACATGAGAGTCGCGCTAAGACAAAAACCACTAGTGACTGCCTTCGCCCCTTAAACATTCGAACAGCTGTTAACACACCAGTAATGAAAGCAATTAAGAAAAATTAATAATAATTTTTTTTTATGACGACACCTACCATTTGTACTTGATGAATCTACTAGTTCAGCCCACGATATCCTTAAAATGGACTCAATCTTTATTGGATAAGAATATATGCTTGAAAAGTTAACAGTTTTTTTAAACATGAATGTGTATCTACAACGTGCCTTCCCCTTCAACTTTGATCAGTAGTTTGCAATTAAGCTTCAGCTTTTGTTAGTATTTCTTCAGGTTCCCTTCAGCCCACTGTGCATTACATATGAATCTATTTACATACTAGTGCGTCAGCTAAATATGCGTGGTATATTAAAAAGTACTTCTACGCAATCATTTTCTCCTTTTTACGTTGCAATGAATAGCAGCAACATTTGTCGCAAATTGTTAAATGAAAACTTATTTAACATTCCGCGAACAATAAAAGTATTATAAAAATAAAATAAAATCTAAAGATTATCGTTAAAGAAAAAAACATTTACTAGTAAATATTTCTTATCGAGAAATTGCAATAACAAAGTTGGCATGACGAGCAGCCCAGTGAACTTTCAACGTTGCAAGTATATTTGCAAGACGTCCAACACTTGCAGGATACACTGTACATCCAACAGGATTATGTTATTGATTTTTGATTCTTGACGTTTTCACATGAGAGCAATCTTGACGACTATTTTAGTAAACAATTGAAAGATTTTTAAGGTCGCCTTGGAAACGTACAAAAACTTCCATAGAAATCGATTCGCAACTTTATTCTAATGCTTGCAATAAAATATCCAAAACAATTAGAAAAAACTTCAAAATGTGTTTAGAAGTTGAATTAAATTTTTTTTAATTCCAGAAAACAGTTAAATGGTTTCGCTTTTCGCAGCCTAAAAACACACACCATCTTTTTTACTGGAGTATTTCATATGCAAAAATTTTAAATAATTATAAACTTTTTAATTGTATTTAAAAAAATTCATTATTCGAATATAAGAACGCAATAGGAAAGTGGGAAATTAGAATTTCCTTGGCATTTTGTTCAAGTCGAGCAACAACATGTGAAATTGCATTTAAGCTAAGCTAAAGTGCAACTCTGGCATTGCCACAGCTGATTATTGCAACCATTCAATTTTTTTTTATTTTTTTCTTTTTTGTGGACAAGATATCGCAAAGTTTCAAAAATATGGCGGTCAATCAGAATAAAGTAAACAACAGGGGGAATAAAAGGATTTATTCTTATTAGTTTTAATAGCAATTAAAGATATATAATTTTTCCTCCGATCCTTTGCCAATTTTATACAGTTTAAAATTAATTTTTTGCTGAACGCGGGTATAATGGAAAATATTTCTTTCATATGTGAAATTTTTCCAACTAGAACTGTCAGAAAAAGATTTCAGGACAGCACCATGTTCTGTGTTACACTCCAACCTGTTTTTACACAGCACATACAATCAAAAGAATATCATTTGATTAATTCAAGCACTTTAAAAAATAAAAAATTACACTTGAAAAAAGTGTTCCTTTTTATGAGACCGTGATTTTTAAATCGAAAAATATTATTGTGTGAAATTTTTAACTTAAAAATCGGTCGGAAAAAAAGTTGTGCGTAAAAACAGGGTTAGGTGTACTTGGATTCACCTAAAAAGCAACTGCGAAATAAATAAATCCATACAAAATTCCATGTTGAAATGCCGCAAACCATAAAAGCCTGTGTAAGCAGCATTCATATGTGTTTGTGTAGGGACATAAGTGTGATTGCGTATGTGTGTGCGTATTTGATAACGTATGAGTGAGTTAGTTATTTTACAGCTCTATAAAATCAGAAAAAAAATGTTTAGAATCGGTATATAAAATCATTAGTAAAATTATATGCGGCCGTGAAAGAAAGAGAGAGAGAGAGAGAGAGAAGAGAGAGCAGAGTAGAACCAAAATATTTTTCACGTGTGCATTTTCCCATTTACATAAATCCAATTTTGAACTGGATAAAATATTCAAGACACGTTATCCTTGTTAACAGAACAGTAAAGTAGCAACAACAACAAAGTCAAGGAAGTATAAAAACGGCATCAAATGAAGATAAATTAGAAACGCTAAATAAATCTTTAATTTTTATTACACATTTCTTTTGTTTATTTCTCTTTTTAATCTCCTACTGTTCTAAAGAATGTAGACTTTATTTTTTATCAATTGTTTAGCTTTATATTTACTGAGGCTTAGCCGGAGATAGTATCGTGTGTAATAATTTGCTTAAGTGCTCTGCCGGAAGTATGAAAGCTGCTGTTGGCAAACGGCCGGTTTGTATTGTGGTGTGTGAATGAATTTCAAAACTTTTTTCCAACATTTTTAACTAATGAACTCGGCAAGTCAAAGTAAAAAGTTTTCTTCATCTAGGTAAACAAGTTTGAAGTTACCGGATACCGGACATCAATTCAACCTCATCATTTTGTCTGCTTTGATTTCGAGAAATTCTCAATATATAGAAATACCGCAACGAAAAAAAAATTATAAATATGTGTGTGTGTGTGGCAAAGCTTTCAGCTTGTCCGCAGACAAAATTCGCAGGTTCTAGGCAGGAATCGAAAACGCGACATCCGGTTTAGTAGGCTCAGCATTATTCATTCGCCTACGGAGGCACCCTAATACAGGGTGAGCCAAATGTCACTATGAAGTGGGTTGTATGGACCCCATTAGGTATACAGTATACCAAGGCCACTCATGGCGTCTAAAATGTCCCCATCACTCCGAAGCTGATAACGAGTGTTCCTTCAGTGACAAAAATATCCATTTTGTGTATTTTATATTTTAAAAAAATTTCTCGTGCCAATTTTACATTCACAAACACACTCTTGAACTTTTTTTAATGAAGCTCTGATTTAATTATTATCGACGGCGACAGGAGCTTTCAATCACTTTGCTTTGGAAATACATATAGAAATGAATATAATAGTGCCTCCGTATGCGAATGAATAATGTTCAGCCTACTAAATCGAAGGTCGCCTGTTCGATTCCTGCCAAGACCCTGGCGGTTTAGCTGTGGTCAAGCCGAAAGCTCTGCAGCTTAATTTAGTTAAAAAAAAAGAAAAGTTAAAAAAATATGTTATATTGTATTGAAATTCGCCTCACTTTGAAACAATTAAAGCATTTAAATGCCTTTTTAGTTGTTCACACCTTTTCTATTTTTTTTATGTCATTAAATCAGAGCCATCGATAATACACAATGAATATTGCACGTACGTACGAAGTTGTTGGCACTCATCTGTACGCATACTTTTGATTTTAACGTTCGCTGCTTACTTAATGGCCAGTAAGCCCCCTGCAAAATGTAAATGTCAATAAAGACATCACATATTTACATTTACGCAAACATTCCACTTTTACATGGCACATTTGCAACAATTGAGTTGCACATTTAAAACGTGTCGCATTATTTAGAAAAATTAAATATTAAAATAAATTGCCAGGAAGTCCATTCAGAAGCCTATAAATGTTACATTATCTCAGCATTAAAGAAATAATGAAGTACGTGAAGTTTTTTATAAAACAGCTTTCACGAAACTTAAGCAATTGTATAAAATATTGTATATTGCGCTTTCAAGGGGGATGTAGCTCAGATGGTAGAGCGCTCGCTTAGCATGTGAGAGGTACGGGGATCGATGCCCCGCATCTCCATCTGTAGATTTTTGTATTTTTCCTGTTTGGAAAATTCCTTTTTGTCAGAGTTATTTAAAGTTACACAAAAAAGTATACGTACACAGACGGTAAAAAGTCCAAAATCTATAATCGAGTTCATTCCATTTGTGACTGCTTGGATGAAAGCCTATTGTGAAGGCAAATACGTCAATTCAAATACGTTTTGAAAAAAAATCGCATGAGATATTTTTTTCTCTTTGCTTAGTGTTAGAAATTAGTATAGATTTTGCTAGAAATTGTCCCACTGTACCTAAACCATTCTTCCTTAGCGAATGAAGCTTATAACGCCATAAAGGTAGCATAATGGCCTATAAAAACTGTATTTATAAAATTTTTTAGAAGCCTTTGCAAATGCTCATATGCCTGATTTCTGATACATTGTGAATTCTCCAAGCACTAGAATGGAAAGCCTACCCCATGCGATATTTTTAAAAAACCTATTTAAGACGTCTTAACGCATTTAGTTTAATTTGATATCGAAACAAAATATTGTCAATGATGCGTTCTTAATTTGATTTGAGTCCATTATATCTGGGGAACGTCTTTCTGACTACCAACTGAAATCATTTACAGTTACCTTTTTGTTCCACTTATTGGTGCGATATGAATGGTTTCTAAATTTTATTTCTTTATAAAAATATATCTCATGTACGAGTTCAATTATTAAAATGTCGATACAAATAAATTACTGAAATATATATATATATATATATTTTTTTTTTTTTTGTAAAAGTAGTTCTTGGGGGAAGTCCCTACTCTTGCAATGCATTGCATCGTAGAATAAGGAGAGAAGTGTAGAGGCAAGGAAGGCATGTGGTAGTGACGAGAGAGGTAGATGAAGGCCATTTTTAATAATTGTTTTAATGAAGCCAATGAAGCGCATTATTTCAGCGGAACAGGAGACGTATACAGACTCCCATCGTTATCAATTGTAGAGTTGATTTTTGGCTACGTCATTTTAACATTCCAACAACACTTAACAATTTAATACACAACTTTGACTAACATAGTGGGAAGGAAGACACTATTCTAGCCAATTGCAAGTACAGAACTTACTAATTCAGCCAACGTTATAATTTTTATAATTTGCATCTTCTTTTTGACAGCCAGGTTTTTTGATAGATTAGTTTTTCAAAGAATATTTTCAAGTTCGCAAATAGTTTATTTAATTATTTTTGAATAATTTTTAAAATTATTAATTAATTAAATTTTAATTTTAATTTTACATTTAAAAATACTTTAAAATTAATTATTTCACGCCACCTTTTCATTTCAGTGAACCAAAAATTCCAGTAAGTTGCGCAATACTTAGAAAAATGGGATTACGTAATTGTAAGGCAAATAAAAAAAAATATGTGTGTAAACCGGCTGGAATTCGGAACAGGCGTAATAATGTTTTCTTGGACAACAAAAAAAAAATAACTTTTAATTCAGCAGTTCAGGAATACCAATTCTAAAGTGTTGTAGTGACTTACGGCATGCTTGCAGTACGGCTTGAAATGCCAGCCCACCATTTGGCCATTTTAAATGAAATCCTAGGCTTAATGCATACCAACCACTTTTTTATATTCAAACGTTGCAAAAATGTCTAGAAATTTTAAAAACATTTTTAATGGAATTTAAACAAAAAAAAAAAAAAAAAAAATGCTACAAAATCTTCAACAACGATTTTTCCTTCATCATTAAAAAAGTTACATTCACTAAATTTAGACGCTCGTATCGTTTATCAATATGGATTAACAACCTCTTAAACATGCATGATTATGTTCGTTTCTGCCTTTCTCTGTAAAACAAACACAGTGCAGGAAAAAGAGATCAGCGAAGATTAGAAATGGCCGATGTTTAAGAAACACTAGAGATAATTATTGATTGATGGCTGCACGTTAATAATAAACAGAAAATGTATTTTCCAAACGGACTTAAAAGATTCGACTTGAATTCAATAATAATGAATTGACAACATTAACAAGGCAGCAATGAATACACTGACCCAGATATAATTTAGGCAACCAGACGTCCCCAATAAAGGCAAGAGAGGGGACAAAAAAAAAATATAAATTGAAAAAATGAAGGAAAAGAAACTATTAGAAACAGCATTTATAAAAACAATAATGAGTTCTTGTTAAACTCAATATTTGTTAAAAATGATTTTCCTAGAAATTAAAGTACTGAAAATGTATACGAGAATTACTATTACAGTTATTGGGTTGATTCTTATAGAAATTGAGAGCAGTCAAGCCATTCGCCTGGCCAGTGTAAAAACAACAACAACAGACAAAAAAAAATTTAATAATTTTTGATTTATTTCATTTATTAACAGCTCCCACACACACACACACACACACACACACCCATATACACTCGCAAACTTTTTGTTGTGTTTATAGCAGGCCATTAATTCTGTTGTGATAATTTTGTTATAAAAGGAAAAAGCCTAGAAAAGCTTTATTTTTAATGCTGCGGGCACCGTTAATCGCACAACCGAACATTTTAGTTTTGCTGTCTTGTTTTGCTTTTGTAATTTAGTTGCCACAAGTGTGATAAAAACTGAAAATTAAAAAACTAAAAAAATACCTCAAAGTTTTTTTTTTTTTTTGTTAGTTTAAAAATATCAAATATTTGTAGTGCTTGTAGAGGCGGCCTGTGCCCCAGCCCAACGACGTTATTGCCAGTAAGAGAGATGAAGCTTATTTAGAGCTTTGGAAGTTCAGCTGTTATCAGTAAACTGAAAATTTAATGATTTTACATCGGGGATGTAGCTCAGATGGTAGAGCGCTCGCTTAGCATGTGAGAGGTACGGGGATCGATGCCCCGCATCTCCACGGGAGAGTTTTTTATGCTTTTATAAACATTTATTTCTACCAAAATAACTTCAATTAAAGTTCTCGTTGCTGATTACAATAAGGATACCACCAACAACTTAAGGATAGATATGTACATGTAGGTGTGTGTTTCTTTTGAATGAATTAATTTTAGTGATTTTTATAAAACAAACTTCGCTTGAAATTGAGGGAGCGACAGTTTCTGGATAGGAAAATATTACTTTAAAAATTTATTTTTACCATGCGGTTCAAGTTTTTGTAAGGCATTAAAAAAAGTTTATACTCGAATG
The DNA here is from genome assembly GCA_963402855.1 of Ormia ochracea. Taxonomy (NCBI): domain Eukaryota; kingdom Metazoa; phylum Arthropoda; class Insecta; order Diptera; family Tachinidae; genus Ormia; species Ormia ochracea. The sequence continues at coordinate 13,187,079 of OY727106.1, forward strand.
TAGCCCAGATTGCCGGATGCTAGTTCGGTATTCACTATACTAGATAATCGTACGATTTGAAATATCTCGTGTATGGAGAAGTATGAAAATATGTTTTACACAAAACCGATTTGCCAAATTTTATAACATTATATGATATTCGTGGAGCATTTATATCAAGCTGATGAAAGAAAACATTTTTCTTCATCAGTCTTGTATAAGAGTATAACAAGGCAATTTTATTTTGGACTTGAAAAACGCCAGATTTCCGTGTGCAAAATTAGACTTTTTTAGCCTCCAGCATGTGAGAGGAATGAGTATCGATACTCTTCATCTTCAGGTGGGGTATAGTACTAATATTAAAGAAGCTGAGAAGATATTACAAGCGTTAATACTCTATTGTAAAATTGAATACCCTAATAAAATAAATAAGTTAATATTGTGTTTAACTGTAAGAAATATATTTATATTAAATTTAAAGCAAATACTGAGTATTTACCTCTGAAAGTAGAATATTCCCAAATTCTATTTCCATAAGCAACAAAATAGTGAAGATGATTTGGGGGATTCCCTCTTCATGGCAGCGAATTGTTTCATGCTGCCATAAAATATTTCAAAATATTTGGAAATTACCATTCCACAATTAATAAAAAAAAAGTGATGTAAATTACAAGTTGGAGATGCGGGGCATCGATCCCCGTACCTCTCACATGCTAAGCGAGCGCTCTACCATCTGAGCTACATCCCCTTGATAACCACACTGTGTTGCCATTAATTGCACTGAAATACATAAATGTTTTCGTTTTAAATATAAATAAATCAATCAATTCTATAATCTAATCACGTCCAACATAAAGTCTTGCAAAGCATACCGATTGCTGAGTTAATTATTGTGTGAATTTTTACTTATATACTAAATTAAATAGTTTAAAAGTTTTTAGTTTTTTTGCAATAAAACATAAATGTGAGGAGGGATTATGCAGAGCTTAATAGATGTACGAGGTTATCCTTAAAGAAGGCAAAAGTTATTAGTTGACAAACTTGATTTAATGTTACCAGCATACGATTCTTTGCACGAATTGTAACAATCAGTCAAAATAGAAATACTTACAAACAGGAATTAGTTAAAAAGCATGTGTAAGGAAGAAATGCCATGTGCTGGCTTAAAATGTTAAATGGCATGCCAGTTACCAATGTAGTACTAATTTCAAAATTAAAAAAGAGTGGCATTATATTTTTATAAAAATAAGAATAGTTCCAATTCACACATCAAAAACTAGTAATTGGCACGCAATTCCGGTAAATACATATATTACTTTACATTTATTGAAAAAAAAAAACGAGAATTATAAAAGCTAAATTTGAGAATGAACAAACAGTAAATACTTTTGCAATATTAATTTGTTGTATGTTATCGCATGGGGATGTAGCTCAGATGGTAGAGCGCTCGCTTAGCATGTGAGAGGTACGGGGATCGATGCCCCGCATCTCCAATTAATTTTTTTTAATAACATCTGAAATTTCAAAAAAAGTGAAATAAACTTATATGGCCGCCTGTCGACTTTTAACTGGTTTTATTTTAAAACGCCGCGATTCTGTATTTCATGTGGAATGAATTTCTTGCAAGTTGTCATAATTAAGTTTGATGCAACATCGTTACATTCATAATTTCTCATGTGTTTGCTCGCATGATAGAAACTGGAAATGGTAACGCAAAATGAAAGGCAGCGAATAATTATAGATATTTTGTTAAACTTCATTCGAAAGTGATACTGTTTTTCCCAGCAATAATTATTGAAATACGCCACTAACAGGCAATAAATTAAAGAAATTTATATGCAAACGGCGTGCAATTTGAAGTACGCGGAGTACGTGAATAACAACTGAAATTGATATGAAAACTTTACTTTAAAAAGCTTTACTATATTTGAGAGAAATGGTTTTATAGCTTAATGAATAGATAATGAATTGTAATAAAATTTTAAGCATGCTTGTATTATGCTGTTTGTCACATTTTGTTGCTCACTGTTACACATCTTAATTGAAAGAAAACCAAGTTCTTACAAAACATTCGATCGTAGGCAAATATCCTGTTGCTGCGAATACCTGCTATGAAAACTTCCTTTGATATCTTTTCGGTTGCCACAAAATAATCGCAAAAATAGATTAAACATTTCCGTAACATCACAAAAACACTTGAAATCTCAAAATGATGGATTACTTTTCAAGCATAAAAAATGCATTAAAATATAAATCATTTCAAATTGCCACAATACATGCGTACATTAGTCATCCAGAAGGAAAGTAGAACTGAAATAAAGCAAAAGTAGAATATTTTAAACCCAAAACAGGAAATTCCAACAAGCTTTGCCACATCAGTTTCCACGCAAGCAAGAGTTGCAAGCACTTTCAGCAAACAAACCAAAAGAAAAAAAGAAAAAAAAGTTGGAAAAAGAATGGAAAAATAAAATAAGGATTTTGTGATTGCAAAACAAAATATTTAAATCCTCCAACAGAAGATGTTGTTCAAATAGAAGACAACAAATTATAGTATCTGCAGTGCACGATATAGTAGATGCCGCACTTGCCACATTCTTGTTTTAGCAAAACTGCCTGTAGGCATACACATGTCTAAGCAACGTGCACATACGTGCACGTGTGTGTGTGGCTGTGTATGTGAGTGATTGCATGCTACAAAGTAGCAAGGAAATATTTTTTTTTTTTTCTTTAAAAACTATTTTTAAAATATTACTCAGCATTTCAAAGTTATGATTTGAGTTCAGTTTGATGTTAATTTGTGTAAAATTTGTAATAAGAAAAACTTTAAAGCATTTTCTCTAAGCAGGGGTCCCTAAATTCGTATTAAAAAAGTTTGTGTGAAATAAAAATTATTTCCTAGAAACGCCTTTTCCTATTTTGGTTTAGGGGGCTAAAACAATATTTACTTATGCCCATGTAAAAAATGCCAACGACTATCGTGACGGCAACAGGAGTTTGAGTTACAGTATTCTTGCCATAAATTAAGCCGTGGTTTTTTGATGGAACATGAAATTTAAATTTTAAATAAAAAATCTGCCAATAAAATAGTTTACTTTTTTCAGATATCACACTCTTGCAATAAATCAGCCACCAGAGTTGCTTTGAGATCATCGAAAACTCAGCATTTGAGACTTGCAATTTACTTCAATTTTACTTAAAATTTGTTAGTTTTATAGCGGTGGTGTCACATATAAAAGAACTCTTTCTTTATATGCAATGAACTCATTAACAGAATCTCTTTAAAAAGCAAAATGGGAGTTAAGGCTTTTTTTACATGATACTGACAATTTCTAAGCAATAAGCATATAAATTATTGTCAATTATTTTAAAAAAAATTTAATTACATAAATAAATTCAATTCCCTTGAGAAATCTCTACAGCAAATATTTGCATCCACTGTAACTCTTTAAATTTTTCGGAGAGAATGCTTATTGCTGGCAAAGCATATGAGAATTTAATGGTTCAAGCAAACCTAAAATTTTAAACTCATCCCGTTTGAGTTTTAAGCAAAAGTTTTCTATTCCAACATCTATTTTTATTCCATGCCCATATAAAAGCCATACTTCGATAAATATGGATTATCATGTGAAGGGGGGCAATTTAAATTTGAGTATTCCCCAAGCTTAGAGACCTGCAAAATATTAGACATGCTTGAATGCTGCTTATTTATAGCGTTTGTGCAAAAATGCATATTCCAAAGCGATAAACAGCTGATTTTGTGTTCATAACATATACTATAGAAAAAATAAGTGTTTTTATTCCATTAGTGTAATATAACTTGTGTGACCAACTGCAGAAGAGGTGTTACTGTCTACATAAAATATAATGAAATTTTAAAAAGTGTTTTTATGAAAACTACGCCACTCTGAGAACACTATTTTGGAGCAGATAATGGAAAAGTAAAAGCGCTTATATTTTCGACTTTTCCGTATTTTGCAATGTTCATGTTAACGCGAGTGTAGTGTATACGGAAAAGTAACAGAAATCAAGATTTTCAATCTCTTTAGCGTGAAAAGAATCAGTGCTGTCAAATATTTTCAATTTGTCTACCATTTGGGATTCACTGCCTTACACTGATAAGCAAAACGAGTAATTTGCAACATTTTAATATGAATATGAATATAAAATAAAATACTTATTTTAAGAGCATTTACTGACCACTTAATGACCACTTAAAAGATGAACTTGCTGGGAGATGTGAGGCCTGGGAAAAGTCCATTGGGTTTTTGGCAAAAAGAAGAAAATTAAAAGAAAAATGTCCTCTATTAAGAATTAATTTCCTTAAAATTTTTTTACTATTAAAGTTAAGCATTGATGAAGTAACGCACTGAGACTGAGTGCCACGTTGCTTTTTCATAAGAAATTGATTAATGACACACCAGCAAAACGGCAATCCAAAACGTCTAAAGGATATTCAAAAGTATTAGACTGTATTTCACTTTCAGTGATTAACGACGAGCCTTTTCCACAAGCATCGAAGCAACTATTGTTTAATGATGATTACAAAGCGTCATTAGAGAATACGAGAAGCAAGGCAGCGTCACTATCCATTCCGAATATGAATAGCATGGCATTTATTCTAGTACACGAGCGAATGAATATTGATGAGCCAGCAGGTTGGCCGCCTGACCGCCACGACAGCAAGCAACCACGGTATGCTGGTGTGAATGTATTTGATGGACAAATAAATGGTGCCATTTGGTTAGCATGAAGTCTTTTCACAGAACTTCCTTTAATCATGTAATATTATTGTTTCCAATGAGGAAATATATTTGGAATTTCGATGGAAATGCCCAAACATGGTGAAGCTTAAAGATGTAACATAATTATTATTATTTTATTTCTTTTGCTTTTTGTTTGCAGGAGATACTTTTGGTTATTACGGAAGTTGAGTGCCAGACTTGAAAAATTCTTCATCATAATGAAGAAGTGAATGAGTTTGGGACCAAATTAAATATTCTGAATGGCGAAGGGAGTAAAACACATCCCTTTATTAGTATGATGTTGCCCTCTTTCCGGCATCCTTAGCTTGGCAAAAGCAAATTGTAATTATTGGCCGTTGGGTGGCCGCTTTGTAATTTGTTTGGCCTTTTTGGCAAAAGTTCCCAGGAAGTGAATGTGGCCAGATGAGAGCATCGTATTCTGATCTTCTTCCAGCACCAAGATACAGCATATATTGCTCCAAGATATAGCATCGAGCATATATTGCTCCCAAATAATGGCTGAATTCAGCTCAACTCCAGTCGCTTAACTCAGTCCGCCTGTATGTATTTAACATTTAAAACTTTCTCAATTTTTTGGGGGACGTGTGCCCATCATGGAATTAGAAATCAATCCAAGAGACGGACAGAATTTAAAATTCAAGTACGATATTTTTAGATCCATTAAAAATTTTTTTTTTGCAGTTAAAGTTTCATTTTATTGAAATGATTTTGTAACTTAAAAGCAAAAGAATCTTCCTAATTTAAGATTTATGAAAGACGTCGAGTAATGGGCACACATTTTCGGTTCGGCACAACATTCAGCTGTCAAAAGTTGGAAATATTTTAATAAAATGCGAGGACATGCTCATGAAAAAATAATGCAAAGTGGAAAAGGAAATATTTCAACTGACAGACAGGCAGAGAATATTAAAATTTATTTATTTTCTTTTAATTTGAGAAAAGACTTAATTTTCGGTGATTTAAATTATGTAAATTATATATTGTAGACGTTTTAAACATTTCATCCGATTTATTCATGCCATTTGAAAGCATATAAATTGATATTTTCTTTTAACAGCTGCAATTAATTTTATAAACTCTAAATAAGTATGGCAGACATTTAAGGCAGCATCGTAAAATTTGTTTGTATGCATGTGTGTTTGTATGTATGTGTACTCAGTGATGGGTGGTCTAAATTGAAATGTGTTTTTAAAAATCAATAAAAAAGTCACTGCTTGCAGCAATTAATCTTAATATTGAAAACCATTGACAAAATGACAAAAGCCGTCCGGCGATCCACAAACACAGAAGTGATTTAGGCTGGCTCCTAAAACGTCAATTGCTTTGTATTCGAACAATGTGTCATGTCTCATAATACCGCAGTATAATAACTCAATATATGTAGCGCTGCAAACTGTCGTTGACAAGTATAAAATACGCAGCATGACAGTAATGAGAGCATCATCAATCAGAGCATTCAAACATGGTATTGATGCGTTTGGGAAGTCGGTCCTACATTACGGCTTGCGCAGGGCCGACAGAGCAGACCATTAATATTGCCTTAAGCATTATTAAATTTAAATGCCTTTAAATAGTTTTCTTCAGTTTTAATCTCGCCAAATGACAATTTCATTATTTCTAAAACGCTTCAATTACCGCTTATTGGGATTTTACTGTAATATTGTAAATAATTTATTTATTTAATTGTTAATTAAGAACAAATAAGTTCTATTTTCTAATTTTCTATTTTTATAAATGATTTGTCAATTGCAATTACAATTAGTGATATTTTAATGCCTGCTAGGGAAGTGAAGATTTTACTGAACCACACCAATAGTCCCCAATGCAATTATTTGAAACGTTCCGTAACCAATTTTTATGACAAGTGTAGGAATCATGATGATGATGAGCGTTAATTCAAAAAATGGATAGATATGTCTATTTGCCATTTGTCTAATATAAGTTCTCGTGGAATTGCAAATGGGTTAAAAAGCTGAAATACTGGTTTGCGCAAACGCATTGTACGAAATGTATTCATTGAATATAACTCTGGGCCAAAGGTTTCCTCCAACAATTGGTTAATGTGTGATAATGAGCAATTGTGCGAATTCGATTTATGATTTAGTATAATAGCACAAAAAAAAAAAAAAAAATTTAGATGGGGGCCGATTGGGCCACATCTAAACACGAATTTCACTGTTATGGTTTTATAACGACTTTGATTAATGTTAATAAAAAGTAATGAATTGTATTAGAGGGGTTAAACGAGCCCCCTCTGCGGCTCTAAGCATTGCATAAATAGCGACTATATTCTATGAATGCAGAGGGTTGGGATAATTACTAACCGCCAGCATATATCGGACAACAACCTATCACAACAAAGCACTGGCTTTCGAAAGAAATTTATATTTTGACGAAATAAACAGCTTATCAGCAGAGAGCATTGCAAAACAAGTCCACCCTAATTATCTCAGTTGTTCACTTTTTAATTAAATTTTTTAATGTTCTTTCCATTTCTATTTCATAAAGGGAAGGACACCCTCCTTTGTTTGCCGTTATGATTTGCGAGTATTTAACCATTTTCGAGTATCGGTATTCTTAACTTACTTGCTTTTTGTTTGCAGCTTTTGTTTTCATTCGTTGGAATTATTGTTATTAAAAGTGGCTGAAAGCCGCACAAATGCAAACATTCTATTGCGCATGCACACACATACACATACTTTTGTACTTGAGATTATATTTTGAACATGTGAACCATAACCTACCACAATCGTATTTAAAAAGCGAGTAGATAAACCACAAGCAAAAAGATACAAAATGCAAAAATGGGTTTGTTAAAAAGTGACCACCTAATCTGTTAAAGGTGGGATAGAAAAAATTTTATATATGTGGGCATTAGGGTGCAGCTTGGTTTTGTGGTTTAAGTGATTTGAAAATTTTGCCAGAAAAGTGCTACAATAAAATTGATCGGGTGATCGGTGAATAAAAAGTTGGCGAAATGAAAGATATTTTAAAAGAGATATTTAATTTTTGGCAGCTTGGAAGCAGGGTGCTCCCTAATGCAAGAAATAGGGCAAAGTAACGTGACCAGTTTTATAATTTTTTCAGCAGATCAATTAGTATTCAAGGCAGAGGAAAATACTCGTATTGTTAGCAAAGAGTTCCATAATATTGTTACTGTAAATAGGGGGATGTAGCTCAGATGGTAGAGCGCTCGCTTAGCATGTGAGAGGTACGGGGATCGATGCCCCGCATCTCCAGTGTTTATTTTTATAAAAATAACTTTTCTAGAAATAATTTTGAAAATTATATATGGCCGAGGATAACCAGAGAGATCGATTTCTTTTTCTTTATATTTATATAATTGAAAACCATAAAATTTATTTAAACTTAAAACATATAAAAATGTATGTAAATTTTGCAATAAATCAGTTATTTCGATTAAACATTCGATTAAATTCTAATATGCGAAAAATTCAAAATTCAAAGAGAAAAATTTTTCAAAAATCTAGACATAACTAATATTTTACAAGATACGACATTAGACAATACAGTTCTATTATTGGAGTGCCTTAAAGAGTGTAAACTTTATCACATATTATAAACAAATTAATTAATTTTACCATTTATGTTCAACTGTATGAGCTTAAGACCATAGAAGTTATAGATCCTATCCTAGCACGTAAGCTTATAATTAACTTATTCGCCTTATGTCTATATAAATAAATAAATAAAACTCGAGGTAGAACTTAAATGCCAGAACTGAATACTCAAGGAGATGTGGTTATTTTATTTAAAGATACACTGTTATAGGTTATGCGCAATCCATTGCTTGCCAATGCATATTATCAGGGCAGGCTCATCGAAATTATCGCTGAACAACTGGAGATTTAAATACTTAAATACATTTAAGAACAAATGCCAAGTTTATTCAAGTCCGAGATTTCACTAAAACTCAATAATTAATTTAAATGCATTTATTTTCTTATGCCAGTTTGCTTTGGCTGGATAATCCCAGCCCAAAGGCAAAGCACAGAAGGATAAGAAAAAAAATTTTTTTTTTTGCAGTTTTCTGCCCCTTACTGAAGTGCCCTTTAATAAACAGAAGAATGAAGTGTGTTCCGGAGCAGCAATTACTTTTGCGTTTGTAAAATTAAGCTGTCCTTCGACCATTATCGCAGTTAATTACTTTATGTTTCCTTGTTTACATTAATTCCTCTTTTACTATTTACTTAGTGTACTGCCAAAGCCACTGCCAGTTGTCATTTAGACAAATAAAACTCAACAATTTAAATATTTTGGCATTTTTTTATGAATACGTGACCGAACAATTGTGTGTGAGTATACTTTTGTTAATTACAGTAGCAAAGTGGTAAAATATAATGAACAAATTTAAAGTTGAATGAAGTTGGTTATTGTCGGAAGGGACATTAAGTTCGCTGTTAAAAATATAGAAAACTAGATTGGAAAAGAAACTGGCCAAAACGATTTAAGAAGTTTGGGACTTATAGATGGCATTTGAAGCAGCTAGAATACTCAAAAGACTTAGGCATGTCCTGAAGGGTTTAGTGCGTTATATGTATGTCAAAGCCTAAAGACGCTCACAAGCCTGGGTTCTAGTCACGTTTCCGGCAAAGTCATGTTAACTGAAAAGTTAGTATGACAGTTAGGCCAAAGGGCAGTGCTTTCTAAAACACAACTAGACTGGACACTAGAGGCAAAAACCACTATTCCTCACCAAGGAAAGCCAATACCCTGTTAGCTTATATTATCGCCATCACTGTCATTTCTTAAAGCTGCATTTCTTACAGATGCGATCTTGTCTAGTCTCGAGAAAATTTCAGTACAATAAAATTTATCAGTATTTTCTCTGTGTGAGCTTATACAAAATAAAACGAACGATTTTCAGCACCAAACGAACATAAATTTTAAAATAAATAATGATAAATAAAATACATAATTATAAAATAATTAAAAAAAACTTTGAGGCCTCTGTATATATTCGAAGTTTCTGGCCTACAAGTAAAAATCAAATTCAAAATGATTTACTTGTTTAAGTTTTATTTAATGAATTATTAAATAAAATAATTTAATAAATGCTTTCTGTATTTTTTTTAATTCTTTTTTTAAGCGAAATCAAAATTTTTTTTGATTTCAAAAACTCGAAGAATTTTTACAAACACGATTGGGCCGGCAGAGAATATATTCATGGCCATATCAAGCTTTACGTTCAGAGAAACCTTTACTTGTAAAACCACAAACGATATTTTTCGTAAGCACCATATTCCTACAATTACGTAATTGAAGCAAATTTTGGCACATTCGTGACGCAGCAGTTACAGATCAGTACAAAAATATTACTTCATTATATTTATTATAATTTTTCTCGGTGTAAATTTGTTTGTTTTCTTTTTTCTCCTTTTTCCGATTATTGCTGAACAATAACGACCAAAAAACAATAATAAATATAATAAATGGCTTGCATGTCTTGTGGCCTGACGATTAACTGGAGGCAATAATTGCTATTATGTTGTTAAATATTACTTATGCCTTGTTATTTCAATTTAAATTCCATTGAGCACTGCGGCCACATACTCGCACTCGTACTCGTAGTCATGCAATTGACAAGACAACTTTGTGGCATGAATCATTTCGAATTTGTGTGAATATGTGTGAGTTTGAGTGAGTATGAGTGTGTTTGAGTTTTCTTAGAAAATTGTAATTATAAGCTTTTTTTCTTAGCAAACTTATAAGGGACAGACAGAGTGAGTTTTTACTTTATGTGCAAAAGGAATGACATCGAGTGAAATCGACTAAAATCGAACTTGTCACCCCCTTTCTGATGGTGAAGGAGGAAATTAATTTACCTTGTTTCGATACTTTAAAGGGAAAATTAATTTTAAGAAATATTTATCGCACAAATAATTTAGTGGTAGAATTCCATTTCAAATAAAATTCGCCCATTCCCATAACAATCTGCTCAATTTTGCTAATCGAGTATGGCAACAGTGGCCGTCTACTTGGCATTTCGATATTCCAATGCCACATTAAATCCCCGCTTTATTACTTTTTGTCTAGAAGCAGGTGTCTGAGCATGTATAGCAAATTCCCTTCTTGTTAGTGGTGGTGGGCGGTTGGGTCAGCGGAGCATATGTAACAAAACAATTTTCTTCAAGTATTTAGTTATGCATGCATATGCATGGCGTGTACATAAAAAAATTCTTTTAGGTTTCCGAGTGTAAGCAGTAATAAACATTTTCCAATTAAAAACTTTAGTTTTCAAATTGTTTTTCACCTCCCCTTTTTCATTCTTAAAAATTTAACACAAAACTAAGTTACTCAGCTGGAAAACAAATTGCGGTCAGGAATTCTGTGGAACCACAGAAACCATAATGTTTTTCAATGCATTAAATAATCATTTTAGAGAGAATATAAATTTATTCTACTGCAATTTATTAATCAATTTTAAAATGATTTCGTTTTAATTCACATACACATGCTTGCCAAAAGTTATAAAGACTAGAAAATTATTTAGACATTCCGAAGGTTTCTTACAAGGATTATCATCGTATAGAATTACAAATTTAATGCACACAACTCAAACATATTGTTGACAAAATAATTCCAATACAATATCAAAGAGCAAATAGACAGACGTTTAAATAATTGATGTCTAAGTAAACAATTTAACTGAACGACCTTAAGGGGTATTGAAACTATGCAGACCGGATTAATTAAAAACTGCCAGATAAAAAGAAAATTTTGGTCCTTCTAATGGCAAGCTGATGGTTGCCAAATGTTCATTAATATTTGTAACGAACTTGGCAACTCTTTTGTCTCCAAAAATGTCATTTCAATCATTTCGCATTGCTTATCAATCAGACATGTTCTGAAATTGACATTTTGAGAATGTGATTTGAAATTACAAAGAAGGGTTTGTGATATTAAATCCGCCTAGTGAATGCCTGTCGAATTCAGATATGCCCTGTTCAGACATACAACTAAATTGCGCAAGCAATATATTGCCAAGTGTTCACATGTGCAGTGTCGATTTAACTACGAGTCAATTACTGCCAGCAAGGCGAGTTAAACTAAATGGCGGCGAGTTGCGACTCTGTAAACAATGCAGGGTGGACTTAAAGAAGCAAAAAAAACAAAGATTTGACAGGTTATCTAAAACTGAAATCACCTAACGAATTCGCCTTCATCACATGCAACTTCTTCTACAGGAAGAGCATCTGCTTTTGACATTTTAGTTTTTATTCAAGTCCGAAGCTTGTTGCCAATGAAATTTGAAATAAAGTATTAATTTATGTAACGGAAATTTATATAATTTATATTTGGAAATGCTAGCCGACGGCCTCAGCAGCCACTGCTTCTACTCATATTACAATTATATCCCTATAATGGTAATATTAACTAAATAAATAATTAAATAAATAATAAAACAATTACTTTACATAATAAATTAAATACGTCTGAACGGGGTATACAAGTTAATAGTGTTTTCACACCTAAAGATAAAACTTTAAAGCGATTAAAGCCCGGTTAGCATTGAAGAAACAGTTTCACAATTTTCGTATTCATTTTTATTGTAAACTGATCGATTTGAAGTGAAAGCTTTTTTGGTATGATTTTGTCCGATTTTTTTACTGCTTGTGTAATATATCGTTGAATGAAAAAAATTTTGTTCAAATAAATTTTTAGTTTCTTGAATGCTTTCGCTAAATTATATTTAAAAAGAGTTATTAACAATTAATTGTTTACCGCACTTTCTTAAATAATTATGCATAAATTGATAAAAAAAAATAACCAACTTCCGTTCGAACTCTGGCATTCCCTTCTTCGGTTTTTTAATGGGAAATTTGTGGTCTTGCCCATTTTGAAATTTAAACAATCAAAAAATTTTGACAAAAATTCAGCTGCAATCACTTGAAATTTTTGTCAATGCATAGAAATCAAAACAAAAATCATCTGTTTTCTGGCGTTTTCAAATACGCAAAATGACAGCGAAATGTTAAAATTTTTGCGAAATTTCAAAACGCACAAGTTAATTTGAAATCTGCCGTTTTTCAGAATGCCCCTAGCTAAATATTTAGCAGGTGGAAATGTAAACTGTATGCCAGTAATACTCAATTTAATTATAAAGGGTTATCCAGTAAGGATATGCACATATGGAATGTTCATATTTTCTAACAGGGTGTCACGTATACATTATACATATCTTTTTTTTTAATAGTAGTTTTATCATGCAGGATTATACCCGTACAGGAGAACAACGCTTACCAATCGTAAAAATTTATTACCAAAAAATGTAGGTCTCCAATTTAAAAAAATACATCCAAATGAACCTTTTGAAGATGAGTTTTGCTCCCCGCACTCCCATTATATGCGGTACAAGACATGTAATGCCTTGTAGCTTCCAGATGGCACATTTAGAATAGAACGTACGACACTTTTTGAAAAGGAAACGCCATAAAAAATGTCTTGAAAAGTTAATCATGTCTTCAATACATTAATTTTTTATTTATTCATTATCATACATTATCTTTTGGCAAGTTGCTCCTGCCTGCCTCCGCAGTATAGATGTCACTAATTTATGGCCAACGCAAAGACTTGTCACACATGACGTCAAATAAAATAAATTAAAATAAAATAAAATAAAATAAAAAGCAAAAAAAAATCGAGAAACGAGAAGAAATTGTATTTTGAATGTTTGCCTTCTTTTTGCTCCGTCTTTGGGGTCATAATTTACATTTAAAATTATTCTTTTTTTTAACGAAATTGAAACAAAAAATAGAAAACCACTGACAGACACACAGACATGGGAAAGAAAAATAGTGAATGCTGTAAAAGCGATAAAAAAAAAGCTTAAACATTTTTATATAATGATGTTTATATTTAAAAAAAAGAAATTATATCTAGCAGATACTGATATTAGAGATGTTAAACGTGAGTGGTACAGTAGACTCTGCTTAATTATGTCATTTCTGTTAAGGTACGAGTATTTAAGGAAATTCAATTAATTGCCCTTAAAGAAGAAATGTTAGAGAACGCTTATTTTGGTTTCAAAGTACAACTAAAGTCCCGTAGTTCCATATAGCAGTATATAGGTGCATAGGAAAATCTGACGTAACTCAAACAAATTTATAAAAGATCGCATTTAAAATCGTAATGCAAACAAAAAGCAACTTTCAACTCTTCTCCGATCACATAGACAGCGTACTTGACAAGCAGACATGTCACATTTGACAAATCGTGCGATTATTTGGGCTAATGAGTACTCGCTCAAAAGGGCAATGCAAATATTTCATTGAATAATCACACACACACATTTCCATGACATATAAGATTGAAAAGTAAATCTCAGGACAGCGAAAGCCCAACGGATTATTTATTCTATATTGTGGTATAGATAAATAAAACTAAAAGCCTTTTCTTTTCTACTATAATAATGTTGAGCATTTGAAAATGTTTGGCCGCCCTGTAAAAATGTAACTTTCCATTCAACGAGAAAAGCTGGTAAGCTTTTCTTAGATAAAAATTTTTGTTGCTGCGCTCTTTTCATCAGCTGATAAAAAAAATATTTTATTTGCATTTTATGGAATATGTAAAGCAAAATGATCACTTGCCAGATTAATTATATAATTAAACAGTTTTTATTTTGTTTTATACAATACTAGTTATAAAAAAATAGTTATTGAAATCTAATTTTCTGACTCTTCTGATTTAAAAGATTTTTTTTTTGAAAAGTCTGGTAACGCTGTGTAAAAATACCACGAATCTATTATGCATGGATTTTCAACCTTTTCGATTTATACGGGGTGAAAAGTACATACCCTTTCGTCCTGAGAAAGGGCCCTTTATGAGGTCAAACCATTTCTGAGAAACGAACAGAAAATTCCCCTTTTTGTGTAAAATGACGCACTTTTTTATAGAAAAAAAAAAAAAAAAAAAACCCCATAAAATTGGAAAAATTTATGCACAAATAAATATATGTTAAATAAGTCAATAATGTTTTGAAATAGAGGGAATTAATTACATCTCTATAATTGCAACGGTCTTCAGCTTTTTTTTGAGGGAAGGCCTTTGAGCGCATAATGTATAACTAACCCATAGTGGGCCGTAAAAAAATCCAATATACAACAACACAGTTAATTTTGGTTTAAATAATTTTTATTTCCTTTTCCAAAAACGTTAAACTTTTAATCTCTAATTTTCTTTTCTTCTTCTTGTTCACTCTCAAGGTCAACACGGTTATTAAAAAAAAACTCTTCTTTTTATATTTGATTAAAAAGAAATTTAGAAATTATCATAAAGGTAAATAAATGAAAAGAGGTATTTATGAGTGGGGCAATGAAGCGGTTTATACTGTGCGTGGCTCTCTTTCCCCGCGAGCAATTCGCATTTATTTTGGAATATATTAAATATTTTTAAATGATTTGTAATTCTCTTTATTTGACATCCGATTAGATAAGACAGAGTACAACTTTTTTCCCTTCCATTTCCAATTTAATGTGCTCACGTTTTATTGAAAGCGAAGGCAAATTAACTTTTGAAATAAATTCACAAAAAAGCTTGAAGAAATAAATGATTTTGATAACCATACTTTGAGCTTAAATGGAACAAATAATTCCGTTTAATTAAATTTGAATAACAAGTTTAAAAAAAAATATAACAAAGCAAAAATTTAAATTTCAAAACTTTATACGATTTTATCGAAACTAATAGAAAAATATTATGCTTGTAAAAAAGCTGTGAAGGTTGGGGCTTTTTTGTTTTATTTTTAAGATAAATTTCATGGAAGTTTTTGGTAGCTGAAGTGACAAAGAAAAAAAAAACAGCACATACCATTAATAGAGTTGTTGTGTCGTTTCCCAACATTTTCAGAAATACTTGACTAATCGGCTGAAACAGCCCTGACGCTTTTCCAAGTTCATTTATAAATACATTATGGAAGTTTTTTCTTTTTATCTGCTTCTAGAATTTGGATAAATTTCCACATTTAATTAATTTGCATTTTTTTATGGTTTTTAATTTGTTTTATTACTCTTGTTTTATTTTATCGAGTTTACGATCTTTCAACTAAATAGCGAAAATAAAATAAATATTTGTATTTGCAACAGAACACAGAATTACTAAGCTTAAGCTTGTGTATCGTCTACCCTTCTCCCCCCGCCCTACCCATCATTTCGTTCAATCTATTTAATTTTTATTGCTCTTTTCGGTTTGACGATTTTCTCTAACTTTGCCGATTTCTTTTATTTTTATTACTCTTTTCAGTATGAGAAGTTTTTGTAAATTAGGCGATTTGCTTAATTTTTATTACTCTTTTTTTTGACGATTTTCTCTAACTTTGCCGATTTCTTTAATTTTTATTCCTTATTTTTTTGACGATTTGTACTAATTTTGGCAATTTTCTTAATTTTAATTACTATTTTCAGTATGGCGATTTTTAGTAAATTAGGCAAAAGGTTTAATTTTTATTGCTCATTTCGGTTTGAAATTTTTCTGTAAATTAGGCGATTTGTTTAATTTTTATCAATCTTTTGAGACGATTTTTTATGGCTTAGACATTTTGTTTAATTTTCATTACTCTTTTGAGTATGAGGATTTTTTGTAAGGTAGGCGATTTGCTGAATTTTTATTATTTTTTTTTTTTTTGACGATTTGTTCTTAATTTTGGCAATTTTTTTAATTTTAATTACTATTTTCAGTATGGCGATTTTTAGTAAATTAGGCGAAAAGTTTAATTTTTATTGCTCAATTCGGTTTGACCTTTTTCTGTAAATTAGGCGATTTGCTTAATTTTTACTACCCTTATGACAATTTTTTGCAGTTTTCGCATTTTCTTCGATTTCTATTATTCTTTTCGGGGTGAAGTTTTTCTGTAAATTAGGCGATTTATTTAATTTTTATTACTCTTTTGACGGTTTTTTCAAGCTTAGGCATTTTGTTCAATTTTTATTACCCATTTCATTTCACCATTTTTCATTTCGACAATGATTTTTACTTGCAACTTTTGTGACAATATTTTTTTTAAATGTCATTATTTTTTACTGTTCCGTGTTTTTCACTTTAACGATTTTATATATTTTTTTCAAGTCGCACTTTCCCAATAACTTGCCTACATTGACTAGTTCAATACCTCCACTGAAGTTTGTAGCACTTTGCTTTCATGTAAACAACAGAGGAACTTATAAAAATATATGAAGGATATCTATTTATATATTATATATCGGACAAAAGTGGAAAATATTACGAAAAAGTTTCTCCGACAATTTTAAATAAATAATTAAATAATAAAATGCAAAAGTACTCAATATTATTCACATTATAGTGTGGTAACAAATTTATTAGAACTTTTCGGGTGAGTTTGTTGAAAGATTACATCACATTCCATATGGCAGGCTTACACTGACGCATTGCAGAGATCATCTGGGCGGTGCCAACACACTACAGCTGATCAAGATAATCAGAGAAGAAATTTTACACGTCATTCATTAATTTGCCCTGGCAAATGTGCCGAAATAATAACAGTAAGGCATTAAAAAAATGCGATTTTACGTTTTATTATGAAAATCGTTTAATAAATGTTACCCACTAAGTTCCACAAAACATTAATGGATAACTTTCTATGAGTAACGTGGCTGTCATAAAAATTAACTGGTTTACTTCAAGTAAATAAAGAATTTAGTTCACTTTTACTAATCAGCCACTTTAAACATTTTGACGAGATATTTTTGCAATGAGATACCGAATTTTAGCCTGGACTTTACTCGTGCCCTAGCCCATTACCACGTTTCATAAATATGTTTCTGGTTTGTGCCAAAACTGGAGCCGAGGAAGATTGTGATACAGAAGTAAGTATTTTCTTGAGCAGGAGATATCGCTACTGCTAGGTGTGTCAGTGTTATTTGTAAAGGATAGTAAAGAAAGAGTGAGAGAGAGTGATAGAGAGAGAAAAAGCTTTTTTTTACTTTTTTATTTATTTATTTACTTACTATTACAATTATAGAAATATAATTATAAAATGAGTAGAAACACTGGTTACTGAGGCTATCGGCTAATTTTTTTTTATTTCGAATCCGTATTTCGCATATTATGCAGCCACTCTATTAAGATTTGTACCTGCGTGTGTTTATGTGTGTGTGTGTGGGTAAATGTGCATATATTTACAAACAAATATGACATGAGAAATGACAGCCAGATTGTTTATTGAAGCAATTATTAGCTGTAGAGGGAAATATGGAAAAAGCTGTAGCCCATTAGTGTAATAGATAATAATTTGCGCAAAGTTTGCCTTTTGCACACATACATACACAACAGCAAAAAAAATAAAAAATTAAGCCAAAAAAAAAAATAAATAAATAAAAACATTAAAGCGAACAAAGTGAAGGAAGACAAGAAAAATCTCAAGTCCACAATGTCCCCGTCATAATCGTAAAACGTAAATGAATGACTGAGAAAAATGTGTAGCAGGCAGTTTAAATAAATTTGCTGACACTGCAAGAAAAACGTATATTTTTATGCTTTTAGCTGCCGTTTATTTGCTTCTTCCTTTCAAATTTGCAGCGATTATCATGATGGGCAGCAGTGAGTAGCAGTCATTTTTTCCATCTTTACTCGTATTTCCTTAATTTCTACGACGTTTTTCATTTTATTGTTGAACTGTGTTCTGAAGAACATGCCAAGCAAGACCAAAATACTAAATGCAAATCATGATTCGTTCAAGGTTGTCTTTGTGGCCTGCTAATGTGGTATTGCGTTTTGTTTACAGCGTGACGCCATTGTACTTTACGCATTACGGCCTGGTCTATACGATAAGCCTGGTTGCATGAAAGAAATAATAGACCTTAATTATCTCATTTAAAAGCAAATTTTGAACAAAAAAGCTAATGACGTCAAAGAGAAAAACCAGAAAAATTGGAAAATGTGAAATATGTATGTGGCACCTGGAAGGGCCTTATTGCGGGTCAAAATTTATTCGTTTTATTCGTGGTTCACATTTGCTTGAAAGCAGTCGAAATTGTGCTTCATATTCACATAATTCGAAAAAAACAAAAATTTTATTAAATCTAATGAAATCTCTGTGGAAAAACTAGGAAACACATGCTTCATATTCAAACACTTGATGGTTTTTGTATATCCTTAAAAACATTAAAATTGATATATATTTTTTGAATGAATGTTTGCCCAAACATGTGGCAGATTGATAATTGTTTTTGATCTTCCCGGCAGCTTTATGATTCCTAACTAGCAAGGAAAGGATCTGAAATATGGCAATTCCTCCAAAGGAGAATGGATAATGAGCATCATACTAAGAAGAAGGTTGCACGTTGCAGGTTGCAGGACTCTGTGTGTTTTCCTGCGAACAAGTCGAAAGGTTGAGTGGGTTAAAAAAAATAAGCTCTCCATGAATGGGCTATAGTCGATCCTTGAAAAATAAATTTCATCCATTTTTCGTTTATGAGTTTGAGAAATTTCATGTGTTTATAAAATTTTCACTTGCACATTTTTCTAATCGGCATTTTTGGTAATGTGAAAAGCTCCAAAGACGATCGTTAATCGTAATCATATTTTGCATGTATAAACGAATATATAAAAAACAATTTGAACTTTCAGGAAGGAACTTTTCAAATAGGAAAAGTTTTTCCTATACAAAATAACTTTTCCCTACAGTTTGTATAGGCAATCTTTACAAAATAAAAACGAAATATATAAAACTAAATAAATAGTAATACATGTATATACATACTTTGCGTTTTTATCTAGATGCAATAACTTCCCTCAAGAAAGTAAGTAATTGCGCTGGTTCTACTGGTTACCGCCAAAACCGTCATATCATCTGTCATAATGTACACTCAGCAATGTGCGTTATTATTACATTTTCTAAATAAGATGCTATACTTTTCAGACACACTATAATTCATTTTTGAATAAACTTATTAAAATATTAATTTTTTCTTCTTTAAAATAATAAAAACTGTGAGGATTGAGTGTATCAAAAATTCCCGATTTTGTAATTTTACATATATTTTTAAGGCATAAGCCTTAATTTAAAATATTTTCAGAAATAGCCATGTATTGGCTACTTTACCGCTTGCAAACGCAATACATTGTGGTTGCCTATCAATAAGTCATACGCTTGCCGCAACAGAGTTGCATTCGGTTGCGGAAAATTAGCGCAATATATTTCTCGATTGTCGACAATGAATTGTGAAATCTCACGTTTTGCCACATAAAACACACGAACTATTCATGCGCTATGGCAATCCTCTGATCATAATTTTTACGCCTCTCTTCTGTCGCTGCCAAGTCCAATAAGCAGTTGCAACAAAAAACTTGGCCTGAAACTCTTCATCAGCTTTTCCCGTCCTCTGGCTTGTACTGGATGTTTTTCATTTAATTTTTTTCGCTGCTTATTACGACGTCCTACAATGGAATTGGACTCAGCCTTAAATTACATATATATATTTTTTATTTTTTTTATTTGGAAATTAGTTGAGAAATTTAAGAAGCTAAATAATTTATATAAAACGTTTCCTGAATGCTGCGCTCAATGCATTAATTGAAAATCTTAAACATTTTGCAGTATTGTGCAACCAAAATTTCTCAAATGCATACATAAATGCAAGTACGTGCATGTGCATGCATGTGCAGATGTACGTAAATGAGTAGATAAAAGTATTTGTTACGTTGTTTGTGTGCACGCCGTTTTGCTTTCATTGCACAAATATTCAATTGACAGCAAACGTTACCAAAGAGAATTGACAACTCTGACATTTTGTATTGAAACTAAACATGCATTAACGTGAACGGAGAAGCTACATGCAGCCATATGCGACACACGATACCAGTGTGACCGCTGGCGTGGCACTCAAACTGCACATTTGACACCTTGTCGTAAAACTTGCCACTTTTATTGCATCTCTTGACAGTTTCTATTCGATTTCTTACATTAATTTTAGCAACCACATTTTCCACTTGATGACGAAAAGTTTTCATTGATTTTTATTAATTCGTTTAAATTCCGACAAATCGTTTATCGGTGAACAGTTTTCAAAAGGTTCCAACGGTCAGACAGCACAGAACCAATCAACCAATCCGTATCAGCCACTCATGTTTAAATTATAAATACAAGAACATGTGCGACTATTTAAATAGTGTTCAAACATGAATATTTCATTGCATGAGTGTGTACAGGTATGTGCAATAATATTGCTGAACACATACACGTGCAGCTTAACGTTCGTATGATTTCAGGCAAAATACATAATTTATGATTTCTGTATTCGCATGTAAGCGAATGTGTCAACGTCAATGTAAATAGAATGAAATACATTAACTCGGCTTGTGTGTAAACACAGTACTCTTACGAGAACGCAATCAAATTTTATTTGATGTTATTTATTGTGCAATCACATCAGGCTGAAGTTCGCAGAATTAAATTCGAATTGCCTTCACATGAATTAAGAATTAGTACAAGAATGAGTACAATAAATAATAAATAAAATATGAAGAATAAAAAAAAAATAATATTACTTAAGATCTTACTAACAACGGGTTTTCCATTAAGCGCACATACATTCAATATATATGCATATATTTCAATTTCATCTATTTTCTTGATCGAAAAATTGTGTTTTCGAATGAAGTGCGATTTGGCTGAATGACATTGTAAATAGGCCAAATACTCGTATGAGCATTTGGAATATTAAAAGTGCGCTCTTCATGCTAATGGTGTCATCGGTACATATTTTTTCAAAAACGAAGCAGGAAGCCACATTCATATAGGTCGTTGCTGAACGATTTTTTCCAATAATCTATGAAAATGGTCTAAATGACGGGTCTTTCATATACACCGTCCGATACAATAGATATATTGCAAGGAACATCTAACGATTCATAATTTCACTTCGAACCAGTGAGTCAGTCTCCAAGATATTGTGATCTATCCCTTCTGGATAACTTTTAAGAAGCTTTCGTGAAGTCGCTGGTTTATGCGAAAAATCCACAAACAATTGACACATTGGAATTGAATATTGAACGTGTCATGGCTGAACTGCAGCCTGCCTTATGCAAAAAGTACTTCAAAATTTTAAGTATGATATGTGGCAACTGTGAAATCGGTTCCATTGGTCAAAATAAAAAAAAAAAAAATACATTCCCTGATAAGATACATTCTTTTTTGCTTAAATTTTAAAGCGAATGGAATGTAATGGAAAATCCCATATTTATAAGCAGTTTTTAAATTATGAATTCTTGCAATTTTTACAAAAAAATTTATCAAATAAACATTTAATTTTTTAATAATATCGTCATTCTAAACCAAACTTACGATATAGGAAATGTCGGAAAAAATCACGCAAATAATTGATATTTTAATAATTGCATGTTATCGCGAGTTTACTGTACAACGCTGCACAACACTGTACATATGTGAAAGCTTGAATATTGACGAGCTGGAAATATTTTTTCCATTATGATGGAAATATTAGGCAACTGCATGGAAATTATGGAAAATATACAAAATTGAAAGTACTTTTTCAGAAAAAAAGGGGTAAAAATAAGCGATTTTCTGCAATTTGAAACAGTGTCTTTCCTGCGATAATTTTGGCATACAAATAGTTTTTTACCCCAAAAGGTAGCATGTGCTTTGTTGCTGGATGGGTCCTGGCTAGAAGTGATAAAAATAGACGGCAGTTGCTACTATTGGTTTACTTCTTGGTAGGAAAAATTGAATAAAAACTGGTACTGATGACACCATCTTACTTTTTAATTACTTTTCGGCACATTGGCATGTATTTGTAAGTCCAGCGAGGACATTAAACGACATTTATGTGGTTTTTTTTTCTAGATTCGATCTTGACATAGAAGTGAGTCTGGTATTCTGGCCAAATATGCAACACAGATTTCATAATATAAACAGACAAATCGGCAGTCTTGCGGTACTTTATGGAATATAATTTTAAAACCGATTTTTTTCGAAACAATCTGTTTTTAAATGTATTTTTTATTTTTCATTATTATTGTATTTAATATGTGGTTAAACTATTAGCCTACATGCTTGCAATACATTTGTTGTAATTCTCATTTAGTTTTGGGATATAATGGTATAAAATTGTTTAATTTAAGTTCTACTGATATTGGGTTCAGGTTCTAGGAAATTATTAAATTTTCTCTCTGTAGCGGTACTTTTTTTTTATAAAATTTTATCAATATGTCTTACAAAACTTCTATAAAACAAAATTAATTATTGCATAACTTGAACAGGTAACTCTTCACAAACAAGTGACGGTGGTTAGCACAATGCCTTACTTGTAGCAGGTGCTTTATTAATTCTTCTTCTCTTTAGATTTCTTTTAAAAAAAATTAATTTAAAAATTAGAAAGAAAAAACTTCAAAAATTATTAGCCTGGCAGTTCAGATTCAAGTCAGCTTCTGATTTACATTTGGAAAAACTTTGTATTTTAAAACTCTTTATTCGAATCAACAATGACTACCTCCTGTGGGCTTTATCAAAGGAAACCTTTTTCACTTGACAGCAATGATGCCCTGCCCTCTAGATTTAATTCTCACAAAGCCATTTCATTATCGGTTTGACCTGTAAGCAGAGAAAATTCACACCAAGCTGACCACAATATGGTGTTTCCTTTTTAAGCTCACTGTATTCGATTCAATTTCACATTATTTATTTATTTTTATTTAAATGTAAAAAAAGCACACAATTTGTGTCAAGACTAGAACTTTTCTTTATTTAATTTGATTGAAAATGTGTTATCGCCGCAGACAATAAAGTATTTTCTTTGATGTTATTCAAATCAAAAAAAAAACCTGAGACAATTTTATTAACTGCGAGCATAAAGTTTCTTTTACGAATTTAGATTTTTCATTTAAATTGCATGAATAGGTGGCCGCCATGCGACTTGTGCGGAACTGAAGCGATTTCTGAAGAACTGAAAATTTTATCTCTGGCTGTCGATTCGTCTATTTTTATACGCACGCACATGCGTATGTATGCACATACAGGCGATTGCGATTTCAAGGTCACAAGTTGTTACTTTCGCCAAAAATTGTTTTCACGTTTAAACACTATTTCTATCCAGCGTTTTGTTAAAATTAACTTGACGTCAGCTGACAAGAGCTTTTGTCAGACTTGTTTAAAATCTTAAGCTTTTAATGATTTATAAGACAACGGACATGCAAGCAAATAACAAGTTTAACTACTTACATGCTTTAATGTTTATATTGCAGGGACTGAACAGATTCGTTTCATTTCGGACAACTTATTTATAAACTTATTAATAATAATTAACTTGAAATATTAGTCGATGACGCTTACCTGAAATGAAAAATATAAAAAGGAGAATAATTATTGAGAATTTATTTAAAAGGCATTGAAATATAAAATATTTAATAACAATTGAAATTTAAATACATTTTCAAGTGTTTTCAAGTGCACAGTGGCACCGTTTGCAACAAATAATTGTGCTGCATGTAATTTATTTTCAAATTTATTTTTAAACAATTTTGCTTCCGTTTGACGGGCGGTTAAGCCAGGCTGCATTTGAGTTGCTACTCGTACATGTGTGTGTGTATGGAGAAATGAATTGTATTTAAATTATTACAGATTTATAACATTTAGCAATTTTATGTTACTGAATATTACAAGCAAAACGTCTAGAATGCATTAAATATGTGGTTTTTGCATTATGAAAAAAATCAGCTGTTCAAAATCAGCTGATAGACAAAAATGAGTAATTATGAGCAATTTAAACAAATGACAGCCTGAACAAATGCAAGGTATCGGTTCGCAGTATATATAAAATTTAGAGAATGTAGAAGAGGAATACTGCTAGTTCAAATACTTCCATGAGCTTCCAAAAATATATTGTGTTTGCTTTTGAAGAATTATCGGAAAGTGTGTGCTATAACAGCTGCAATGATATGACATTGTTTCATCGATCAGCTGTAGTGCCTACTTGGCAATATATTGGCAAAACTGGAATGTGTAAGTGTGGTTGTAAGGTAATAAGTTTCTACTCTTGTACTTAATTAAACATAAAACTTACCACATTGGTCACACTCAGCCGGAAGGAAGTGTTTTTATGAAGGAATTGGGCGAAACAAAAATGTTCTCATTCTTAAAAAGAAGGAATTTATAATTATTACAAAAGTTTTTTCTTCTTCCGAAAACTTTTTTAATACAAAATAAGAGAAAAGAGAGTTATCGATAACATTTCAAATAACACTTAATTTGTCATCTTTGTCTATCAAAACCAGCTGACATTTTTCCGGAAGGAAAAGTACAAAGCGAGCATACTTAATGCATTCTAATCCGACAGATGCTTGAAGCGCAATAATGCAGTGAAGAGCATTAAATATTAAAGTACACACCAGCGATATTTCAAAGGAAATAAAAACAAAAACAACAAAAATATGCTTTTGTTGTGTCATCACGAAATTATTTAAAAAAGTTTAAGGAAAACTCTCACATGTGAAACGAGAGTTATTTATTTCATTATTTTACTGCTAAATTTTTAATTGAGTGTTCATTCATAAAAATGTTTTTAATTTGTTCGGTTTTTTATAGTCGCCACACAATTTTCTTATTGTGTCACAAATTTTTTTTCTGCATGTTGCATTTTATGCAAATTTCATGCATGAAATCAAATGGCCGTTATTGTCAAACCAGGTAACAAATTAACAACCACTGTGTAAAAATGTGTGTTGGCCGCAGTAATAAAAAATGAAATCTAAAAAAAGAACCCAAAAAAGCAAAACAAAATAAACTAAAATAGTTGCCACAAAATTTATCTGACATTTTATTACAATTTTATGACGATTATAATGAATGCGACAAGCTTTGGCGGGGCCAGAATACAAAATAAAAACTTTTTACAAACATTTTCCTTATTTTACATGTTACAGTTGAGGTTGTTCAGTTTTTTAGCAAGCAAAAAACACCACTCGTAATACAAGTAATTGCATGATAAATTATTAATAAATGACATTCCCGAATGTAGTAATTTTGAAGCGAATAATGAATCGGCCGCAGATTTTATTTATTTCATTTTTTATTAAAAATATTTGTACGATCGATCAGTTAGTAACGCATGTTTACGTTACATACGAACATTAATTTGCCGATAAATAAAACTAACAGTTGATAAATTCAGCACACACACACACACACACACACACACGTACACTTAACCATGTAGACGGCTGAGACAGTTCATAATGGCCCGCATGAATAATCGCAGTTGTTTGTGCATTTTCATTACAAATTTGTTTATTTTATTAAAATTTAATCGCACGGAAAACATCTACAAATTGAAAGCAGGAAAAGAAACTTTTCAATTAGAGGAGTTTAGAAATTCAACGCAAATAAAGTTGGGTGTGTCATGAGTTTGATATTCAAGTTGAAGATGTTCGCTTGATTTATACGATCACAGCCTGTGCGAGTACCTTCTAAAACTATGTAATTTAGAAGTAAGTCTTTTAGAAAATACTTTATAATAAAATCATCTTTTACCAAAAAAAAAGAAAAAGAAAAATCCAATTTGTCTAACATTTTGATATGAACTTTTAAAAAGCTCTTATCTTTCGAAAGTAGTTCAAAATGCTTTTCAAGCGATTTCTTAACATGCAACTGATTAAAATTGGTTAATTTTGATCTATATATAAACATATATATAAAAATAACGTGTATGTTCGTTATCAATAAACTAAAAAACTGCTAAACCGATTTTGACCAAATTTTATATATATGGTCTATGGGACGTGGGGAGTGTGCGTTCGACACATGGCCCAATATTTACTTTTTTTTGCTTTTTTTTTTTAGGACGACAACCGTATGCTCTGTTTCGCTGAAAGCGTTGTGTACTTAATCGGTATTTAGCGGCGTTAATTAGTCCAATACCGCATCAAAATTACACTATTTTCGTAAAAAATTAATTAAAATATTAATTTAAATAAGTAAATAAAAATTTCTAATTTTTTATACCTATTTGCGCAATAAGCCTATGCTGTGTTTCGCTGAAGTCTTTGGGTCCTTAATCAGGATGTAGTGGCGTTAATTAAAAACTCTGATTTTCAAAGGCAGTTCAAAATAAAAGAAAATTGTTGCTGTCAGATGTACTCATATATACTTCTTAGAAAAAAAACACCTTTTGCAAAAAAAAAAAATAATAATCTTTCTACATTTCCCCTAAATGGACACATTTAAGACCAAATTTATTAAATAAAACATTTTCAAAATATACTTTATTAAGAAACAAAATATTTCAGATTTTGTTTGCTCTTCTACAAAAACGGATCCGTTTTAAAAGCAAATTTATACCAAAAAAAAGTACCACAGATTTTCTACAAGAGTACTTTTTTCAGACTCTTATATATATGTGTACTAGTTGGGCCCGGTACGCCTTGCTGGCCCCCAATTTCTTTTCAGAAACACTTCTCACGGCCTATAGAGCATGAATATAAAATTTGATCAAAATCGGTTCGGTAGCTTTTGAGTTTGTCGATCATGATTAAACATATATTTTATATATATATATATATATATATATATATACAGCTGTTGCCAACTAATTGGAAACGCATGTACCAAACGACAACCAAAAGAGTTTATTTGAATGTGTCTCCTAAATGGCCGTTATATTTTTTCCTAAAATACTTTCATTGTTTTCGTTACTCTTTCTGCTATGAAACGTATACCCTTTTTTTGTTGTGAATTTCATATATCGTTATATTTTTTGAAACTTGTTTACTTCTTACTATATTGAATTCAGTAGACGTGCGGCAGCTAATTGGAAACGATTATTTTGCGATCAAAATTTTCGAATTAAAACGAAAAAGTGTAAAAGTTTTTGGTAATTATTTTTTAGTGGACTTCGATTTAGACCTAAAATCATCATTTTTTTTAAGATTTTTAATGGGAACACATAAAAGTTGTACTCCGGAGCAGCGAAACGCTATTGTTCAGCTTCGTGCAGCTGGAAAGTCATACAGAGAAATTGCGAAGCAGCTGAAATGTTCCAAAAAAATGGTTTTCAATGCAATACGTCATTTGCATAAATACAACACTGTTTCTAACGTTCTGCGAAAGAAGAGGCCAAGAAAAACATCAGCGCAGACCGACAGATTAATAAGGCGTATCTCCAAAGTCGATCAAAAACTCTCATCCACAGCCATTCAGCAAGAAATACAAGAGTCGAGCCACGTGACAATATCCAAGAGAACAATTGCACGACGTTTGGTCGAAGCTGGCTTACATGGGAGAGCAGATCGAAAGAAGCCAATGTTGAGTAAAATTTAGAGAAAACGGCGAGTTGAATTTGCCAGAACACATTGGAATTGGACAGATAGCCAATGGAAATATGTGCTTTGGAGCGACGAAACAAAAGTAAATCGTCTTGGTCCTGATGGTCGGAGGTACGTACGGCGGCCCATTAATCAGGAATTTAACACTCGCTATGTTTCCCGCGTTGTGAAGCATGGTGGAGGGTCTATAATGGTATGGGGATGCTTCTCCTGGAGTGGTGTTGGCCCAATTTGTAAATTTGATGGAACTATGAATACCGAAAAATACATCGAAATTCTTAAAAACATAATGCTGCCATGGGCTGAGGAGAATTTGCCTGTTATATGGAAATATCAGCAGGATAATGATCCGAAGCACATGACAAAGCTGACTCAAAAATTTTTTCAAGAGAATTCAATCGATGTTTTGGAGTGGCCATCATGCAGCCTGGATTTAAACCCTATTGAACACCTATGGGGTGACGTAAAAAGATCTGTAAGCTGGGAAAATATAACAAATATGAAAGATCTTTTTGATAAAATAAAGGTGGCGTGGGAGTCAATACCAGTGAACCGATGTCGACGCCTAATATCTTAAATGCGTAGCCGGTGTGAATCAGTGTTGGAGCAAAAGGGATTTGCAACTAAATATTAACCAAAAATAAGGCCATTGACTTGTTAACATTACTTATTTCTATATAATGTGTTATCGTTTCCAATTAGGTGCCGCTCTATAATTTGAAGACTGAGACATACAATTAAAAATTTAGCTAATAATGAATATTTCTTTTAAGTTATTTATCTTCTTTGTTTACATTAGATAATATTTGAATATAATATAGTGAAATATATTTAAAAAAAGTATATAATACAACAGTTATACACCTAACACGTCTATACTACAATGCGTTTCCAATTAGTTGTCAACAGCTGTATATATATTTGGCAAAGGTACAACGTGCCGTATGCATGTTGTCCAACACCACCGCATATATATATATATGCGGTGTTTGATATATATATATATACCAAAATAGATATATATATATATATATAGATATATATATATGTATATCTGTGTATAATTAATATATTTTTAAGATTTTTATGTGTTTCTTTCTTTTTATATTTTTGTTTTCCTTAGTGGTAACGTTTTAATAAAAAAAAAAAAGGTTGCTTTTTTGACACTTCTTTTAAAAGCGTAGGCTTCGACAAAAAGTACCTTTCTAAAGGTACAAATTCAATTACATTTCTATTCTAAGTTTCCATATACATACTTTCTAATAAAACTTTTTCAAGCGTAATTCTACAAAACATATTTTTACATCATTTCCTTTTGAAAACATACTTTATCGTAAATATTTTGAAAAAATAATGTTATATAAATAAAGATATAAAAAATTTCTGATGTAGTTAGAAATTATTAAACACACTCATTGAAAATGGCTACGCGACTGCACTACACAAGTTCCTTTGGCTGCCACGGTCGCAATCTCCCCACTTAAAAAATTATTTATATGGAAATCAACGTTGACAGAAAAATTCTATTCTCATTATTGTATTCAGTCTATAAATAAAATAAACTATAATCGTTATAAAACGGTGTGGCAACATCGTTGATGTAATTGTGTACTAATTTGCGATTTCTTGATTTTTGTGGCAGCACATACGAAAATGTCTTACAAACCGTTTGCTAAAAGAATCGTAGACAAGCGAGCTTATTTCTAATATTTTACCCCAACAGAACGAATCTGAACGGTGTGGCAACATCGTTGCTGTAATTGTGTACAAATTTGCGATTTCTTGATTTTTGTGGCAGCACTAGCCGAAATGTCTTACAAACCGTTTATTAAAAGAATCGTAGACAAGCGAACTTATTTCTAATATTTTGCCCCAAAAACACAACGACCTTGACCTTAGAAAATATTACTTTCTAATAGCATGAGGTCACCTTAACGTATTGCTAACTGTTAGCTTACGGATAAGTTGTAGCAGTAAAAAAGTATTCAGCAAGTCGATAAAATTCAACCTTTAATTATAATTAACACGACAAGAAGATATTGTCTTTATGACTTGCCATTGCTGGACTCTGTGATATTTCAAAGGTGGCCAAATGTCCGTAAGCATTTCCATGGACCACAAGAATCATGACACTGAGACTGTGACATGTTCAAGGGTTGTGGTTCTGAAACATCGTCAACTTGAATAATTACAGAATATTTCCATCATCAGTTTGAGTGAAGCAGAGTGTCACAGCAGCTTTTGATGGTTGCTGTTATAATAAGATGAACAACAACAACAACAACACATGGTGGCACACACACACGTTCATGCATACAATTTTCATAAATTTAAACAATAAAATTAGTCGTTAAACCTCAAGCTTGCACAAGCCACACCGTGAGATTTCGGCAACGAATTATGCAACGTAGACATTTTAAAGGGTTTTACCTTCACTTGCAGCATTTCTGCAATTCACAAGTCTGCTCTTCTATTGCCACAATTGATAAATTCGAACTACTGAATGATGGGAGATTAAAAATGTAGCCAAACAGAAAACGTATGCATGTGCATCTGAATACTTTATGAGCTTAACAGCATAATAATTATAGTTTATACATAAACACTCATATGTGATTACGTCCACACATGTACTTCAAACATTAGGGAGGCTCTAATAATAGAATTTTATAAATATTTTTTTTTGTTTTTTTGCAATGGAAATAGGCGAGCCAATACAATAGCAGACTGCTTTCTGATTATTTCTCACAGTTCGTAGTATTAATGAAAATCTTTACATTGTTTTAATGAACATTTTGCAAATGCAAAGGATAATTAAATAAACAATTTTCATTATGTTATTATTTTATATGCAAAAAAATTTATTCTTAAGTCCACGATAGTGTACTGGTCAGAGAACGGGTTTCAATTGCCTGTCGGGGAGCTTAGTCAAAGGGCAGTGCTTCTATCCGTATTATAATTATATTCATATAATTCTAATATTAGGTAAATAAATAAATAAATAAATAATAAATTTTATTCAACATAAACTCTCATCTAACAAAAGACTTATTTTATATCTGTATATTTAGTTTATTTTCTTTGCCTTCAAGTGTTATCTAACAGCCATTTTAATAATATTTCATTTGTGCCATGAAAATATTTCATTAAATGAATGAAACTATTACAGGTTCTCCATGAAGTTTGTTTATTCATTTGTATGTGTGTATATTTATAAATATAATGAGGAAATACATTGCCTGAATAACAAAAATAAATGATTTATTTAAGTGATACCAATTTGGCGGCTGCTCACCAGTGTTTACAATTTAGTGATTTGCTGCCACAGTCACTATTTTATTCATTTGTAACATATAGAAATAAACAAATTTGAAAAGTATGGAATAGTTATCTTTCACCAATTCAGCTATTTGAAATACTGCCTTCTACTTTTATGACAAAATTTAATTTCTGGTCACGTGTTCTTGCTATTCCTTCAAGAAACCATGTCGTTTATTAATGAGCTCGTTTACAAACTTTAAAAAAGTAATAATAAAATTCTACTGTATTGAAAATTGTTGCACCAGGCTAATATTGGATCATATTAGCATTATGTATGAGATAATATACCAGCAAATAATTCGGATAATTTTAAAATACAAAGCCCATCCTCTAGAGCGGCGTGAATAAACTGTTTAAAAATGAAGCCAATAGGAAATAACTTTTAGAATAAATAATTGTGATTATAAAAATAGGCTACCAGACTTTTGGCGGATTTTCATATTAAAAAAAAAAAAAAATTGTTTCCTGTAAGAGTGTATCCAGATATACACGGTAGTATCAATCTGGTGGAGAAGAATAGTATCTACCCGATCTAATCGTAGTCTTAATTTAGTTAAAAATCTTTCATTAAAGACACTCTCGGAAGAAACTCTCAGCGAATTTGTGTTCTCTTTAATTTCTTTCAGACATTAAGCACTTTGTGAAATACCGGACCCCATTTATTTTTTGGACGGCTTTAAAAGTTTAGCAGACAGTGACATGACTTGGTTCATTTCCCCTCTCCTGTTATATTTGTAATGCGCTTGTTGCGTTTTTCCACATCAAAAATTCTGCCTTTAACATCCACTTGCTTTTAACGTGCCATCTTTCTTTCTTGATTGTTTTGAAATATATTTAAATAACTCACAAAGGCTCATTGCCTTTTAAGTGTACACGGCAGTGCGTACTTGTTTTCAGACATTTTTAAAGTAATTAATTTTAAATTTTTTAAAGGGTTTTATTACCGTATGTATTTGTAATAAGGACTTAATAAATAATATATAACAATAAAAGGAGCTTAATATGAAAGATATTCGATAATTCCAAAAAGTGCAGGACAGCTTTTTCTAGGCGAAAATTCAATAAAATTTCCAATCATATTCCTCTTTCCGACGCCAAATTTTATTTATCCTTTATTTATTTATTAAATCTGTAGTTATGAAAAGTTTTATCGAAAAGTATACAAAGCAATCAAATTTATTCGTTGCTTTTTCCGATTCATATGAGAGATGTGTAAAGGCAAGCAGCGGCCGATATTAATGTAAAGTGCCTACTCAATATTTATTATGGAAGATAGCCGAATATATCGATTAAATCACCTTCAAACAGATCTCTGATGAAAGCAGGGAGCAACATGTGGAATTCGATAGAGAACGAAATATCAGAAGATTGCAAATGGACATTTCGCTCAATATCGAAAGCCGTAATTTTCCCTCAAGTCTTTTTCGTACATTTATAAAATATATAGCCTAAAGCGATTTTAAAAAAAATTGGTTTAAATTGAACATTTAATTTCAACTGTGAAGGTCATCGGAAATAATTTATGAAATCGGTCAGCTGTGCGGAGGAGTATCGCTCTGTCAATTTATTTTGCCGCCATTGTGCTTTTCGGATACAACACTGTACAGAATTTTCAACATTTTTCGTTAAAAATGTAATTAAAGTTGTGTGGCTCTGCGGGAAATCAACAGCATGGGTGCAGCCATATTGGTAAAAAATCTTACTGAAAATATTCTGCTGCTAAGATGAATAAAGAAATCTTTCGCGGGGTTATTTATTAACAATATCTTTTTTTTTTTGGGGGGAGGGCTGGTGTGTTTAGTGACGATGATAAACGAGAAAGTTTTGTTGTTGACGTTAAGATGATTTCATTCGCTTGGATTGACTGATTGCATGTATCAGACAATCTGAAATGATATTGTGAGTGTGACTGTATGGGTGCCTGCTATTCAAAATTCACTATGGCACTGATGATGCACTTCCATACAAATCAAGTTCTGAAGCCCACATGTTTTAAATAAAATCAACATTGAAACCAAAACAATGGGAAAAGTAAGCCAAACCACTTCTAAATACGTAATACAATTTTTCTCTCTAAATAATCAATAAATGAAAATGGAAATCTCTTACAAAAGCTGTCCTGCACACACACACACGCACACACACACAGGAAGACAGACGTTGGTGCGAATTTAATTAAATTTTTTTTTTTGTGGTGGGATTTCTTTTTTGTCTTCCTTAGATTTCATTGTAGTTCTTCCATTTATCCGATAATTAACGTATGACCTGAGCAAACACTCAACATTCCTAGATTTGCAGTTGGAAGGCAGAAATAAAACAAAAAGGAAAGGAAAACATGGAAAATGCCGATGACAAAAAACCAAGTGGGCAGACTGAGAAAATATTTCTGAGTAAAAGCGATTTTGTAGCCGAGGCTTCATTTAATACATTTAATAGATTTAAATTGTGTGAAATCTAAGGATTTTTTATGTGCGCGCATTATATGCGATATATACGACTATGGGTGTGTATCAGGGATGGTAAGTTTTTTTGTGGTCCCTTTTACATTTATATGACCAACTTTCTTTCGTTTGCATTTGAGTTGAAAATAAATTGGACCAAGTTGAAATGCATTTCAATTGAAAATCTTCTACGCGTATATATAATTTAAAGAATTCAAATTTGTTACATTTCGTTATTCTAAGAATAACTAAAATAAAAATATTTTCAAATACAAAAGTTAATATTCTAATATATTATATTTAATATATTAATATTCCTTGATATTTTAGTAAATAGAAAGTATACAGAGAAAACCTGAAAATAATATTTCAGTTTTGTTTTGCAATAATGGACTTGTGAGATACCAATTTTTAAACTTTTTAATAGTTTTTTTTTTTTAATTTATATATGTATTTTTCAAAGCTGATTTTTCGCTGATTTTCGTTTGTTTCGCCTCTTAAAGAATATTTTCTATTTCGTTTATCGTTTTCAACTTTGGCCAGCTGCAAGTCAGGTTCAATTTCAATTTCATAGGACATTTTCTCAACAGAGGATCCATTCTCAGAAAACAACGTAAATAGGGGTTTTAGAAATTATACCGCATTAGCTGCCAATAATTATAAATTTTTCACTGCCTATTTTTACGTAATTGATTTTAATTTTTTCTTTTAATGTTTTAAAAATTAATCGTTTTTAAAACCATTTCAATAACGAAAGAAAATTAAATGAAAAGCACAAATTTTTTAAACTATTTGGTTTCCGGTAAATGCTTTAAGTTTACTACTTTATAACTACTTTTCCCAGCCCTGCTTGTGTGGAAAATGAATGAAAAACTACAGAAAAATGCCAGCTAATTTTTATTAACACTTTCTTGCCAGCAACAAACACCTCACAAATTCAAACTTTTACTGGTGGATTACATTTTGCATTTCGCAGATGCATGTACACATTAAAGTAATTAACTGCAATTAATATAATTGGGCAGAATAAAGCCAAAAAGCCTTCGCGAAATATATGGCGAAAATAACGCTTACACATTTTGCTGGTGGATAAAACGCACATGCTTTGATTTTATGTACAACCATAATTGTTTAATTGATAGTTAAAACGCACTAAATTTTAAAACAACATTTAAATTAATAACAGAGATTTTATGTCCAAACTCGTTTTAAATAAACGAGAAGTTTAAGCGATATAAAAACGTGCGATAGTTCTAGGGCACAAACACATTCGCCACATTAATTTCTTTTCCTTTGTAATAATTTATTTTTAAGAAATAAAAACTAAAATCATTAAAGACGCTATAAAAATATTTTTAAAACATATACGCAACGGAAATTTCAAATGTTACAAGAAAATGAAAAGATATACAAAAATATCTTAATTGTTTAAGAAATAAATAATCGCGTTGGCAACACTCTGATCTCGGCATTGGGGTACCAAAATTAGAGGACCATAAGAGTACAATAGCAATTCAGCCACAATTTACATTTTTAATTTTTTTAACACTATTTTAGTCGTTTAAGATTAATGGATACTAAAAGTTGTTTAGTCTTATCAACTAAACGCTGTTTGCAATCGTTTAATATGCGCTCTAACGACCGGCTTACATGTTAGCATTAACGAAGTCGCAATTTGTTTTTGTACTTAAAATGCTTTACGCTTTTTTAGCCAATAACTTTAAACAAATGATTTATTTTTATATAATATTTTTATATTTTATTTGTTAATTAAAAAAAGTGCTGCAGGCTTAACTAAACTCTAAGGCACAGTCGTTTGACCGGGTCCCCAAATAACCAATTCTCGCCAAATTTTAGTGTTAAAATAAGTCACTTTAAACAGGAGTGTCACAGAAAATAATAATAATAGAATCCTTAAATTCGGTGTTTCAGAATTTTTAAAACAATTGACAAATGAAATAAAATTACATTTAAGGACGTATTAGGAAATCAACTATCGCTACCATAAGCTACAAAAGTTGTGGGCAAGTTATGCTTTTTTTTATATCTTACTAGAGATGCAAATATTCGTGATTCGATTCGTTAAATCAATAGAGAAGCATTAGAAAAATAGAAAAAAGTTTAGAATATTCCTTAAGGCCATCATTTACTATCCTACACAGTAGTAAGATACATTCACTCCGAATTCTGAAGTGATTCCAATTTATTAAAAAAAACAAATGCAGTAATATAACACACATCTTTCAGCTGCTTGATGAAATGCAACTCTGATCGAAATTTGATGTGATTCCATACTATTTTAAATACTTTGCCACAACATTTTTTTTTTACGGCATGAGATAATAGCAATCTGATTGTTTGAAATTTTTCACAAAGTTTGACAAATCGTACGACTTGCCAAGAAAGCAGTTAAACAGATGGTGTTTACCCTTTACGACATGTTGTATTTAACAAATCGTAGAAATGCGTAGCCTAGTAAATCATAGCCTTAGCAAACAGCACACCATATCACAGCAGGAGCATTATACTACTCCATCAATATCGCCTTCAACAGGTTGACTACTTTCTTGAGCGGCCAGTATCCGTTGTGGCTCCAAATGTAGTTTAAGCCGTGAAGTACGTCAGATCAGATAACAATTATCGTCAGACGGTAACATGCGGTATCAGTTAATATTTCAGCGACTGTAATTTAATTTTGAAAAGATTACATATAATTTTTAACTTCCAAAGTCAGCATACCGTATTTAATTACATTACTGAAACAAAATTGTTAGTACGTTACTTGCTCGTTACTGAAGCACGGCGTACATATATTAGATGATTTCAGAGATAAAAATAGCTAAAAAAAATTTGAATTTGTTTATGTACGAGTATGTTGTATGAGAAAACAGAGACACTTTATGGAATTAAGCCGAATTGCGTTCACACACAATTTAAAAAAAGTTGTTTCAATTTTATATCTCCACTTTTAATTCCTCAACACGCAATAAATTAAGCAAATATTTGCTTACGACTTATGACAAAAGTGTAAAGAAAACAATTTCTAATATTCAACTTTGTTAATGGTTGGGCAAAATGCAGAGCAAAATTTGTATGTGGTAATATTTTAATCAAATAAATTGTAATAACGGTCGCATAGGAAAGGAGGGGAGGGAAAGTGAAAAAATATTGGCTAAGAGCAAAATTATATTCTTCTTTTATGTAAGTCCCCGTCTACACTTGCAATTTTGTTGCATGCAATTTGTTCAAATTTTGCTTTGAAATTGCATGAGTGTCCACATTAGAAAAATCTAGTATTGCAATTTTTGTATTTCTTTATGCCTTTTTTTCTCTTCTTGTTATTATATTATGACATTTGTAAAATTGAAACTGAAAAAAACAAATTGTATGTAAAAATGGAGGGAATAAAAAAAATTTTAAAAATGATTTGATATCATATATGAAATATGTACGTACATATTACATTTGTACATTTGTATTACTTATAGTATTTTATTTTGAACTTATCACATTTCATAACAAAATATTAATAATAAAAACTTAAATGTTGTATAAAAAAAACAGTTGAGATCTTTGAATAAAAATAATTATTCAATAACATTTCACTTATAAAAATAGTTGAGGTCTTCACAAAATAAAAAATAAAAAAAAATTTTAATAAATAATTCCATCAAATTGCATTCATTCACATTTCGTAAAGGGAAATTTTTTGAAAATCCGGTTTGTGTCGGAAAATACGTTTAAATTTGGAAAATATTTGATCAAAAAAAAGTAAGCACTAACTGCCAATAAGAAATATACAATGAAATAGACGTTACTACTCCGTACGTTATTACTTCGTTTGTTACCAATGAGAATAAATAAATAAAACAAAATTTCAAAAACAATCACGCCAAACTTCAAGTTGAATAGTACGAATTTCAAAGCAAAAGAAAATTGCAGAGTACACGATACTCTGTAGCCCTCCTCAAGCTTCTCGCCCCACTCACCTAAAACAAACAAAAATTGCTGCAACAAAATTGCAAGTGTAGACGGGGACTAAGCAATTTCATCTTGGCTTACCAGCACCACAGAGATGGTAACTTAATTAAAACTAGAAGAATTTATTTTTAGACCCCACTAACATTTAAATAAAATACTTGTAATTAAACGAGTATTTTATATGAGTGTAAATGTGTGCATTTTTGTTTGTTTGTTTGTTTGTTTGTTTGCTTATAAGTTTCCTCTCTGTATTTAGTTCCTTGCCTGGCATTACAATTTACATCATTTATTTTGTTGATGATATTTTAAGTATTCTGGGCATTTAAAAGTTCATGAACCTTTTATTAAATCAATTTTTTTATATACTTATGAAGATACATAAAAAGGGGAAATTTTGTATGGATGCGTATGTGTCTGTGGGTGTGTGTGTGCATGTGTGTACTTGTGTGGGTAGGTGTATGTGTTTTTAGGGTAATACAAAATTACTCTGAAGTCATATCACACGCATGCAAACACTCGCAGTCGGTCGCACATGGCAAATAAAATTTTAAAATAAAAATAAAAGCCCTCTATAAATTAAATGATCATCTTAAAATATTATTGTAATTTATTGTGCGGAAAGTATATTCTGCGTTCGTCTGCCACCCACTCATTAGAAATTCTGCTATTTGTAAATTTATATTTAGTCAATGGGCAATCTAAAAAAAATATTAAAAAGAATTCGGTGGGAATTTAAAGATTTTTTAAAAATATTTTAGTTGGTTATTAACACTTCCGATTACTAAATTCTGAATTTGATAATTCTTAAAAGTGTTTTTGGCGAATTCAATTTAAGCAACTACGGATAAGTGCAACAAGCCGATTAGACAACACGCCATATTTTTACATTAAAGCCTTTATAAGTGTAAATTTTTCTAAAAAGCAGTCTCGATAAGTGAAACTTTGAAAGGAATTCTCTTTTTGAGTTCATTTTTTCAGAAACGTACTCAAAGTTTTGGCAAATAATCCGTCTTAAGAATGTTTTAGCAAATTGATGGAACGATAAAGAAACGCTGAAAGGTTTTAATATCAAAAAAAATGATCATAGGACTGACGAAGGGTATCTGCCATTGTTTTTGTTAGGACATCAGATGACAGAAGAACAGACACCAAAATTCTGCAAACCACTTTAAATTTGTTGCAAGATGCTTCACAGGATATAAGCTTAACAGATAATTAAACTGCCGAATTGATCAGAGAAGACTGTTCAATGGAAAATGTACTATAGATGCGTCAGATGAAGAAATTGGTTATAAAGAAAAAGTAAAGTAGATGATGTAATGAAGTCCCTTAACACTTCTATGGAGTGGACCACAAAAGGTGGATTTCTTATCAAAAATTAATTCCTCTTCAAGAAATCAAAAAAGCTGCGTTTACCCAAAAGCCTAAAAGGTTTAAAACTCAAGCAAAAATTTCAAACTTCTTCCCCTTAAATAAAGGTTTTAAACATATTTTCATAAATGCAACTCATATGTATATGTACATATGCGAGTATACAACTGAAAAATACTTAAGATTATTTTTAATAACATTAAATTTATAATTTTCCTATTTTAAATAAATAAAATTTATTGAATTTGAGCTAAACAGTGGTGCTTTTTTAAATAATACTTTTTGTGGTCGATTATCACAAATTTTCGGTAAAAGCAACAGCATCAGTTTCCTTTCGGTTGCGTAAATCAACCGTATACTGTATAAGTGGCATATGAAGGTTAATTGTTCTGACTTTCACTCACTGCTGATGCGTTGAGTGTTTTTTTTTTTTTTTTTTTTTTTGGAGAAATGCACTTGTTTGCAAAAAGAGACAGAGAAACATTAACTTCACTCACTTCTACTCACGACTGCTGTTTGAATCGCTCACAAGAGACGAAATTGTTAATTTGATTAATCTTTCCGCATTTTAATAACAATAATATAATTAAAAATATGAGTTGTCATTTGAGCCGAATTTCATTTTCATCGATCTGTTTATGCTACACTTGCAATACACACACACACATACACGTAAATACAAAACGAGCTACAAACACAACCATGCATGCAAAGCCACTTAAATGTTTGTAGAACTTCAGTTGTAAATTGAACTGCTACACACACACTTACATAGTTGCGAACGTACTCATGTGGATACAAGCATATGAAGTATATGAAGTGTTTATAAAGAAAACGTTGAAGTACATTTGAAATGTGGACATTTTCAAAGGTTTTTCTCTTCTGTTTATTTTGTATTAACAATTTTAATTCCAATTTTAACCGAAAGCAACATCTTTGTAAATATTTTCCTAGTAAGCAAATAAGCTTCAACTACACTTGAAAACATTTAGCAGTTAACAGATAAAATTTTATTCATGTCAAAGATAATTTCCTTCCCTTTTGCAGCAAAATG
Source organism: Ormia ochracea (assembly GCA_963402855.1). NCBI lineage: Eukaryota > Metazoa > Arthropoda > Insecta > Diptera > Tachinidae > Ormia > Ormia ochracea. The sequence goes on from OY727106.1 coordinate 13,227,299, forward strand.
TACTAATAAAATCATATGCCACAACAAAATACGTAATCTTGCGCTTAACGGTTATATTTACGAACGCATTAAAGTATGCTGCTCTGTGTGTATGTACGTATGTATGCCCACTGTAGATATATACATATGTACATAACCACTTACATATATGGATAACTTCTTAGGAGAATACTAAAGTGGAACTGCAGAAAGGTACGGAGTACAAACTAAATAAAATAGAGGTTGTCCAAAAATGAGGTATCATTTTAATTTCGCTGCCACATTTTTTCTGCTGGTAATTTTATTCTAAATGTTTATATTAACGATTTACGCACTGCGGTTTGTTAATACGAACGTCACAGTGGGCAAAAACATATGAAAATTTTTTTTAAAAAAAAAATTTTTTTTTTAAGATTTCTAGAAGGAAAAAAATTTATAAGAGAAATTGCTTCAAGAAATTGCATCAGTCCGTTATAAGAGAAACAGAATTTGCCAACGTAGTTGCCATTAAAGCGAGAATATAACAGCTGAGAGCTACAGTGTTGAGAATATTCAAAAACAACCATCCATTCGCAGTAATTAATCAACATTTTGCATCATGATCTCCATTTAAAGGCTTATAAGACCCAGCTGACGAACGATTAAAACCAGCTGATCAAGTCGGCAATTCGTTTATATTATTTAGAATTTTTAACAAAATAATATATGTATATAAAAGTTAAAAAGTGATTTTATAAGGAGTTTTCCCGAAGTTTTTTCTAACGGAAAATTAATGATTTAAAAGTAGAGAATGAGCGGTTTCCAACGGATAAAGCCACTTGCCACACTGAAAGAAAATTAATGGATGTTTTAAAAATAAAGATAGAAAATTGCATTATTTCTTATAGAGCATCAACAAATTGTCCACCGAGATCATGAAACTTTACAGGTTTAATTTTTATTTGGGGGTTTTAAAATTGCATGTGTACAGCAATAAGCCTGAAATAGTTCAAGGCTCACAACCCATAGGATTGAGCAGATATTAAGCATTGATTGCAGTTCTTGAAAAACGATATTGATAATTTTGGTAAAAGTTTAGTTACCAGCTGAGCAATAAGATCAGATTCTTGATGTATAAAAACTGAAATAAAAGTAACACCTCAATGCTTAGAACCCTTTACTTGAAGCTACAGTCCCAAACGAAAAAAGTTAAGTGTTTTATTAGCCAGTCAAAGTATAATGACCACTTGAAAATATATATTTTAAACAAATGTATGTATGTATGTATTCATGTACGTGTTTTTTTGGAAAAAGTAGGCAATAAGACAGAAAACATGTGATGAACACGAACGACAATGATAAATTAAACTTTTCGTAATTTCTTACTTGCATTTTCATAACACAACGCAAGGAATTACATGCTTACATGCATGCACACATACTTACAAACTCACAGGTATGCATGCCTACACATCTGCATACACATTCACACAAATGTTCTCAAGAGAAGAACAAAAAGAAAGACAAAAACAGCCAACCATTACAAAGTTTGTAAAAAGAAGTCTTAATAAACAACAAAAACCAATTCGCAGACGGACACTCGGAGGCAGTGCCAAAAACAAAGTCCAGGACGCCAACAGATATTATAAATGTGGCGGCGCATGAGTTGAAAAACAGTCAGTTTTATTTTTATAAAATATGTTTATACTACACGTACATACATATGTATGTACGCGCATTTGTATGCATGCGCTAGAGACCAGCAGTAAGTATAAATGAGCCTACCTATAAGCCGGGCTTGAGCCCATGTTTCACTATCCCACACATTTTTACAATTCAATTACACGAAAATCTGTAGTGATTCCTTTCTTATTTTAAAAAACCGCATCAAAATGGCTTTGCTGGTGGTACACTATCATACAAAAAGACTGCAAACATATTTTTCTTTGCTGATTGAAATAAAAGCAACTCTGATCTCATGAAAATGTGGCATTTTTAGGCGATATTATTCTTGTTATTCACCAGAGATGCCACATGTGGCAAAACATATGATAGTCGGATAAAGTATACAGGGATTTAATTTCGGTGTAAAGACAACTCTTTCTCAATATATAAAAGTGAAGCCTTCAAATGGAAATTCAGCAGAGATGCCACATGTGGCAAAACATATGATAGTCGGATAGGGTATTAAGGGATTTAATTTCGGTTTAAGGAAAACTCCCAATACATATATAAAAGTTAAGCCTTTAAATGGAAATTCAGCAGAGATGCCACATGTGGCAAAACATATGAAAGTCGAATGGGGTATTAAGGGATTTAATTTCGGTTTAAAGACAACTCATTCCCAATATATAAAAGTTAAGCCTTTAAATGGAAATTCAGCAGAGATGCCACAAGTCGAATAGGGTAATTTCGGTTCAAAGACAACTAATACCCAATATATAAAAGTTTAGAATAAAATATATATTTTTTGAGTCTGAAATTTATAATATCCTTATCGTTAACTAAAACTTAGCAGTTTGTAGAAATTTAGCTGAAAATACTGCTTTGCGTTGGAAAATCGTTTAAAAAGCAACACGTTGTAGAAGGGAGCTTCATTTCCACACTGCAAATTGTACATGTTCGGTGTAGCAAAAAAAAAACCATGCAGGACCAACTATAAAACCATGCAACATGTTATACAGGGCGCAGCTTGGCAGTTTTGCTTATGAATCGAACAGTTGTATAACAGTTAGTATAAATTGAACAAGTTACACATAGGTTTTGCATTCTAAAATATATTTCAATAAACGCCAAAATTCCATACTCCTTTGCAGTTCACTGATTATACGCGTAGACGATGTGTGTGTGTGGGTGTCCATGGTTGACGAAATATTTTAAAAAACTTTATTAAAGTTTTTGTTTCTCGTAGAACAAAATTACATGCTTAAATATTTTATATAACTTTGAATCCAGACAAGATTTATTTACTAATTTAGGTTACGAGAAGGTGGATGGGTGCTACCTTTGCTGCGAATTGCGCGTTTAAAGACGAATCTTTCCTTAATGAAAACTTAAAATTTGTTATACAAGTTCAACGTTTAAAAGTAATAAAAAAATTTTAAAAATGTTTTTTTTTTCGTGAAATAAATAAAATAAATTTGTGTATAAAATACCTACTTCGTAGTTTGATTTGCGTCACTGTATATATGGAGTAGAACTTTGTTGCCGAAATCATAAGTACCAGAAAAGAATTGCTCAATTCACTTCCAAGTAAAAATGATAGCCGCGTTCATATTCTTATGTACGTTATTTTAAGCTTAGTTGGGTATTAGAAAGTAATAATTTAGATTTTAATACGAAAACCACTAGAGAAAAGAAGAAAACATTGTTTGGAACTAAAATTGCACGTATGGAAAGGTTTTAAGTCGAGTGAAAAGGTTGTTTACTTGTGAACAAGCCATGAGAAAAATATTTGAATTAGAAACTCAAGAACTTAATTTCCGGCAGCCTTCACATTATCCGAACGTAAGCAAGTTACAAAACTAAGAAATTCTTTATGGCTCAAAAATATTTTTATCTATTTCTTTATAGTAATTAAAAGCAATAAATGACAATGACTTTCTTTCAATTACAAATAGATTCTCTTGCTAAAGAAATTGCAATCTAAATATAAGTAGGGCCTTCTTTGGTTTTGAAAAGCAAAACGTTGCTTATCAAGCGTTCACACTTGCTGCACCAGAGTTGCATTTCATTGGGTCATATGACTCAATGAACTGTGAAACCTCACTATTGGTACGTAAAATGGGCCAATAATTGCTGTATTATGGCGATAGTGTGATCATTACCTTAAAGTTAAATCTAATAAAACAATAATGCGAAGGTAATGACCCTCTCTAAGTTCGTGTGTATCTAACTAAAACCTGCCAATACAATATACATGTACGTATGAATGTATGGATATACGTGTAAGTGTGCATATAAAAATATATTTTGTCACAACTCGTAAAGTCTGAACAGCTGGGTTCTATGGAAACTAAAACTTAAGATTATGTGATCATGATTTTTTCAAACTGTTGAAAATGGCTGAACAATGAATCGCATAGAAAGAATGATCCTGTAACTTTAGATTCACTATATCACGAAACATAACGAAGACAACATTAACTTTTAAGGATTTGCCATCTATTAGTAGCCGTAACCGATTTTTATTACAATTCATTAACCGTCCTTTTATGTAACCGTTCATGAGATAGATGGACAGATGATATATCTTGCATAGCAACTTTTATTAAACAAAATATAAATCTGATTGATGATTAAGCATATTCATTACAGCTGGCTATACACAACTACAAATGGCGCCAGCTGCAATTGTTCATTAATTATTTTGAAATCAAACCGCAGGCAGTTAATGCGAATCGCATATATTTCACATCTAGCAATATAAAAATATTTATTCAATACATTTTTATAACATTTGAAAGGATCGTGCGTTCATTTGTAATATTAATTTTGAAATGTTGTTTTCTATTGAATAATATAAAACAATTTTAAACTGTCATACTTCCCATTTCTTATTATGCTGGAAGCGTAATTTTAATTAATTAGCCCCCATGAAAATAAAATAGATTTAAATTTGTCGACAGCTACCAAAATGGCCGTGACGTCAAAATTGTGGTCACATCAACAAGTAGCCGGATGTGACTTTAAAAGGAAATACCTGTAAATTTGTATTTTTAGTTTTTAATATTTATTTCTTTGGATTCATTTGAATATATTTTCTTGGTGGGAAACAGTCCAACTTCTATAACTCCAACTGCTTCAGCTGACAGCATCACGAAAAGTAAATTCATTTTAATGCAGAAGATAAGTTAACTTAATTTAAGCTTTTGAAACAAAAGTACATACTTGTTTCAAAGTTGGAATGTCAGAAGTTTTCTATATTTTCTGTATTTTGCAATTCAGCAAAGTACGTAAAGCGAAGTTTTGAAATGAATTACAATGGACACCAGCCAGCTTCTTAGACAAAGTTCTTTTAACATGATAGCAATGCTGTGTTAGAAAAATTTTAATTAAAAGAACAACCAGTATGCTTTTATAGATTAACTAAATTTTAAAATGTTTAAAGGCAGCATTTGTATGCCAACAGAGCAAAAATACCTGTAATGCCTAAAAGCTTCTAAGGCATAAAGCCTTAGAAATAACTTCTTAGCACAACTATCAGTACAGATACTTGAACTTCCATTTAAACACATGAGAACCTCAAATAATCAATCAACTGTATTCATTTTCTTAACTCAACTCATTCCTTTTTAGTGAAGTTTATAATATTTATTCCAGAAAAAATATAGAATTTCAAAAAGTAATCATTAACAAAAATAATAGAATGTGGTAAGACTTTCATTGCTCACTGGAGATTAACTTTCTTGCTCAGTAAAACCGGCAAGTCCCATTATTAAGTATCCATTAATATTTATATGCAATTCAATACAGAACACTTTTAACCCACCCACCTACTTGTGAAAGTGTTGGCCAACAACCACAACAACAAAGTAAGTCTTTTAAATGAAAATAGAGAAAATTGCAAACAACTCTCACTCATACATTAAATGTGATTTATACTCTTGAAAGCAAAAGAAAATATACATGTTGATATGGAACAGCGTATAACTTGTTGTGGTTGTTTTTGTTGTTGTGAGTTTTTTTCTCTTTAAATTAGTTGAGATTGATTTTTTATTTAATTTTTTTTTTGTTTTTTCTCTTTCTGTTTTTTTTTTTTTTTTGAAAGTGTATTGCAATAAAATGTTATTATTTTGCTTTTGTAGCGACCATTGAGCACTCATACAAATGCGCGATTTAGATGCTGGCAAATGCTTAACAAATATTCTCATACATGGACCGGACAAGTTGAGTTGATAACCTTGAGAGCATTTTATGGGAAAGTTCAATGAATTGTTTACTTCCATGTTTGTGCGAAATGCATTCTTGTTTGTTATAAAAGAGGAACAGAAACAGAAACAGAATCAGAAACAAAAACAACAACAATAATAAACAAGAACAACACACTATTTACAGTCATACGTGTTTAAAACTAACTTAAAGCTTAGTTTTTTTAAAAAGAGCAACAACCAAAGCAACAGAAATGAATAAATACAGAAAAAAACACAAATAATAAAAATAATAATAAATACAAATAACAATAGCAACAACCAGCAAGAGGCGAGCTTTAACAAATACAAAGAGGATGTTCAACCAAAAACCAGAATATACTGAAGAAAAAAAAAAAAGCGAAAAAAGAAAACTAATGAAGAAATGGAGCCAAACTAAAGTCGAAGACGAACTTAAGAACGAACTTTGGCAACCTTTAAAATACCCTGCATATACCCCGCAAATACAGGCTTAGTTGTACATTCTAAAGAAATGAAAACAAATATTTTTTTTTAAAAAAAAAAGTTTCAAATTAAGCAGTGAAAGGCTAAGAAGTCAAATTCCTGAAAAGAACTTACTAACGAATACATTGCTTATAAAGTCATTTTCAAAAGTAAACGAGAATTATTCTTATGTTACATTTAGTAAATTAAGAAGGCCTACGGATTATATATCAGAATAATAACATGCAAAAGGCAAAATCAAAAATTGCAACCTTGTGATGAAGCCGCCTAATGGTTGCGCGCAACAATTTTTTTTTTTATTTCACATTTGAAGTCGGTTTTGCTTAAATAGGACGTGTGAGTAGGAGTTTTGATATTTTCATTTTCCCCAGAAATTAAAATTGGACGCTGGGAAAAAATTTCTCCAAAGATAAAAATAGTTCGGACTAATTTTTATAATGCAAGAAACTTTCATTAACAAGTATTTCGAAACGAATGAAAAACTTATAGAAACCCACAATTCATACTCTACTCCTTTTTTAAGCCTAATAAATTTCCCCGAAGGAGAAATTACAAATTTTTTGACCGTATAAAAAACCCATATATGTATGTATCTGAAACTCCCGACGAAACAATTTGGCTAATTGAATAGAAGACTATTATTTTCACTTTTTTTTTTATAAATCTGCTCTATGAAACTGATTCGAAATACCGATTTCAAGAAATAAAACCGCCTTTGTTAATTAACCCCGATAATTTATAAAAATTATATAAAATATATGAATCTTGAAATATATGAAAATATATTTAAGGAGCGCTTTTGCGATTTCGCATTTGAATTGTCGTTTTCAGTTTTCGCAACATGTGCCCCTACCACAATCCATTTAAATTATGTACTTCAAAAAAATTTATTGCCAAAGATTGAGATGAGAGTAAGCATTCCAGGGCATTGTCTTTCAAATATTTTCTTCTCCAAGACTAGAATTTCTAGTATGCCATTGTCGTCAGCGATTTCTTTATCGTTCCCGCAAGCAGCAGAAAAGCAAATGATTTTTGCCTTTAATACAGATTGGCTTTTTTTAATCGTGAGTTTTTATGAAGAACCAACCACCAGCCAATTCACTGACACAGGAAATCAATGATGTGGTTTCGATTACACGCTATTTCGTTTAACACCGTAACAAAGTAAAAAATTAGAAACAAAACAAAAAAAAAAAAAAAAATGATAATAATACAGAAAGTAAAGAGAAGAAACAGATTTTTTAAAACAAAGTGTCCGGTTTAAGCCACATTAAGACCAGACGTCTGGAAGAGAAGAACACACAGAGACGTCACATCTTATAGCCAGTCAGCAGCAATTTTCTGCTCAACCGTCTGATGACAGAACTACCATCATTATCCTCATCTTAATGATCATTATTAGTGTCTCATACGAGCGCGTCTCATACGTGCAACAACAGAGGAATAAAATAATATTTTTATGTAAAAGTACTTTTTTTAAAACTTACCCTTTAAGTACTTTTTATGAATACAATTTCTTAAAAGCTCATGATATGCTACAATGAATAAATTTCCTTTCAAACAATTTCCATTAATTAATACTTTTCACAATCAGAAAATTTGTATCAATAAAGCTTTTTTTTTGGTAAAAGATATTTAAATTTAAAAAAAAAACTTTTTTTTTGGTAAAAAGGGATTTCTAGTAAAAAAGAAATTTGCTTTATTTTGCTTTGTGTACTATCTTGTTAAGCGGCACTTTTTACAAAAACTTCACATTTTCTATAAAAATTATTAATATTTTTTTTATATATATATAAAGAATGAAATTTCCTATGAAAGTACTTTTTTCATCAAATTATATTTTTGATGGGGGTGAATATTTTATATAAAAATTTGAATTTATGAATAATTTTGCAGGTGAATTTTTTTTTATACACAAGAAACGTTTTCTCTACCTTCTTGTAAAAAGTTACTTTTTTAATAAAACGCAATTTTCTATCAAAATTATTATTTTTTTTATCAAAAACAATTAAATTTCGTATAAAAGTAGTTTTTTTAAAAAAAAAAAAAATTTTGTTTTGCAGGTTGGTTATTTTTTATGCAAAGAGGAATTAATTAATTATAATTCTTTGTAATTGAAGTTATTTTTTATACACAGAAAACTTTTTGAAATTTTTGCACAAATGAAATTTTATATAAAAATTTAACTTTTTTATAAAATAAATTTTGGACGAAAAATAATTTTTTTTTAAGAAAAAAAACTGTTTTTTACATTCTTATAAACAGATAATTTCTTCAAAAAATTTTTATAATTTTAAAGAGAAGGAATTTTTTATACCAATTTGAATTTTTTTATTTTTTAAAAATGATTTTTAATAACACAACTTTCTGTAAAATACTCTGTTTCCAACTTGTTCTGATTGCGCAACAATGTGTGATGCATAAACTATGTAATGATCGCAGCAGGGTACTTTTCCAGAAAGGATTCCCTGTTAGAAATGTATACTTATTATAAAAACGTGGTATTTTATAAGGCAAACTAGAATAGAAAACATTTCGGGTACGTTTTATTTTTTTTTTTAAAAAAAATTAGAAAGACAATTGTTTTATAAAAAGGCCCTTACGACATTTCTAATAAAAAGGGTACTTAAAGTAAATGTCTATATTTTATTACGTGTTTTTTGTAAAATAGTTTCTATGAAAAAAAAGTTTTATAAAGAATTTTTTTTGATTTGTTTATTTTTTTAAAAGTATAACTTATTCCAACGTACTTATTTAAAAAAGACGATTTTTTAAGCCACTTGAAATGTGTAGAAAGGTACTTTTTATAAAAATTAAATCTCTTCAAAAATATTACTAACATGCATTTTTTTCAAAAAGGTACTTTTTAAGCAGGTACTTTTTGTTAAAAAGTTACTAAACTGTTTTGCCGACATTGTGCCCTTACAATGAATTTGGTTCCGCATAAGCAGCATCATTAACTTTAAATTTCATACACATACATATTACATATACAAAGTATTTTATGAAAAGACCCCTAAAAATGTACTTTGCAACAAAGTATATATTGCGTACAACAAACATTTTATAAAAAAAATTACTACCTTGCGAAAAGGTACTTTTTAAAAGAGTACCTTTCCACATATTTTTTACAAAAGACGTTTGTGTTTTGCGCACATGTTCTTTTTCGGCCCACTGTCTATGGTTATTTATGAGGACAGCCTTTTCTTCTTGGTTAAAATTGTTTTTGTCTTACCGCTGGCGTTTGCAGTTGGGTTTCTTTCCTGTTCATGTTGTCTTCGTACCTGTTTATCAATAAATGTGTCTGTTGTCTGATTTGAAAACGAACACATGAAATACTTTAAACTATTTATTTAAACTCGTTGAGATATTTTCATAAATTGACTCGTTGCATGTGAATAAGGCCTTAAGTAAGAATTAAAAAGTTAAATATTGTATCATCAAACAACAAAATTTGTTGGCAGTGTGAATGATATAAATTTTGGAAAAGGACTTAACTGAAGTGCACCTGCGTATGGAATGAATGAAATCACATGTTGTATTCAAACTATATATTTTTATTAAGTCGCAAAGACTAATTTCTCTCACGTACGTGAATAGCAGGTGGATTAGTGAGTGATTTCATTTGTATTTATTAATTTTCTTAATATAAACAAGAAGAAAACTAGATCGCTTTTAGACAGGCAAAGTTTTCCCAATTTTCTTTTAATCATATTCGTTGTTCAGGGCAGAAAAGTTTCGTTTTAGAGATTTTTGGTGAAAACGTGAAAGAAAGAATTGCAAGCAGCTATAAATGAAGAAAGTCTCTTTGCGAGTACAGAAAGATTCATCCTCTTTTCCCCTACCATCAATAAACTCAAGATTTTGAAAAATAAAAACGTGCTTAACTTGATTAGTTTGCGTTGACGGAGATGTATTGACTGCAGCCCAGCTGATTGCAGCTGTCAGTTTGGCAATTCAACGTATGACAGATTCTATATGACATGGATTTGAAGTTTTTGTCTTTAGCGCCTTTTTCACTCAAACTGGTTGCATATAGAAGTTCAAATTCTTGCCTAAAAAAGCAAAGTTTGTGTGTGGATGGCTAAGCCATTCGTGAGTTCGGCTGCTCGCAAATGCAATACACTGCAATATGGAATCAATTAAGAAAATGTAACACTTTAAATAAAAATCGCATACCGCATGCTTTTCTTAATCAGGAAAGAAAAGCGAATAAAAGTAAAATTATTATAATTATTATTATAATTTTTTAAAAAATTCTTATAATAATGAAAAACAAATCAATACAGGAATTGCAACAAAAGTGCACTTTCAGGAGAATAGAACAAAGAAAATTTAAATTAAAATAAAACTGCATGCGGAGAGCATACAGAGCTCACCATTAACAAAAATATCTGAATATTTCAAATCGTGATGCACTGCATATGCACAAGTTGAATGCATTTATATATATGCATTTTAATTTGAATTTTATTTAGATTTACTTACGTTCTATTAAAATAGTTCAAATGTTTTTTGAGTGCAAAATGTTCAGTTTTCTGTTCTTACCTGCAAATAGAGAAAGGAAACCAATATTATTTAAAAATAAAATTTAAGAATATTATTTTTTTTTTTTAAGAATAGTTATATATATATTTGTTTTGATGTATGAAAAATATAATTCATTTCCGTTAATTGTTTGATACTATTTTGTAAAGTGTTTGTTAAAGCTTTGGCGAGCTTAAACCTTCAAAACAAATCCAAAATTGAACTCAAAATAAAGGATTACGCTCAGTTATTGTCTTGAGGGAACGGCTAAAGAATTTCTAAATTCAGAAAGTTCATATGTCGTAATCATGCTCAAGGAAAGCATGGAAGGTGGCTTTAGATGATTGGCTTATTCTTGACTCTTGAGCACCAAAAATTTGAATTTGAAATACAGTAAAATCTCGATATTTCGGACACCTGCAAATCCGGACAACGCCATAAAACGAACGATTGATTTGTTGGCATTAAGTACTCTATAATCCAGACACCATAATTTTTTCTTCAATACTTTGAAAAGCACTTATTTCTTTCCCTTGGGCAATAAAAATTAATTATCGTAAAAGCTTTTTGTCACATATTTTATCAAGTTCAGAAAATCTCATATATTCTCTTACAAGTTTTACATTAAAAGAAGTGGCCTTTTTGATTTCCAATGATTGGAATAAAATTGGGACAAATATTCTTAAAAAGTGCTTTAATAAAATTCTTTATGAAGACGAATGGGATACGGATGATGGAGTTCCTCTAGCAAGACTGACACGCACCGATTCCGCCTAAGTAATTGATTTACTTCTTGATTTAGCACCTGACATTTATATTTCTATTGTGGTAAATGATTGGTTGAATGACGAAGTTGAAAGCAATGTTGATGAGACTGAAGAAGATTATGAGGTTGAATCATTCACTGTATAAAATCTTGCGAAGGACACGAACTTCCTGCTAAGGATATCTTAAAACAAAAAAGTCACCGAGATGCTGAGCTTTGACAGATGAAAATATTCAACTATTTGTGCCCCAATAAATATAATAATTTTATAAAAAGTAATTATTTTTTGTTACACGTAAATTAAATTTATTTTAAAATTAATTTCTTGTAATTAAAAATTAGTTTGTTACACACAGTCCATGTATATTTACAAGAGACTTCTTTAATTTTTTTCTTGCTTCGAAAATTCGCACTTTTTGATATTTCAGTCATGACTTGGTTTTTATTTGTACAGACTATCGAGATTACACTGTATTTATAAATTTTATTTTGTGCAAATAATATGTACACTGACAGTGAAGAATTCTCTTTTTCATTTTTATGCCGCTGTGAAAAGGAAGAAATCGTTCCTTTTATTTCTGCAAAAGTGCATTCTTAAATGATTGTCGACACGAATTTTGCGATTAGAAAATATCGGTTTTCCTTAGAAAAAAAATTCAATGTTGACAATTGATAATAAATTCATTATACGAATGGGCGTTATATCGCCATGAAGTTCGAAATAACATATGTTGAGTTTTCGTATTAATAATTTCTTTTATACTTAATTAATTTTATTTTACTGGGAGTTGTTGCCTTTTTTCATTGTGCATTTTCTGACAGCAACCACTACGAAGACAGATCCCGGATTAAGAGGCAAATGCTAAATAATTATTTTCACCTATAACAAGCGCCAAGGACTCTGGTCAATGGGAAAATTTGATTAAATTGCCAGTTATCATTTTCAGCGTAAAGTATAAAAGAAGTGATTCTCACAGATTAAGCTGAATAGGTCTTAAAAAGTGTTTTTTTCACTACATCAGAGGCAAAATTAAATGTAGGTGACTGTATGCATCTTGCTGGAATGTTCTCAAGTATTTCATCTCATGCTTACGTGAGATCGCCATAAAGTGAAGGAATCACTATATTTCAGGAGTATTTCTAGCAAATGGTACCAATTTAAGTAAGAAAGAAACCCCTGTTGAAAGGCAATAGGAATTAAAGAAGTAACAGATTTATAACGGACGGCCTAACATTAACCTCCAGCGGACACTAAGCAATTAAGAACTTTCTAGCAGCCATTTTGGCATCACTTACAGCCTAGAAATGCACCTAGAAATACAAAGAAACTCCACGACCGGCGTATGAAGATTCGTTCCCGGATATGAAAGTTGCGCCAGAAAAGAGCAGCCATGGGAAATGCTCTGAATATACTAAAACCCCTTCCCTCCGAAGAGCACATTAAAAGAGCATGACATTTCATGGCAGTTCCTGGCACTTCATCTTCTGCCATTAAATTTAAATTAAAATGTAACAGCAAACTTCTCCGCCAGTTTCAACCAAAAATGATTTGCCTTCCAAATTCCATAAAAAGAATGATTATTTTGAATTAAAACAATTTCTTGAACATTAAATCCACTCCACTTCCCAAAACTCTTCTTCACACTTCTTCCTAAAATGACGGCCAAACATATAAAAGAACTAACATGTTATTTTAAAAGCAGCTGAAACGTTCCAGAATTTAAATTACAAGACGAGAGGTGAGAAAAATAGGGTATATTTTGTCATAAACTTGTGGAGTAAAACGAAAAGCATCGCGAAGAAATTATTTCTTATTTGCGGCTTCTCGGCGCTTCCACAGGTTACTTCATTTCTGTATTGAAAATAAGAAACAAATCAAATTACATCAGGCTGCTGCAGTTAAATTTTATTATTATTTGTAATTTGATGTTGTTATTACGGCTATTGCTGCGTGTGTGTGAGTATGTGAGTGCATGTGTGTGCATGTGTGTGTTCTCTCTGTGGTTTTTAAGACTTCAAAGTTGTGGCTTATACATCACCCAGGTTACTTCAATATTTTTCACAGGCAGATAATATTATTTAAAGAAATGCAATTTAAATGTTTAAAAATATTACGAACAGCACAAAAAAAATTAAATAAAATTATTTATATCAAGATTGTGTAATCCTTGTGCAACTTGAGAAAAGCTTGCGGACGACCAAACAAACGGCCACAGGGATGTATGTAACAATGAAAGATGTGCGCGTGCGTGTGTGTGCATGCATGTGTTTATTGATGCATGTCAAATAGAAAAGTCAGATTTTAAACTCTAAGGTGTAAAACAAATTACAATTCGTTTTCTCTGCACGTGTATGCAATTGAACGTGTTTGCAGTCAGTTTCGGCAAAGAGTACCATCTTGAATGAGGGAGAGAAAAATTTTTTTTTCTACACTTCCAAATTTACTCAGATCCATCCAAAAAAAAAACCAGTAGACAAGTGACTTATCTAATGAATATTAAATTCTATAATAGTAAAAAAATTATTTTGTGTTGTGTGATTTTCATTTGCTTAAGATTACATTCTTTTAAGCTACTGAAAAATAGTTTCCACATTTGCTTGATGGATGTCCGGACGGCTGCTTGGCTGAGTTAATGGTTGAGACCAGAAGCATTAAAAGTCATTATCGTATAAATTCGTATATCCATTCTGACGTACAACATTCGACTGCACATGCACTCATTTACTCAAAGTACGAGTACACACAAGTGCAACACCCGGTACGTAGCAGCGTATGTATATGCATACTTGCGTACCTTCATTAAGTGCACATTTACGTTGACCACAAGAAGCCAGCCAATAAGAGATAATAAAAGAAAAAAAACTTATTATGGAATTGAAGATGGCAATGTGAGTCACTTTTCGCAGTTCACGGTAATTTTAGTGAAAGAAATCATAAAAACGCTTTCGAGTAATGGATTCCTTTTTTTCATCCTTCAAATAAATCAAGCATTTTTCACATCTTTTTTTTTTACTTAATCGGAATTTATAAATTGAATTTTTCCTCCCGTACAAGGATAAGATGGGGAAAACCGTTATGATTACCTAACACAACCAGCGACGAATATGATTTTTCTGACACGGTGCTAGTGTTCCAGTTACTCCAATGGTGCCAGGGAAATACACAAATACTATTAAGCCGCAAGAACTAAAACTATAGCTCCTACTTTGTTAGCCAGTTATACTTGACGAACTTCCTAGCGAAGCTAACGATACAAGTAACACTGGAAGAAAAATCGTAAGATATTCTTATTTTATAACAGATGAAAGTGGGTAACGAACTCATGACTTTAGCCAAACTTATTAAATTAAACAGTTTCGTCAAAAACAGTTCGTATTATTTTGGGCGATACAAACAGCTTTTAACAATGCATCGGAGCAGTAAAAATCATTACATCTCTTGCACGGGAATCTCCAAGCCCATGGTCTACTAACAGTCTTCTCAATTTTGAGAGAATATCAATAATATGAATCTATTTTATGATTTTCAGAAAGCGAAAATGGGCAATCAGTGACGATATAAACTAGTAAGCAGAATGCAAACGGTCGCACCAGCATTCATTGCCAGGATTATCTCTCTATATCTCTTCTCTCTCTCTCTCTCTCTCTTTCTCTCGTATAGTAATTCATATCCTAATATATATTGTTTTGTTGGAAATTTAAAGTACTCGTAGATTGTTGTTGTAAGTAAAGGAAATGTGTGGCTAATCAGTCTAGCCGGTATTTACAGTGGGCAGTTGCAAGATAACTACGTGCTCATGCAATTGGAAGTATTGCAGTGAACACACGTGCTCATCTCTTCAGCGAATTAAAATAACATTTTCAGCACCACCAGAAGCATCTGAAGTGGTGGTTCGGTTCACATATCGATAGTAACATATGACATGTTTCAACACCTGCATGCAGCTTTAATTTTAAATTGAGATCAAGCTGCATAAAAAGATGCTACAACATCTACAAAAAAAAAAAATTAAAATAAATAAATAAACAAAAGGACAACAACAACAGGTGGCTGTGAACGCAAAAGTACAAGAATAAGCCCGGTGGAATTTCATTTAAGTATAAAATATTATTTTTAAGCTCCTGCTGACCATACTCAGCTCCGCAGCAGTATCTTAATTGTATTACAGCAATTTTGTTGCAGCCATAAATATTACAAAAGGTGACAATTTATTTCAATGTGCACAGTAATCGGAGTGAAATTAATTCAAATTATTAAATTGTGTGGTACAAAAAATGCGGGTCGTGTAACGAGATGTTTATAAGTAGAATTTGCCCCATATAACAAGAACCGGAGGAAAAAGAAAAGGAAATTTGCAAACATTTTTTAAACGCAACCAAACTTTTCTAGGACGAACTTCTATATATAGAACCGCGCTTCCTACTATGAATTAATTTCAAAGTACTCATCATTTCCTTTTCAGTGTTTGAGTACTTTCAATCCCTTGAAGTGGAGTTTTATTTGAAATGTTTGTTTTGTTTTTGCCAGCATATAAGGAATTAGTTTACCAAAAATTTATGCTGACAACAGATTTGTGTGAAGGCAATAAAGCAACATACGAGGGGATTCCCAAAAATATTACAACACATACCCATAACTATCTTTTTACTTGTATTTTCTTTTCAAACAACTTAAGCTGCAAAGCTTTTAGCTTGATGACTGGAGAACTCCCAGGTTCTAGGCAGGAATCGAACTCGCGACGTCGGGTTTAGTAGGCTACGCATTATTCATTCGCTATACGGCAGGCATTCAGAATACTATTTTTTTTAATTATCTTTCAACACGATATTTTTTTTTTTGGAGTGTGAAAAGAATTTAGTTCCCATCAATAGCAGTTTAGACACTTTTTAACAATTCACATAACTTATAAATCATGTTGAGGAAGGAGCTCGTCGTGGAGTTGAATCCGCATTTTTTTCAAGTCCTTAATATCACAATCAATAAATTTTCAATTAATGCTTTACAATAATTAATCTAAAACAAACAAAAAAAATAAAACGTACTACTTTTTTTTATAAAAAAAATATAACTTTTTGCTAAATATTTATAATTCTGATCCGTTGCAAGAAAGAACCATTGCATTGCGTCTTTCCGATCCCCCTTAACAATGCAAATCGCATCTTTAACTTACACCGATTTGTAAATAGCAATATTTAACGGCAGTTGTAATCGGTTGCAGTAACGATTTTATGACTCAGTAACTTCGTGTTATCAGCATCGTTGTAATCGATATGGATACACACATACGCATACCCATACAAACATACATATTATGTAAACATTTATGAATATTTAACTTCATATAAATGATTTGGTTATGAATAAAAAGCTTCTATTCAGAAAAATCTGTAATTGCAATTTCTTAAAAGTGTTTTCGCACATACAGTGAGCTCATGATAATATGAACTAATGAAATGAAAGTCAGCTGATATTTGCATGCTGCTTCATATTTGCGTATGTCAGCCAACATCCCTACAAAAAACTTTTTCATATGAAAATAAAAGTTTCTGATTTAAATTTTTTTCTTTTTATTGGCAAAAGAAGGACAAAACAAATTTATTATTAAAAAAATTTGTAATTTATTTTGTTCAATTACATTGAAAGCGAGTTGTTCCTTTCAAAATATTTGATGAAAGCGAATACGGTGTATCGTATTGCAGATTTGAAGCATTAATTTCCATACAAATTTTTTATTTTATTATTAAGGACTTCGCTATTGTTTTACACAAAAAAAAAATATTGAAAACCCATTTTTATAATTAACGGGCGCTCAGTTTTTCTTTTTCCAGCCGCAATGAACGTCTTGTTGAAATAAAATTGAAACTTTTTACATTAAATTTCTAATAAAAAAAAAAATAGGAAATTCTGCTGAATGTGAGCAGTGAGCATGACATGTGTGAAAAAATTTTTAATGACAGCTAAAGACAATTTAAAGTAAATATCTATGAAAATCGCCAAATTATTATGCAGTTGAATCGGAATTTAACCGCCGGCCTGTCGATTTAGATTTTAAAACTTTTTCGATTAAATCTATTAAAAAATACAACAACAATATATATTTATTTTAAAGCTGTTCCACGATATACTATATATATATATTGTAGAGCAGGCAATAAGTGGCAAAGTTCATATTGTTGTGAGAAAACTGTATGTATTTGTGTTTTATACACTCATAAACAAACATAAAACACAATCGCGAATTTCCAAACTCAAACAACTGCCATCAAAATACTTTATAAATCAAAAAAATATTTTAACTTTTTTTTTGTATTTTATTGCCTTTTATTTAATTAAATAAAAAAAAAACATAAAAATTTCTTATCGTTAAAAATAACAACTAAGAAATTTTTGTCGCTGGTAAGATGATAAAAGAAAGCAAAATCATGTGATTGCCTTCGATAACAAATATCGTTAAAGGTTTTCGATAAAGGCTGCAAATTCACTTATACTTATTTTACCGACATCGTTTTCGTACAAATTTTTGTGGATCACATAACTAGTGAATTGAATTGAATTGAATTCACTTCTTCGCCAGAAATTAGAATTCTTCTTAGATGTTTTAAAAATGTCTGTCAAGCAAGAGTTCGATCAAGCCAATAATCAGTTTGAAGAAATTTGCAGTTAATTGTAGTATACTTTCTGGCATACAAATAACGAATATGTGTTGTATCCTTATAAAAATGTCTTTGTATGTGTATGCATAATAACATTTCTGCACGAGCTTGCAGCAAAAAGAAAATTATTGCTATTTTTCTATAGACTTAGATAAAGCCGATAACAACAATCCACATTTCTGCAAGCGAAAACGGACAGACAACAGAGTTTATGACTGGAGGGCCCTTTTAATAAAAATAAAAAGTATTTAAACAATAATCCCACAATTTGAAATGCAGCTCTTTGAGTTTTTTGCCACTTCTCGAACTTATTTTTAGCATGCAGTTAAATAAACAGCGAAAAGCCTCTATAAGAAAATAAAAAAGTCTTTAGATGACTTTCAAGTTCATAATAATGATGACGATGGGGAACTGCTTGCTCAAAATCCTCACTGATAACAGCGTGTAGTAAAACTTGTTAAAGCTAAAAATATATATATATATATATATATGTGTGTGTGCCTTCTTTGTTGCATACAAAACTACCCAACTCTAAAAATCAGGCCATCAAACAGCCGACTGGTTGGCTTACCAGCCAAAAACGGCCCTCAAACAACGAACATTCGTGAGGGAAAAATCTTAAACAAAATAAAGGAAAAGAGAACAATAAAAAAAATGTGCAAACAAAGCAGAAAAAAAAAATAAAAATTAATAATTGCTGCTATGCTCACTGTTGGACTGAAGTTTATTTGCACTAGTGCTAAAATGTTCTCTCCGACACCCTGCTAAAGCACCCCGAAAACCAGTGATGCTAACTGCAGCGTTAAAAGTGGCTACAAAACAAAAATCCAGAGACAGTAATAAAAATTTAAATAAAAACACATAGACAATAAACAAAAGACTTTAATTATTTTGTATGGTGAAAGCTTATAGAGTTGAACTAATTCCTCCCCACATTACTTATTTGCAACTTTTCTAACAAAAAACAGATATTCATTAGTCTGGAAAATTAGGGGATTAGAAAAAAAAATTAAATCTAGAATTAAAATCTAAGAAATATCAAATTGGAAATACTATTGGTTTTTTACAAACAAAAAAAAATCTTACAAACTAAATGAGAATTGCTGACAAAATATTAGACTACATACAGAGATGTGATAAAGCTTTTTGTTATTGTATACTTTGAAAACGGTCAGGCTTCTAGTCTTTTATACTTCAAACTTCTTTTATATCTGATAATAATTTTTGCCTTTTCTTTTTTCATGATTATGAAAAGAGAAACTCATTCCATTATTTCTATTAAATGTTTTAACTGTCTCAATTAAATTTTTGTTAATCATGTCAAATATATATTTCAGTGTTTGCTTTCGAAATATTTATTTATTTTATTAGGTGATTTGCTAATTTCTTTTACTGTAAATAAAATAATAATTAATTAAATTGGTAATTAATTGGAAACGAAATTATCAAGCCAAGATTTTATTAAAATTAAAACTAAACAACTTTCTTAGTTTTTTAAGAAATTTAAAAGTTTTTAAAATGTTCACAAAATATAAAAAAATTAAAAAATTTCGGTTAATTATACACATCTATAAATCAGTTAAAGTTTAAATCGTTTTTAAATGCAAAACATTGGGCGTTCGCTGCCTCTGTAGACGAATGAATAATATGAAACCTACTAAACAGGAGGACGCGGGTTCGATTCCCGCCTAGACCCCGGCTGTTTACTTGTGGCGAAGCCGAAAGCTCTGCAGGTCAAGTTGGTTAAAAAACAAGAAAAAATATTTTTGTGACAGATATAAAGTTTGTATAAAAACTTGAAAAGTTTGAAAATTTTATATAAAACTTTCGGTCCAAAGTATAAAATAACGCTTTTAGTGGATGAACGTAAACTGACAAGACTGCTGCATAAAACTGACACTTTGCTTGACATTTCGTTATCGTATATATTTCAAATAATAGTAAAAACTAAAAAACCTGGTGTTTAAACCATCACCGATTTGTTAGCCTTGCTTGCATAGAGCAAACAGCATGTATTATTGGTAGAAAAAAAGCGCTAAATTGTTAACACTGCCAGCCCATCAAGAAACCAAATAGAGATTGAATTGTGTCCTCTGACAAAGACCGAGTATTTAAAAATAGAATACAACAAATGAGTTGATCCCAAGTAGTGCCACCACTACTTACGGATTTATTTAAATGACTTCCACTTCAACATTTCAGTCAACAAGCATGTCAAGTAAGCAGGCAGCCAGCCAAGAAAAAAGATTTGAAGAATTATGGCTGGAAAATCTTTTTTAAGGACATTGCTCAACACTTAAAAAATAAAGAGGCGAAATAAATTCTGCCAACGGAATGGTTTAATGGATCAAACACTTCATTGGAAATGAAAGCAGTTTGATAAATTACGACTGATAATTCAGATGTACAGATGGATTAATCAAAAGTTCTAATCTGGCAGTTTCTTAAAGGCATGCACTTCATTTATCTCTGTGTTCAGATAAATTTTGTGTTTACAAGTGCGCCATTTTTTCAAATGGACATTTGACATAAACCTTATGAGCACTCAGTTCGGAATTTATCGCCAGATACTGCATTATTAAACATCAAAAGCTTTTAATGTAGTCAATTGGTAGAGCTTGGAAGAGTATAGAATACAACCACAAGATATTCGGTTGTATCATTTATGCAAGTAAAATTAGAAACATGATTTTTCTGATTTTTTATCAACTCTGAGAAAAAATTTATTGGCATGCTTTCGGCAGAAAATCCATGCCAGCTGATCTTATGGAATAGAATAATAATTCTTTTAGCCCAAAAAGACTAGCGAGTATTTAATGACTGTGGAAGATATTCTTATTTTTACAGTTTAAGAATCGTTTAATCGGTTAAATAAAGAAATAAAAACCGTCTTTAAATGTAAAGAATTAGGTTTCTAAACCACCTCTAAAGACCATATGATTTTGACAAACGCCAATTTTGTGCAAAAACATTTAAAGCTTCTGAAATCTTATATGAAATTACAGAATACTATTCTCTCTTCGCCTTGGATGGAAACGAATATAGAATACCCATCACTTTCTATCTGCAAGAAACTTTTAAATTTTTTAATAAACATTTTCTCACAATTACATTTAAAAAAAAGTTATACCCCTAATTGATCTTGTTAATAATACGAGAATTGCAAAACCAACCTTGAATCTCAGCAAACAATTAAACTAATTAATTATTAATTAAACTGTTTGCTTTACACAGACAAGTCCGTTTTGTGTTATACAATCTGGAACGATATTCTGATTGAGCGCAACTCACTTTGCTTGACGAATTAATTTCAAGTAAAAACTTTTATAACGAATTTCACGTAAGAACAAAAACAATTAATGCAATATTACTTGTTCGCAGCCCTTCTCTCCACTACAAAGCATTCCGTCCAGCTACACTGGCTGACGCTCATTTGGCACGTACTATACAGAATTTCAATTAATACCTTCAATTTAAAAACTCATTAATAATTTTTATTTAAATACGAGTATTGAACGGCAGTAGTAAAGTATTTAAGGAAAGATTTATACAGAAAGATAAAACCCCGCACTTTTGTAATATTTATAGTGTAGTAAAACAAAAGTTTTTTTTTTTAAAGCGAGACATGCTAAAATACAAAAGATATAATTAATTGCAGCCCATTAATCAAAACCTATTTAACAGTAAATTACAAACTTAAAAATACATTGAAAAAAAAAAAGTTATATAAGACTGCTCGTACTCGTAGTCGTACTCGTGCAACTGTTGCAACAAACAAAAATTCACTTATTTGGTAATTTTTCAAAAACTTAATACGACACGCACACACATTAAAACAGAAACTGTTGTTGTGTTGCCTGCCACAACTCATGCGATTTGAAATGAGTTGTGGCACCAATGGAAAAAGCCTCATATTCATACTCGTACAGGCAAATGTAAACGCAGGAATGTGAATGTGAACGTTAACATGGAGTTACTGTTGGGCTTATAACATCGACAACAATTATTAATGCAATCTGCTGGCATTAGACACAGGGTTGTCCAATCATAATGCATGATTAATTTTGAGTCACTTTCACAGCAGTGGATTAGTTAGCAAGAAGAATAGCCGGATTTGGTCAAATGAGAAATCGCGAGTGATTAATGAAAAGCCACTACACCTACAAAAAGTGACTACTGGGTGAGGTTTATGGCTTGGCGGCCTTACCGGTCCTCACTTCTTTATTATAGTGAATGGTGTGCGTTAGTGGAAGATAATGACAGACTTCTTGTGGCCAGATTTCGAGAATATGGACCATATCTGGTTTGTAAAGATGGTGTGAATAGCTCTCAAGGAGTGACTACTGGGTGAGGTTTATGGCTTGGCGGCCTCACCGGTCCTCACTTCTTTATTATAGTGAATGCTATTCGTTATTGGAAGATAATAACAGGCTTCCTGTGGCCAGATTTCGAGAATATGGACCATATCTGGTTCCCAAAGATGGTGTCAATTGCTCTCAAGGAGTGACTACTGGGTGAGGTTTATGGCTTGCCGGCCTCACCAGTCCTCACTTATTTATTATAGTGAATGCTATTCGTTATTGGAAGATAATAACAGACTTCTGGTGGCCATATTTCGAGAATATGGACCATATCTGGTTTCTAAAGATGGTGTCAATTGCTCTCAAGGAGTGACTTTTGGATGAGGTTTATGGGTTCGCGGTCACACCGGTCCCCTCTTCTTTATTATAGTGAATGGTGTTCGCTATTGCGAGATAATAACAGACTTCTTGTTGATAGATTTCGAGGATATAGGCAGTATGCGCTTCCCAAAGATGTGCCACAGCAAACAAAAAAAGATTCAATGGCCTTTTTATTCCATAACGGATAGATACATATATTCCACGCCAGACTTGGCAAGCATTTGGCTCTTGTTTACTTTCACACATAATTTTATAAAAATATTAAAATAATTCTCTGAAAACTTTGTATGTATTTTATTTACAATCAACAACATGCTCTTTTGTTGGATCACCCTTTACCAGCATTGTGGTGTTTCTTTCTGCCACATTTAATGGAATTATTCGTCCGATTCAAAATTTATTTTAAGCAAGTGGGAGTTAGAGAAAAGTAATTACTTTTTGCCATCACTTTCTAATACCAGGGTTGATGGTTGCTCCAATTTTTATCAACTGTGTTTGGCTGTGGTCAGGTGGGAAACTCTCCTATTCATGTACACACTCAAACTTATATGCCAATTACAATAAGGACGGCATGAAATCTTTGTATACCAATACAGTTGCATTAATTCCGATTCATTCCCATTTTTCTAGCTTTATAGCAAATAAATTTTATTCCACTTAAATTTTTTTAATGAAATGAAATTTTCTAAAGACTTTCGTAAATATTTTTCTACAATTATTTACAATTTCAACTTGGCAAACATTTAGCAAAACTTTTTATTAAAAATAAATCATTTTTAATGTCAACTTCACAAGGATTAATAGTTTCTGTGTATTGTAGAGTATTTTATTGCACAATACAAAATAAACAAAAATAATGAAATATTTTTAGAGGGATTATTAAATGGATTTAAATAAATTTGTAAAAATAAACTAAAATAATAATTTTACGGAATATTTATAAACTCATTAGATATCGCTAACTGAAAATAATTTAAAATAAAAATGTTAAATTATAAATCTTAGATGGAAGTATTTACAAGTTAAGCTGATCCACTTTCTCAGAGGAATTGGAAAATATAAGTTACGGTTTTCCTTAAAAATAAAAATTAAATATTTTTAAAAATTAAAAAATTATTCATTAATGTTTTTCAATCAAATTATTCGAATATTTTTCTTTGAATGCACAAGTTACTCCTTTTAGATAAATTAGTATGTAGACAACTTAAAACTGCCTTTTACTGTCTAATAATTTTTATAAATTTTTTTTTTTATTTTTTTAAATATAAAAAACTACTCAGCAGAATCTTAATAATCGTAAAATGCTAATAAAATACTAATAAAGTAGAAAAATTCTCAGCAGAATATTAATTTTTAAAAATACCTTAAAATTAATTACCACGTGGGAACAGCTAACTTTTATGTGAGTTTTAGTGCGTACTAAATTATGGAACAGCTGATGATTTCACAAATCCAAATTAAAAATAAACGAGAAATTTTCTTAAATGAAAATTGTAATAAGAACTAAATAATGAATTTAATCTCTCATGTTAATTAATACACGGTGGGGAAGCTGGTAAAGCTAGCGAGTCTAACATTCAGTTGCCAGGAATTAAATTATATTTTATTCCGTTATTTTCAATTTTTTCCAAAAGTATTTATTTACTTATTTACCAGTTACTATCTTCAAAGCAATTCCCCCGGATACACTTATGCCAGCGTTATTTGCAATCCTCGAAAGAGTTTTGAAACGTACTTTTTTGTGTAGCCAACAGCTCCTGTTTCGATTTTCTTTTATCTCTCCAAGTGAAGCAAAACGCTTTCGTTTCATCGGTGTCTTAAGTTTTGGAAAGAGGAAAAACTCAGCGGCTCCATGTCCGGTGAGTACGTTGGCTGAGGCATGATTACGGTTTTATTGTTGGCCAAAAACTGGCGCACAAGCATTGATGTAACAGACATGTGTACCAACATGATCGAAAATAAAGCCAAAATCAAACATGCGTAACTCGCGAAATTTCAAAATAACGGTTATTTTTTGATCACACCTCGTATTTTTGTTTAATTCTAGCCGAGCAGCAAAAAATTCGAATTGTCCACACGAAACTTCGCAGAGGTTGGCAGAAAAACATCCTGGCTATAATCGCCTAATTATAAATAACAAATCTTGGTGTTTTTATTCTACTTTAAGCTTAAAAAGCTCTCAAGAGGTTTATTTTGTACAAGTTTTAATATCGACACAGTTTCTTATTTTACTTTCGAAGAAATATTTTTCATTCAAATAGCAAAAGAGAATACGTGGTTATACAACATATTTTTGTTTTAAATTTCTTATGAAAACAATATTTAAAGAAAAAGTTTTTAGATTCTACTTTGAAGGAATAAAAATCACATCAAAATACATCAAAACCCTCTCGTTTTGTAGAACCCCACCATAATCCTTCTACTCAAAAGAAAAACTAAATGAAAAGTTTCAATTTATATTTAGATAAATTGCAATTTTATAATTAATTTCTGATAAAACGTCTAGTGTTGAGAAAGCTCATTATTGAGAAAGCTTATTATTGTGTACAATAGAACTTTAATTTTTTTTTCTGAGAAACGTATTATTTTATTTATAAGCTTAAATGAGGGAAGTGCACTTCATTGCAATATAAAATAAAATATTTTTATTTTGTCATGATCGAATAGTTTTCCAATTGTTTGTTCAAATAACAAACATTAAACAGACTTCCAAAAGATGCCAGACAAAAGCAATAAAAATTGACTAAAAACAACATGTATGAAAAATTTTTCACAAATTTTCAAAATAAACAAAAAGAATTAAAGAAAAAATGTTATTCAAGCATCCATCCCTTACTGCCACCATCTGGAAACTGCATTTTATTTCATCCTCATATGAACACGTACTGCTCGCATCCAGCTTCAGGTCGGCTGCCTGCATTCAATAACAGCAAAACCATAAAGAACAGTATTTGATAAAAGCGACAGCAGCTGCTGCAGTAGTACGAATGACGATATTAAAACAATCATCCTACACAATGCAACAGCGCCAACAACAACATGTCAATACTCTGACACATGTTGTTGATGCATCAGGAGAAAAATCCAACAAATAACAGCAACAGCAGCAGAAGACAAATTTACATAAAATAAAACGTGTAACTTGTACACACAATAACAAACAGTGATTGTCGATTTTAATATGGAAATGAATATTGAAAGCAGAACAGCAACAAAGAAAATGTATGTACGTATCTGCACTTGGTAAATGTTGGAACTGAATTTGCAAACACCGACATACATATATATGTATGTATGGATGTATGTATGTGTTTATGGCTATGCATAATGCACATATCCATACATTAATTTCATTACTATCTTGGGCCGCCCCATTCTGTTAACAAAGATCGCTTTTATTGTTGTTCACTCAAAATAAAAATGGCAAGAATTAGTATGCGATAATAAAATGTGATTTTTATTTGTTAATTTCATTGAGAACAGAATACAGCGGAGACAGCGGTTTTGCGACATAAACTGCTATTTACGAAAAGCGACAAAGTTATAAACAAAAAAAAGTTTATAGTGCGAAAACAACTTTGCGCTTATTCGTCTTAAAATTTGTATACTTGAAAATCCGTCGTATGCGGCAAACTTTGCAATAAATCTATTTCAGTTTCATATGCCGATGTACAATGTACGAATCGGCGAGGTGTGACCATGGTAGCATTTTCAACTTTCAAAAATTTTAGCAAATAAACATTTTTACTTTATAATATTTAGATTAGAATATGACTCCATTCCCATTTTGAAATTTTACTTTTAAAAGGGATCTTCTCAATTCTCTTTTAAACTTTGTTCGTTGTCTGCAGTCTCAAATTTTTTTTCTTTTTTTTTTTTAGTAGTGAGTTTATTTTTATATGATCCTCCTGTATTTTAATATTTCGTTTTGGTGGTTGTTTTGCAATTTCTATATGTATACACATGCAAAAGCTAAATATAATACCAATTGTGTTCATCTGTGGCTTTGACAATGTTTAAATTATTATTCTGTGGCTTAAATTGTTGGCTAGAATTCTTTCAATATGGTCACACTATTAATAAACAACTCTATAAATTATAGCAGGTGTTGTTGTATTTTACACAATGAATTTTTAACGACGAATGCATCGTGTTACACGAAATTGGACATTCGTCTCATTTACGTTTGCAACTCAGCTCTTTAGAAAAATTCACCACTCGTGTTTGCTCTCGTATTCATGATCTCTTTCTTACAGGAAGTTATCAATAGGAGCATGCAAAATATCTGTAAACTGAAAGAGAAAACTGTAGGAGAAAAAAGATATGATATTAAAACATAAAACGGAAATATACATAATTGTATTGGAAGATCCCTGTGGGTATCCCTTATATTTTTGGTTAAACTTTATTAATTGCTCTTCTGCGATTCTCTTTTACCTTATTTTAATTTCCCCTCCACAATATAAGTTTCTACTGCATTGAGAAACTTGATTATTTTTTGGCTAAAGAAGAATCGAATTTTATTAATTGTTAAAGAGATTCCCGACTTCACTTCTTTGCATATTGTACATACATATTTCGCATGGTACAATTTTAAAAGAAATAACATGTAATTTCAAAAAATTTCATGACTTGCCAATGAAAATTAACTAATCCCATATATCATGAATGGGCCATATTTCCTTGCCATTTTATGAATATGCTTGGAAAATATTACAAAAAAAAAAAAAAAAAAAAAAAACACATTTACATGATAATTTCATGCCGCAGAAGCCTTTACTTTTTATGCATACATCATTTTAAATGTTTGCTGAGTCGTATTAAAAATACGAATTTAAAACAAGACAGACAACAGGTTTACAAAAATTTTCATTTCATTTAATTTAATTTAAAATCTTAATCTAACTCGGGTTTTTTTATTCAAATAGGCAAATGGTTTTTGTAGTTTGTGTACTGATTGAACTATCGATTTGGTAAACATTTATGAATATTTTAACTACAGTGGGCTTAAAAATTGCGAGTATACATTTCAGTCATTCAATATTTCATTTCAACTTATTGGAAGTAAAAAATTTATAACTGAAAACACGCCCTCTTAATTTACAGTATAAAGATGTAAATTTAAAGAATCTGAGTTTTATTTGCTTTGTCAGGATACCTACGAAAATGATTAAATGTTTAATCCTTTCGCTGTTTATTGGCCAAAATTTAAATCAAATTTAATAAATAAATTAGCCAACAGATTGTATCTAATTTTTTTTTTATAAATCTGATAAACAAATATTTACATTATTTTTCGTTTTTATTTTCAAATATGAATTATTTAATGATGGTTAATCGCTAATTCATATGAATTGAATATCAATTGAAACTTTTGAAAACGGTCCACGCCACTCATTAGTAACATTCTCTAAGGGCCAATTATAAAATTACCATAATTCTATTATTTCCTTTATGGTTTCAGCACAAAAGAAAACATACAAATGCATTATTAAAGTGAATGGTTTTTACAGCGAAATGCGAAATAAATTTCCAAATTAATCTAAACAAACAAATCAATTATGTAACTATTCAATAAAATTGTTTTATT
This sequence comes from Ormia ochracea, assembly GCA_963402855.1. Taxonomy (NCBI): domain Eukaryota; kingdom Metazoa; phylum Arthropoda; class Insecta; order Diptera; family Tachinidae; genus Ormia; species Ormia ochracea. The sequence continues at coordinate 13,255,850 of OY727106.1, forward strand.
AGCTAAAACTCAGTTGAAAGAAAATATAAATGCAATTTATTAACAGCAAATTAAATGCAATAATTTTTATTCAGCAACCACATACGAGGTATGATCAAAAATTAATCGTTTTATTTAAATTTCGTGAGTTATGTACGAGTAGATATTAAAATTAACAATTAAATTCTAATTAATAGAACTTGATATATCAACATATTTTAACTAGAATTTGTTAGAAACAATTTAAACTAGACATAGAGTCCACTCTACATAATGGAATTCGCGCTCACCGAATTATATTCCAATACTTGGCTGCTGTCAATGTAATTCTTTTAAGAAAATCAATAGTAAGAAACGTAGGAAGCAGCATGGAGGTTGTGTGTTTTACATTAATTTCATAAGTATTCGACTACTTTTGTCTTCCACTGTTCTTTATTTATATTTAAATTTTTAACAATACGATAACTTGAGGTCAACTACCGACCTCTGCATTGAGATTAAATACAAAACAACATTCCCTAATTTAGTTTTGATAGACTTGTTTCAATGGGAGCAACTTAAATAAAAAGGTCCCCAACCCAGCATGAACGTCATAGAACATGAGAAACGCTGCTTAGACAGGGATGTCTGCTTCTAATTAAAAATGATTTAAAATGGTGGTTGCTATGCGACCAAAGTTGCATAATAATTAATTTGGTTTTAATAAAAAAAATTTAAGATCTTGAGTTTTATAATTTACCAAAATTAATTTTATTTAAAGATATGCAAAGCAATGTTGAAATATTGAACCAAATAAAGTTTACAGTGTGGCAATTTTCGAAAAATAATAATAATGCATTTTTGTTAAATTTTAAACTTGAAAGTCACACGGTCAAGTTTTATTTCAATTATGGTTTCCATAGCGTAAAACTTTTTACAAATACATTCATAATTTTAAAACTTGCTTTAAAATTCTCATTCCAATATTGCTTTTCACTTTACAGTCAATACTTTTAACGAAGCAACCATTTTAAATCGTTTGCCAGATGGCATCTTGAGAAGAAATTCGGTTGAAATTACATGTAACATAAACCGAAGCTTTAGATTTTTTTTGAAGTTTGTCAAGCAGAATGTGTTGGAATCTCGTAAGCAAAATTTAATCGTGTAACTGCAGCGTAAATAATAAAAAGAATAAAGAGTAAATAAATTAAAACACATTTTTAAACAATAAAAATATATCAATACAAGGTGACGCAATAGTTGCCATCCGTTATAGGCCACCCTTAAAAGCTCACATGCTAATTTTAGTGGAGAGTTTTACGGTTGAGCTAAAATTAAAATCTACTTTTAAATAAATTATCTGTATGCTGGAAAGCTGCAATATATAATAGAATCATTTTGAAAACAAGGACCTTACAAATGGCCATTTAGTCCATGCAGCTTCCCAGGGCTCATGGGATATCCCCAACTGGAATTTATGGAATACTGCCATAGAAGCTGATAGAAAGCGCAGTGGCGCAGCGCCTCCTGCTTTAAAATAGTCGCTCCTGGAGCAGTGTTGGAGGATGCCCGCAATGGACGACTTCATTTCGAGTTCAAAAATATTTTTAAAAGATTATCACCACCGTTTTTTTTTTTTTTTTGGCAGGGCTGTCTGACCCGGATATTGTAATTGAAAATTTATTGGAAACAAAACAAAAGCAGAAAATATTTATATTTCACTAAAAAACAGGAATGTGCCACAAATTGAATTTTGTCAAGCAAAATGTGTTGGAATCTCGAAAACAAAATTTTATAGCGTAACTGCAACGTAAATAATAAAAAGAGTTATATATAATATAAGTGTTCTTCTATTATAACCAACTACTGTCTGTCTATTCATAAAATATTCTAAATTATATTTAAATTTGCAATTCATATACGCCGCTTGTGTGCAAAGCTAAATTGCTGAAAGGATTTCCTTTTAAATATATTCATAACTACATATGAACCCAGCGAACATTTCATAACTGACAGATCTGATATAAGATAAAATCTAAACAATTCCTCAAACATTTATTTTTATTTCCAAGACCTGCAATCAATAGATAGAGCCTACTCATGCGATGCATTACTATGTCGTATGCAGAAAGGATTAGTTGCATTAGAGAAGACAGAGTGAGAGTGACAGACAAGAGAGTGAAAGCATGTTTTCATATGTATAGTATAATGTCATCGATATAAAGTGTTTGCTGCCAAGTATGAAATGATCACGATTATGCCTTCGTCATCTGAACACTTTCCAGCGAACTTTTCAGCTAAACTAACGATAGTCGTGTACTTGTGGTGTGTGGGCGTTTATGTCACAAATGTCAAATCAGGACTGACAAATAGCGAAATTTGCACCATACGGAGAGCACTTTTGAGCCAACTTCTATTTAGATATTGAATAATTTAACCATCAATTTGTCATTTTAAAATATATTTTTCCATTGCAGGTGCGAACGTTTTTGTTACTGATTCTCGCCATACGGCCCAACTTAAAGGACTTTCTCGCAACATGTTTGACTGAAGTTTTCTAATAAAAGTTGCCTAACGATTCATTTAAGCACATGTAATTTAAGGGATCACATTGGCATGAAGTGAGATGCCGTATTATAGTCGTCCATGTATGAGTGCGTATTTGTATCTTTGTATGTACATTCCTGCACATACATGGACGTATATATGAATGATTATTCCCATAAATATGAATGTATGGGAGACTATTTATTTATTTGATTTGCTTTTTATCTACATAAATAAATTTAATGTTGCATTTTATTATTTTGTCCTATAAAATATATTTTCTTTTATTAAATTCTCGATTATTTATTAGTTGCTAATGTATGTGTGTGTGTGTGTGTGTGGCTATGTTAGCATGTATGTATATACATATGTATGTATGGATGTATGTAAATTATATTCAGATGTATTTGCACACATCTTCGTACAATTTTATTTCTTTACTTGTCTCATGTATCCATCCGTTTATCTTCTAACGTCCCGTAAAGTTCAAGTGGTTTTAAAGAAAACAAAAATAAAGAAACTCTACAGAATGAAAAATAAATGAAAAATTTAAATTTGCCGGAAACTTGGAATTGAATTGATACGGCAACTGTTTGTGAACAGATAAACAAAATTACAGTACCCGTAGTTGGACAACGAGAGAAAAAAGGGCAACTGTGGAGTTGGAAGCAGATTATAATAAAATAAATCTGCATAGAAATCATAAAATATTATTTACTTGTTTCTTTTTTCCCAGTTTGCCTCCATATAATTTTTTTTTTCTTTTTTTTTATGCAAGAGCAGAGGAAAAATAACACAAAAAGAAATAATACAAATTCTCAGAGTTGACCCAGTTTTGGAAAATATGACTTTTAGCACAGATGCAGGAATTGGACTGGGTTGTCTTTGATTTCGTTTTTATCCAATCAGTATTTGACAATGGAAAGAGCTGTTTGTTTGCTTTTCATTTCTACGTATTCTTTTATGTTTTATTATTATTATTTTTATTATTATTTATTGAAGACTAGATATTCATTTGTTAAGTTCATTTAGTTTTATAGTTTTATATCTCAATAGTCTTTTCTGCAGCTTTTGTTTAAATAATAATAATGCACAAACTGGATAATAGATCAAACAGTTTCAGCAGATAGTTTTAGTTTTCATCAATTTAAAAATATTTAAGGGCACTCCAAGAGAATTTTTTATTTAATAAGAAATATAATTAAAATAATTGAATAGTGAAAAGTAAACTTCACAACTAGAGAGGAGATAGTGACTGAGTAAGCAGTCACCATCTGTCGTAGTTAGTGAATATGAAAAATAGTTAAGAATGTGAGATTCTGCTGGATCAAGAATGAGTTTGCATTTAATTTCGCGCTCTTGAGAAACTAAAGTGGCTGAATAGTGGCAAGCAAAAATTATTTGCCATTTAGCTATAATTCAATAAGAAGCAAATCTTATAAAACATCTTATAAAACATCTTATAAAATATCTCATAAGAGTTAAACTCCAGTGAGCACATTTAAAGACATACTTGTAATTCATTAAAATAATGTTAGTTAAAGGATGAAGAGGAAGAAGAAGGCACTTGCAGTACTTTTAGCCATCTTATGTATATCATCATTTCGCTAGTCCGTTCAAGTAAGTCCTGCTATAAATATTTTACCTCTTCCTTAACTTCGGAAAAATGAAAATCATTCTGCTGCCAGATAGAAACGACTACGCCTAACAAGCCAAAGTGCCTGAAGTTTCAAACTGATAGTGATAATGCTGGAGATCTCTGCAGTACCTATTAACTGAATTCCATAGGATCTGATAGACTATAAAATTGTCTTATAGAGTATTTTTGGGTTATTTAGACTAAATTCCGATTTTGCTCCTGCTTGCACTTTATAGCACGATATTTAAAATAATGAGGCTTAGCAATCAAAATCCAATTAAGATAAACCGCGGGCAGTTACCCATCAATCCTCTTTATAAATATAAGTACATGACCAGAGTTATCTGACATTAACTTTTACGTTCCACATTTTTAATCACACGTTTACTAACACGAGTCGTCATTAATATTTTTTTTTTTTTTTATTTCACAAATGCAATTGCGAAATGAAACGCTTATCTTTGGCTGCTGCGAAATTGTATTAAATTAGAAATAAATTAAAAATTTTTAAACGTGAGAATTAAATATGTTTGGTATTGCTTTTTGACAAAAGCATATTTAAATTAAGTTAAATATGCAATAATGCCAGCTGTTATATCGATATATTTTTAATCGGCCTTAAAATATTCATGCTCATGAATATAATGAAATAACAATATTTAAGAAACGCGATCAGCGAATTACAGCGTTGCTTTTGACCCAATAATTTTAATTTTCTTTTCCCAAATGTAAAATATTTAGTGTCGTCATTGTAATATTTAATGTTAGCTTTTTGGGCTACATGGCTACAAATGCAGCGAGTGGAATTTCTGGTCTGATAGCCTGCTGTGGTGAATATTGTGGATATCTTTGATTTACTGCCCTCAAAAATATTATCATGGACCAATAACGTACAGCGAAAGCAATCTATGACAAACTTTTTTCATTAGTACCCTCTTCCGACATAAAATTTAATTTAATTACCTCATTTCAGAACATTTAGTGTTCACAGAGGGCACTCACAATTTGACAGGCACTACGATACAAACTTTTCCTACTGTATTTCACATACGCAAATCAATAAGGCCAACTTTCTTTACAATTTTACACATTTTGTTATTCAAGACAGCGACTGTTGCGTAAGGGTAGCATACGCTATCGTGGAATTGCCCAATTTAACTGTACGTCTGAGCTCGCTATTAAAACAATATTAACATAAATACGACGGAGACGAAATTCCAGGTAAAAAAAAATCTCCAGCGAATATTTTTTTAATAGTTTCGAGTATGCATGAATACTGGATCAGTAAAGACGGGCTTCCAATTAGCCTCACAGAAAAGCCAAATTTTCATATAATTTCACGGAACATTTAAATATTTGTTTTTTAAGGCAGGCGGCAATTTCATTAAATGAATGAAAAACTTACATTTTATTCATGCAACAGTTGCTTGGCGATAATGAACAACACAATGCATTATAATATATGCATGCTTGTTACAAATAAATATTTCCATTTCCCACACAACGATATCGTGTATATTTGGCTTTTCATATCATTTTTTTATAATAATAAATTTATAAAATAAAATCAAGAGATTTACACTCAAAAAAATCTTCAAGTGATATTTAAGAAAATTTACTTCGTTTACATGCACAATGGGCCCAAATCCAATTAGTTCAACAAGTCAGTGAAGGATTAACTCACTTTTGGTAAAAAGATGGAGTGAAGGGGCTATTTTCCAATACGTAAAAAATGGTAAAATGCTTTTAATAAACTTGAGTAGAATTTTTCTTCTAATTTAATTATGGAATTTCTTTTATTAAATTTCCTTTTAATTTGCTAATTTTTAAACCTTTTTTTCGTCAGGCTGTCTTCAAAATTAAATAAATTGCACTCATTACTTTACTTATCGGATACAAAAAAAATATATAATTAAATTCTAAAACTAATTAAATTCTAAAAAAATTACTTTATAATTTTGATGAACTACGATTCGAGCCATCAGTATACGAAATGCACACGAAAGTGTCTTCGTTAGCCATCTGCCGATCACCGAGTTATTTCAAAGGATGTAAAGGTTTATATAAAGTGAAACATAACACAAACTTCTGAATTTCTGTTTTTAATTTTGTAAAAATAAAAGTCAATCCGGAATCAGTAGCTCTCAATGTCATATCAAAATTTCAATAGATTTTAAATGCAAATTTCGATCGATATCGAATGCCAATATCCAAATGTAAACTATTTCTTAAATCCATATTCTTTATTTTTATATTTTAAAATGTTTATTTTGGTTTTTAGGAAACATTTCCTGAAATGTATGAAAAATGTTTGCTAAATTATGAACTTGTTTGAAGGTTCTTTTTATTTATTACAAGTAAGTTTTTCTACACCTAAATAGGATTTATAAAACCTCATTACAATTATATGGAAACTTACGATATTTTATGAATTATTTTTAAGGTATTTTTTTTTTACTTAAATTTATTCCATGTCTCAACTTTTTATTAATTTTTTTTTTTTTGAGTGCACGTTTGAAAAGTTGCTTCAGTGAAGAAACAAGAAATTAAGAAAAACTGTCTGTAGTTTTTTATTTTCATTTTCTAATGTCAAAGCCAGAGATTGGGGAGAGACGTCACAAGACAGAAAATATTAAGACTTGTTTATTTGTGGTTTCCTTTTAAAACTGGCGTTTTTGTTAGCATTTGCAAAAGCTCATGACCATTAGCTTTTTCGTTTCGTTTCGTTTCGATTTATTTATTTTATTTTTTTTTGTTTTTTGTTTATAATTATTATTCAATGGCTGTAACTGACAATGGAAATTGTTCTCATGATAGAATTCTTTAAAAATACAAACTAATAAACGCAGTAAAAACTATAATGAAAATCAGCAACAAAGTAAATGAAATGACAGCGTCACCGCCAGACACCCTGAACAGTCAACAACAGCAACTGCAACAGCAGTGACAAAACATTTTTATACTTTTTATTTATTTACTTTACTTATTTTTTTTTTAGTTTTTGTTTTTTGTTAGTTAAAATATCTTTAATACAAGTGCATTAGAAATAAACACAGCCCGGAGTTTTATTCTCTCTAATGGTAAAGAATAAAACTTGAAACATGTCTTTGCATGTCTCGATTGTGCCAAAACAAAATCGCAACACCAAAGTCAACATTAAATTACTAACATGCAACTTAAAAATATACGAGTATTTGAAAATTCAAAAATAAAAAGTTAGAAGAGGGCGAAACGAAACATTCGCAAAAACGAATCTGCACGTTTTTATGTCATGTGCTGATTTTTTATAAAAACACTAAGAAATAATAACAATAAATAAGAAGCTGGCAAACGAGCGAGCAACAACAACAAATCAGCTTTAAAAAGCTTTGCTGAGTGCAAAGTTTTAGATTTAATGACAAAAAAAACACGAAATAAACTTTTGTGTTCCAAAATACTTTAAAGAAACTTTTTAAGCAGGGAAAACGATTGGAAAAGCTGCTACGAAACTTACAAGGATGTTTAAGGATTTAAATTTCTGCTTGATTTGCATGGTGGCGGAAAAGTAGGACGACGTCGATCTTAATATTATGGGTGTGAACAGAGTAAGCGCTGAAAGCCGAGCCGAGATGCATGTCAATACAAATAAGCTGGTGTACAACACAGTGAACACCGGCAACAGCTGAGCGTGCTTGTTTGCATTGTTATGTATACTTTTTTTTTTGACATAAAAGCAAAACACATGGATTTCAATAAGCTCGGCTCGACTCGGCTCGGTTCGGCTCGGCTTCAGCGCTCACTGTGTGCGCACCCTAAAAGATTAATTGGCGCCAAAAACACCACCAGATGAGTTATGATCCAACAATGTCAACTTGCAACAAAGCATATGACAGATGATAAATATATAAAACTAATTATAGTAATTCTCGTATTCTAAGGAAATATCGAATGAAAGCGTAAAAAAACGGGCATACAATTTTTTTAATTTTTTATTTATTTTTTAAATACACTAAACATTGCGAATATAATTTTGTCAGGTTGTCATTCAACCACAATGCTGCCAGACTACAGAATTTTTAAGCTTCAAAAATAATTAGATTTAAATTAGAGAGCTTCTAACCAGACGAATTAGTTAGTTAGACGAATTAGCGCTAAGTTATAATGAAGTAAATGACAAGAGCAGAAACCCTGCCATGCAAGTACTAAGAAAGTTGTTAAGCGATTTTGTTGGTAATTTTATTCATTTTTTTTTATATCGCCAATGTAACGCTGCTCTAAAATATCTATCTCATGTGTACCTTAACTGTATTAACAAAAAATCCTAAAACGTCAGACTTGAAACCTACAAGGCGTAGAAAAATTTCCCATTTTCCTTTGCTTGGTAATTTAATCCTAATAGATAATAAAATTTGGAAACCATTTCGTTCCATTAAAAGATTCAATTCCAGAATTTAACTACACAATATTATTTTTTTTATATAAGGCCATCTTAAGAAGATATACCAGACTAATGCAATGCACCATGTGTTTGGCAGGATGCCACAGTGGGCAATTTCAGAGTTTTTCAATATTTAAGGCTTAAGGCGTACAAAGGACATTTAGCAGCTTTAATCAACTTGATTTATTTCTAACATGTGAACATTAACGCTAATAAATCTCAACACTTTTGTTTCTCTAGTGTCCTTAGATTTTATAAAAAAAAAAATTAGAAAAAATAAGGAAGAAAAAATTAATTTATTTTGTATACAAAATAATTTTCCTTTCTTCTGAACACGTAAGCCAAAGATTTCAGAGAGAGACTAACATAAATCAAACACATATGCAAAAAATTATACAAAAAAAAAAATCTGTGTTCCCCTGTGTAATTGATTCTTGTAATTTGATTCTGATAATAATATTTTTTCCCTTCTTATTTTTCTAGTTGGCCAAGTTCGTTTCACTATAATCAAATATATTCCACAAATAAATAAAATAACTTTTGCTAAACTCACACAACAACTCTTTTATCATTCAAAACTGCGTCTTCTGGTTGTAGACGGCATTAAGAAAGAAAGTTGTTTTTGCTTTAAGCAGATACGAACTGCATAAGTGAAAAATGTTAATAAATTCCAGTCCGTTTAGTTATGTTGTTCGCTAGAAAACAAACTATAATCCGGTCATGATATGAAACATGCAACTGAGCAATGCAAATTTAAATTGGAATAGAATAATAAACAAATTTCGTATGAGCACATAATAACGCTAAAATAAATAATAACGAGAATTTTAAACTTTATTTAAATTGCAAATATCTAGATTTTTTCACCTTAGTAATTTTAGCGCTTTTTTCATATTAGCGCTTCTTTTTTTAGGTTTATATTAATTTTTTTTTGTAGCTACATTAGTAGCTATTTTGACTAAGGCAGCTACCTTAGTCATTTTTATCGCTTTTTTTTTGGATAACAGCTGTCGTACAGTTTTTCAAATAAATGTGGGAAGAATAATTACAACAAACACGCCTATTTGTACAAAAAATTTATTTTATCATTAACAAATTTATTTGACAAACTGTATTATAAAACCTGATGTTATCAAAATTGTATGTGAACACAAAATCAGCTGTGTTTGTAGGTTTTAAGTTAAAACCAGGTTTCAACTTTAGGTGTGAAAACACTATATAACTGTAAGGCGTAAGCAAACTGGACAGTGGGCAATCACGCAGTACTTCAACACAGCCAATACATTCCCAAAAATCTTATACAATATTTCCAGAGGCTGCAACAAAAACAAGATGGCGCAGATGCAAGTACATAAATTGTACTCCTGAAGTCAAATATTGCCTCTGGCTCCTTCACCTAACATAATATTAATACTTCACAACATTAAAGGTTTAATTCTGCGGCGCTGCACGACACTCTTATTTTATATTGCATTTTCCATAATTCAAAACTGGTCGTCGTAGAGTTAATCCTGAAACTTCAGTTTCCGCCAGTGGTCATGTATAAATGTTTAGAGGTAACATTTTTCTCACCACAAATTTCATAAATTCACACGCAAATCTTTACAAACATACACGTGCATACATTTTTCTATTTTTTTTTTTTTTTATTTATTGTATATAAAACTTTTTTCCTTAAGCATTCTATCGTGGCCCACTTTCATGTGTTTAATTTCATTCATAACATTCGCCTCTTCCTCTTGTTACGCCGTTGCATTGCATTTAAGTGCATCCATCATCATCGTCAGCATTCGCATGCCTCTTAAAGCAACAACAATACGAGCTACAAAAACCATTGCAACTGCATCCAAACAGACACATTTTGTTGCAGCACTATCAAAATAAAAAAATAAGAAGAAAAAAAAAATTAAAACGAAAAGTAGGTCTTATTACAACACAACTGACTTCAAATGAGGTCTACTACTACTACAACAACCCACAGCAACAGCAACAGCAACTACTCGCTACTACAGATGCATTTGCAATAGTCAGATGCTTTCCGTACATTACTTGTTAGATAAAATAATAATATAAAAAAAAGGAATAAAAGGAAGAAAAAATGGAAAAAACTAAACTAAATAACAATAATTGCTATAATAATGCAAGTAATGTAACAATTCTCTTTTAGAATTCTATTTTCTTCATCTTTCAAGACAAGAACTCCTTAACTGAAATAAGAAACAATTTCAAGATGCAAAAATGCAAAAAATTATGAAAATTATTTCAACAGGTAATTGGAAAAAATTCAAGACTCAGTGAACTTATATCGCATAAAAAAAAGAAAAAAAAATAACAGAAAATTAAAACTAGAAAATAATTTAGCTTGAAGCAACCCCTCAGGGGGTAGCCTCCACTCATGCAATCCATTGTGCCGGAATTTCGAGAAGATTAGAGTGGTAGGGAGGTTAATAGAATGAGGACTAGTGCAGAGGCAGCTGACGAATTATCCGTCATTTCGTAGCATTTCATTAATTTTCATGTTTTGTTACTTTTTGTTTCATTTTGGAAGGGTAGGAGGCTGCCTGGGCTCAAAATTATGTTATCATGGATGTATATAATTTCCTGTGGTATGTTAAGTGGCCAGTGGCTATAAGGATTAACACCTAATCTGTTAAATCACTTGAGAAACATTCAGCAGATTTTTGAGCTAGCAATTGAACTTTTGACCTCAAGGAACTCAGTTTTTTCAACTGAGAACAACGTGTGAACGGAAAAAGTTTCTTCATTTCACATTTGATAATTTCAGCGAATAATAAATAATTCTTAAACGATTCTTGTAATAGATCTCTATAAGAGACGTGAGGCAAGTTTACAAGTCAATTTCTGTCAAACTTCACAAAGTGAATAGAATAATTCAAAATAATAACAATTCTCAGTTAGTTCTTTTAATAGATTCCTTCAGCGAATAATAAATAATTCTTAAACGATTCTTGTAATAGATCTCTATGAGAGACGTGAGGCAAGTTTACAAGTCAGTTTCTGGCAAACTTCACAAAGTGAATAGAATAATTCAAAATAATAACAATTCTCAGTTAGTTCTTTTAATAGATTCCTTCAGCGAATAATAAATAATTCTTAAACGATTCTTGTAATAGATCTCTATAAGAGACGTGAGGCAAGTTTACAAGTCAGTTTCTGGCAAACTTCACAAAGTGAATAGAATAATTGAAAATAATAACAATTCTCAGTTAGTTGTTTTAATAGATTTCTTCAGCGAATAATAAATAATTCTTAAGCGATTCTTGTAATAGATCTCTATAAGAGACGTGAGGCAAGTTTACAAGTCAGTTTCTGGCAAACTTCACAAAGTGAATAGAATAATTGAAAATAATAACAATTCTCAGTTAGTTGTTTTAATAGATTCCTTCAGCGAATAATAAATAATTCTTAAGCGATTCTTGTAATAGATCTCTATAAGAGACGTGAGGCAAGTTTACAAGTCAGTTTCTGGCAAACTTCACAAAGTGAATAGAATAATTGAAAATAATAACAATTCTCAGTTAGTTGTTTTAATAGATTCCTTCAGCGAATAATAAATAATTCTTAAGCGATTCTTGTAATAGATCTCTATAAGAGACGTGAGGCAAGTTTACAAGTCAGTTTCTGGCAAACTTCACAAAGTGAATAGAATAATTGAAAATAATAACAATTCTCAGTTAGTTCTTTTAATAGATTCCTTCAGCGAATAATAAATAATTCTTAAACGATTCTTGTAAAAGATTTCTATCAGAGACGAGAGGCAAGTTTACAAGTCAGTTTCTGGCAAACTTCACAAAGTGAATAGAATAATTCAAAATAATAACAATTCTCAGTTAGTTCTTTTAATAGATTCCTATGAGAGAGGTGTGGCAAGTCTACAATTCAATTCCTTCTTGCCATACGCCACTAATTAGATAGAAAAGGGGGCCTTGATAGACGTTGAATATGCAACTTGCCAGACTCAAATATGATGGCAGTGCTATAGAGCTCGTGGTGACAGCGGTCTTCATATTAACACAAGGCATAACTAATTAAACCGCTCTGTGGTACAGCTGTTTAGAGCAAGTTATATGTCAAATGCTATGTGACAAGTGGCAACTGCCAAATGGCTTAACCTACGTCAAGACTTAAGAGTTGACCTAATTTAGCTGTTTGCATTGACAGCGATGTAGTTATTATGAGCCAGCTGATAAGAAAACATGCATTGCCAATTAGTAGCCACTTATAGTTTATGACCTAATGACTAACTAATTCAGCCGACCACAGCCAAAATTGGCTCGAAAGTATTTTCGTAAAGAATGTGACACAAAGTGTGTGTGTGTGTGAGAAAGAGAAAGAGAGAGAGGAAGGAAAAGAAAGCTAAGCTATTTCGCATTCAAAACAAACTTGCCAAACTCTGGCACCCACTCACGCAATATATACCGCGTTTCACTACATTTACAACCTGCCAAAAACCTTGCCCTTGAGCCCACACTTAACATGACTACTTAACACTGTGACGAGTGTTTTAAAAAACGATTTTGCATTTCGTTTTTAAGCAAACAATTGCGCAATACCGATTTGAGTAATTGGCAAATACTCGCTTGTGTGTTTCCTAAAAATTATCATTTTTATTTGTACAATTTTTTTTCATGTGTGTGCAATCAATGTTTATTTCTTTCAAAATTGTTACTGCACACCCTCTTATGACTCGTTGCTGCTACTGCATTGCTGCATTGTTGCACACATGCACTCTTATTTTCATGGTGGTATTGAAAAACAAAAAGAAAAGTTGAGAAAAAACTGCAGTAATTTAGTCGATTTTTTGTTTACAAAATTTTGTCTATCAAGGTAATTCGATATAAGAAAAATACAATAAAAATGAAATTAAATAGTGGCCCCATTCGGGTGAGCTTTTAAAACAGATGGGCAGACCGTATTGTACCCGTATACGAGTATGCTGGAAGTTTTAAAAAACCATTCATTACTCTTCTACTGCTCGTTGACATTTGAAGAAAAAAAACATTTGAATACAAGTAAACCGAAATAAATAAATAAATAAACAACGTAACCGAGATATTGTTTTTCAAGATTGGCAAAAGTGCAAACAATAAAATAATAAAAATAATAAAACAACGTCAAGGGAAATGGAACACCAAAACTCACATTAAAGAACGTGCAACGAATGCTGACTAATTGTTGAACTGAATCACGGTCTCATGTTAAAAGAAATACAGATCGGGAAAAGATTGTTGACGTTAAAGAAATAAAAATATGGATTTCGATCATTGCAAAAAAAACAACAAAAACAAAAACAAAAACAACAAACAAAAAGAAACTTATAAATTTTCATTTATTTCAGGGGTCTGAGCTGAGCCATGAAGTGCAACGTTATCGTTCGCTGGGTTTCTTAGCGAAAACTAGTTGATTTGGCAATACATAAACAAGCCAATTTATTTTTATTATTTATTTAAAAATTGTAGAAACTAAACTATTAGTAAACAGAAATGTTTATTGGCGACCCAGCATGGCGTTTTTTCTTTCGCTGAAAGGTTGATCAAATGCTAATGTTTGATAACGTGGTACGGACCTTCAATATTATTCACATTGTAGCTTAATTTGATATTCGGTATAGTAAAGCAAACCAACATGAGTACAAGTACGATGCCAAGTTCAGAGGCGTCAAATTGTCATGAAAGGGGTACTCTAAAAGAGTAAAACTTTAAACAGATTTGCGGCTACAAGACTGCAAAGGCCGCTTTGCAGCCAACTAGCTAAAATGTATTGAAACCGTCATTGGTGATGGCAAATACTTCACCCCTCAGGCACTTTTGAAATGAAAGTAAAGCAGACAGCCTGGCAATCCATTTACAGTTACTTGTGGATTAGATACATAGCCAACAGTCTAGAGCGGCCAACCACTAGAAACAGAAATAGAATTAAATTAGCAACAACTAGTGTTTGTCTTGTCACTCGAAAAAAGAAAAATAATAATCATTTCTATCTACTGAAAAGGTGGCCACTCTTAATTCAGTGCAGGGAATTTTTTTGTCAACCAAAAAAAGAAAAATAATAATCATTTCTATCCACTAACGAGGTGGCCACTCTTAATTCACTGCTTGGAAACATTTTGTTGTTTGGCAGCCTGTCGTCTCCATTGTATTTCCATGCATCAAGCATCTTTCATAAAAACTTTTTAAATAAATTACGTACGTGGTACTGGAGAACAAATAAAATATATTTCATACAATTTTATTCGAATCGCTTATATAGATATCCCTTATTTTTTTATCTTCTAAATTTAATGGTTTTGAAGAGCCATTTTTACTTTTTGTATAAATTATACTTTGCTAAATAATAAAGTAATTTAAAAAAATAATTATATTTAGAAAAAACAAAAATTAAAATAGATTTCAAGCTCAATGAAGCAAAAGAAATACCGGCTGCTTTTATAATCAAGAAAGTATTCGAATAACTTGCAAGCCAATTCGAGGCCATTTCGAAATCTTTTTCAATATTACAGCCACTTATTTTGTATCCTACTGAAAAGAGAATGGTCCCACGTATCTTAAATTTACTTAAACCCTCTTCTTTCTAATGCCGTTTAGGAATTCTAAATTGTTTGATATTAATAAATAGCGTAATTTAACGTTTCTCATAATTTAATTATATATACCGTATCAAATTGGCAATTGGTTTTAAATTGGCTCACAAATTGACTAAGATTGCCAAATACAACCCTGGTGAAGGTTTGTTTTGTTTGTTTTTTAAATATACAATTATATGAATATAAATTGCAATATGTACAGAAGCACTGGCTACTGAGGCCTTTGGCTTCTGGCTCCCCGGGGAATTGAACCCCTGACACCTGGGTAACAGGCGGGTATACTAACCATTATACCATCGAGGGCCTACTTGGTGAAGGTGTTTTTAGTAATACAACAACAAAAAACCAAGTATGTTCTTGTCAGAACTGAATGACATAAGACGTCAATTAGAATGTCAAAAGTACTAAAAAAGGCTGCGTTACCTGGCGTCAAAACCAGTAGAAAAAGTTGCCCTCATAATGTGAGTGACTGCTTAATTGTCACAAATCAAATCAAACTTTTGGCAAATATTTTTGTCACACACTGTTATTTGTTCCGTGTAAGATCTCCTACTAAAATTTACGAAGGCGCAAAAAAAAAAACAAAATCTTTGTTGCAGTTGCCGAGTTTTTTTTTTTTTTTGGTTTCTCATTAATCAGCAACTTGGACAAGGTTTTTTGGCAATTTGTTTCTGTTGGTGGCAAATTTTATTTTCGTATTCTTGCAAGCATTACAATTTTTTTTTTATATTTCAAAAACAACATTGACTTTAAGAAAATGACTATAATTTGGCTTGACTGAAATTCAGCAATTCTTAAATCGACATTCGAGTCTAAGCGCACCCACCCACCTTGACAATTGCAGTAGTGATTGTTGCTGTTGGTGGGATGGCGGTGTGAAGGCGGTGTGATGGCGATGGCGGCGTTATTTTTCTTAAAGAGTAATTTTCAATTTTAATTGTAAATATTTAATTCCACTATAATTTAAGTGCACATGCAACCTACCAGTGCAACGTCGCCTGCTTAAAGGTGTGAAATAATCTTTAATTTACTGCCGTGACGTTGGCGACAGAAAAGATGTTGTTAATGTTGCTGTCTAGATCATTGATTACAAGATGACTTTGATGAGCTGCTGATGATGTTTATGATGACGGCAGCTGGTACACGAAGACAATTCTTTTTATAAAGAGGCGTGTTTTTGTTATTTATAATTCTAATATTTAAATTATCTGTTAATGATGACTTACTGATTTTTTTTTAAAAAAAAAAAACAGAAAAAAACACTCAATGCCAATTCGTGCTTAAAACGAAGCTGTCTTAATTAGTTTTTAAAGAAAAATAACATCATTGTTAAGTTTAGGAACTTCTTTTTAATCGCTTTTACTTCGGCTATGGAATAGTGATACGGAAGAGCGACTATATAATATAATATAAACTGGTCTTACCGGTAAATGTTACGTTACCTTTATTCTGAGGCGGCGTCGCCGGTAAAAGTGTTCCAATTGACAAAAGCAACTAAAAGTTAAACTGGAAAAGGGAAAGTTGTGCCCCTTTAAAATAAGCGAAGGCGAAAATATAAAAAAAAGAAGCCAGAATACACCCACCAAAAAAAAAATCAGCTAAAAAGTTCCTAATAAGGACTTTTTAAGGAATTTGATCAATTGGAAATATGCCGAAGCAACTAACATAACGTAAGAGCTTACGTAATTAGATACTTAACTCAAGTTAAATATGATACGTATAAGAAATTCTAAAAATTATATTCTGTGAAGAAATGTCTGAAAATAGTTAAAAAAGGAAATCACAATATGGGCTTAAGGATCAACATGTATAGTTAAGTAAAATATGCCAAGTTAAGTGAAATATGCCGAGTAAGTTTAAATATGTTTTCAAAAAACCAAGACTAACCAAATAAAATTAAAATCCTAATCGAAAAGATTTCGCATTTATGAATTATATTGGTGAATTGCTTAAAGAAAATTTAGTATTGCTTTTTTATGAATTCGCGATAACCTTTCGAAAATAAACCCCCTCCGTTATTTTCGATAAGCTTATCTAAGTTATAATCAACTTTTGGAGTTGTGATGGCCATAGAAAAGTAATTTTATTATTTTGAAATTTTTTTTTAAATCGATTTGAGAGGCTGTAAAAAAATTTATAAATTTACTGGAACTCTCCAATGATATATAAAATGTAGTACTTTGTTGTGTTTATACCATTTCAAAAGAGTTGCAAGTTTATGCACGCAAAACTGACTACTATGCGCTTCTCACACAAAGAAAAGGCTTATCGAATGCAAAAGCCTAGAATTTCATAGGTTCCTTTATATATATATGTGTGTGTATGTGTGTTGTGTTGGGTGGTACTGCAAAGTGAAAGTGACTAAAGTGCTTTGTGCAAATATTGTGTGAAATTTTGCTGCATGAATATGTCGAGGCATCTGGGTTAAATGTTGTTATATGATTTAAAATACAGCAGATGTATGATTCTTAGGAAACTCGAATACAAACACAACTTCAAATGTCTTAATCCTAGATCCTTTGGCAAACCCCAGAAACCAGCATCTTGGCAGGAACCGACTTTTAATTACACACTTTCATTGTTATTAAATTAAAAATTATGTAGAGAAATTTATGTTGACAAGGCGTGGCACAGAAAAAAAATTTAATATTTCATCTCTTACTCTCTCTCTCTCTATATATATATATATATACATATATCTCTTTTCGTCTTATAGTTTTAATTCAATAATCCCCTTTCTGTTAAGCTTTTTTGAGTAGATTGTTTTATAAATTAATGAAATTCATAATTATAAATTATAATAATGCAAAGCTAAAGTTCAGGAAGACTATAATTAACATCAAAATAAACGGCTTAACGCAAAGCTGACTTGCTCTGCCTTAAAAAAGAATGAAAAAAAAAATGTGAGAAAGTAGATGTTACAAATTTCACACTCATCAGGATCAGTTTACACATTAACATTATTTATTTCTTATTCAGATTTTTCCTTTTGTTTAGAAAAAGGAAAATATGAGAAATATTTTGTAATGAATTGTACGTGTTTTGAATTCTACAATTCTTCACATTAAAATTATTTTACTCATTTAAATTCCCCCCATTAAATTATAAAGAACTTTTTTCCTGCTAAAATTAACATAAAAATTAATTAAAAGTTTTCTACACATGTAAACACAACACCAACACCTGGGATTTCTATTATTCTTCTATTTTTCAATTTGATTTTTTTTTTTTTTGCACTTTTATTCGGAATTACATACAAAGAAATAAAATACTTTTGCAATTATTCAAGTCATGTAAATATATGCTGCATAACGGCGAACTAACTGGCAGGTTGGCCGGCTGCCTGGCTGACTATTTTTTTTTTTTACTAACGCACACGTGCATCAAATGTTCGAATAATAAGAAAAAGAAAATAAATCTAATGCACTGCAGGAAAAAATGCATGCGAAGTTAAGGCAGCGTAGAGCAAAGAGAAGGGGAAATGAGGCGAAGTGGGAGCCTAATGTGTTTATGTCATGACAAGAGTTCAACTGCAATTCACTCGCGTAATATTCAAAACCATTTATTCACAATTTATGTGACTAAAAGATGAGTAGTTGAATTCTATTACATGCGCTAGCCTTTCATTGCTACTTACATCATGCCATTCTAAAAAATTTCAATTTTCTTTTTAAAGTGAATGAGAATTACAAAAATGCAATAGAAATATAGTAATGAAGTTTACGCAATGAAATCATTTCGTTTCCAAACTTATTATGGTGACGGGTGAAAAAAATGTCTTGTTAAATTTTTGGGGGTAAAAAATTTTATTTTTACTCCCCCCTGTTTATGTATTCACCAATAAGAATAATAAAAGCAAAAAGTTGTAGTAATTCAAACCAAAAGCAACTTTAATTCAAGAACTTTTATACAACTCAAAGCCCATGTCAGACGGTTTTGACGCATTATTATTTAAATATTATGTGACTCGAATGTTGTAGAAGGAACTAGTTTTTTTAGTATGAGATTGTCGTCAGTTTCCAGCTATATTAAATTTTAGATCGCTATCTGAAGTTTTTTTATTACGCCGCCAGGCACTGACACCATTTATGCATTCCAGTGATTTAACTGAGATTGCGCTTGTTTTAGATTGCCATTTCCATCACCGTCAATATAAACACTTGCCGTCAATATTGTTGTAGTAGATTCGTGAAGTCGCCGACAACAACGCTTTGAATTTCATTTTATATCTTTTCTTGTTCATAAATTCGTTTGTACAGTGTTGAGTTCTGTCAATTTCCCAATTAATTTTTATGCGCCACGCAGCATATTTAATTACAATACGGATTAGGCTTCTTTAAAATCCAAAGTTCATAACACTATTTTATATTTCCTCTTAAATCGATGCTAACGAGGTGCCAAAACACCTTTTCATACACAAATCTCAACGTTTGATGCAACACGCGCAAAGTTTCTTTCTTTCGTAATTTTCCAAATGCCGAGTTGTAAGTCTTTAAACAGGATCACAGCCGGGCTTTAATCTCTCTCAAATTTACAATAACTGTAAAAATAAAAAAACAAATCTGTTTTTAAACTTTTCACATAAAGTTTGAGTTGCGAACAAAAACAACAAGTGATTGACCTCTAACCAAAAACAGAAATAACAATCCAGAAATCGTAGTCAGAACACCAGTGAGAAGTTTGGAAATGAGTGTGTACTGCAGCGCAAAGCAGCAACAAAAAACAAAGTAGCAGGTTCACTGAAAATTCGTACTCGTGCATTTGCTTTATACTTCTCTTTTCTTCGTTTTTTTTTTTTTTTTGGTTCCAATGAACTTCTAGTACGTGTAACGTCGCTTTGTGTTGCCTCAGACACACTCACATGTTGTAATGTTGATCGCCCCACTGGCAACAACGATTTGGTTCATGACAACATAAAAGTAAGTAACCCCACGGCCACAATCAGCAAAACTCCAACAACAACAGCAACAACAACAACGAAGCCAACAACAACACAACCATAAACACAGAATTAATACTAAAAAAGTAAAAGAACAAGAACATCATATTAAGTGAATTGTCAAATAAAAAAAAACGGAGTTGCCAAACTAAATTAATTAGAGCATCTTTACTACGGGAGGCAATATATTGTGTATCATAATGGGCTGCACATGCAATCTCACAATTTCAGAGAAGTGTAAACGACTTCAAAAAATCGTTTCAAAAGCAAATTCTTCTTCTTAGTTGCTTTTGACAAATGCTGCCCCCACATGTCGTTGTCAGTCATGTCGCATTTGCCAAACATGATTGCCACAAAGGAAGCTTAAAAAACATATTCAAACTTCAAACTATTGCAGTTATTTTTGGGAATTTGAGTACCCCTACTTCAGAGTCGGGGGAGAAATCGCTTAAATTTATATATTTAAGGGAACTATACTTCAAGATCCCTCTAATTATACACAACGAGTAGTAGTTTGTTTGCGAAAGAACCAATTAGAACTTTTTCTTATTGACCACACTGTTCATAAAATTTTTCTAACAATGAGCCATATTTATCATAGAGCAATTTTATCGTTGGCTAATTCGCGATAATACTAATCCACATTAGATTCATTTGCGCTCTATGCATGTTGATAAAAAGGCAGGTTTACTGGCGGAACTGACATCTACATTTCCTTGCGGATAACAATTACGAGCCCATCACTATCGGTGGCGACGGCCAATAGCCGAAGATTTCTAATTTCTGAATTAGATCGGACGATATGCTACTATTAGTCATTATGCTATATATTAGACATTGGCTGGGTTTTCTTAAATTGCGCTTTTATGCCATTACAAAGTCAACAAAATTCAATATTTGTCTTTTTACCTGCACTGCTAAAACGGCTAAGGGAGCGAGTTTGATACCTACTACGGTTACAAAAAAAAAAAATATATATATATTAAAAAAGAAGATTATTCAGATTTCAGAAGATTTTCGGCTTAAACAACGTGTAGTTGATTACACTACGATTAAGAACAATTTGAATATAAAGTTTGGCTAAAAAAATTGATCAAATTTATGTCAAAGTTTCCTTCTGAAAACTGCAAATAACGACAAAATGCAAATAATTTACTTTTAATGGAAGAATAATTTCACATCACGGTCCAACTAAATGGCTAACAAAACCGTGAGATTCAATGCTTTCTGTTATTCACTCGGATATATGTAAAGTAACTTGCCTATGCCTATAAGAGAGAGACGATCCAACGCCTTCAAATAAACCATAGAAGAATTATTGGCGAAATACTCGAAAACTGCAAAACTGTGTGTAGTTCGCCCGTGGCTGCCACATGGACGAAATACATTTAAATGCAATGGAGGGTGACTAATTAAGAAGTTCGCCAGCTACAGCCGGCAGTAATAAATATAAAGAAAAAATTCTCATCCATTTTTCTCAAGTCCTTCAGCAACATCTACATTCATTGGCGAAGTAATAACAATTAATAAAAATCCAACGAAGCGCCTACTTCGCTACCAAAACCAAATGCTTTATCTTCTCCATTATTATCGCTTTACAATAACTCCAGCACAAACCATTGCATGAGTTGCCCATCGCTAATCGCTGTTCTTATGCGACCCATACACGATACAACCGTTGGTACAACTCGGTTAGTAGTCAAGTTGTGTGTTGTGCCCACAGACAATAAAACCTCTTCGTACAATTTCATTTTGCAAACAATTTACAGCTGGAACCAACAAATAATAAACACGCATCCCACGAAACAAAACAAATTAGGCTTAAATTTTGTGAAGCAATAAAACAATTGAAAGCTCTTTAAGTAAATTAAATATTTATTGACATTCAATTTTTTTTTAATCTAAAAGATTTTTAATAAACTTTAAAAAATAAAACTTCAATGAACTGTTTTTAATTGCATATAATTTACTAATATTGGCTATCATTAAATAATTCATCGTAGAACTGTGATCTAGTTTCATTTCACCTGTGTCTTCCATTTTTAATTAGTACTCACGTCAGTTTTCTTTGCTTTCAAAAACCAAATTAACCGACGACACGTCTTTCTCTCGCAAAATTAAAATGAGAGTGATGTACGAAGTCGCATGAATAATCCACAAACGTTGCAACGCGTTGGCACAACTTGCCAAAAAATCAAAAAATTTTGATTCGTATTTTTATTTTGATTCATAATTCGTCTTGTAATTAAATATGCTGCGTGGCGCATAAAAATTAATTGGGAAATTGACAGAACTCAACACTGTACAAACGAATTTATGAACAAGAAAAGATATAAAATGAAATTCAAAGCGTTGTTTTCGGCGACTTCACGAATCTACTACAACAATATTGACGGCAAGTGTTTATATTGACGGTGATGGAAATGGCAAAATCAAAAAATTTTGATTTTTCATACAACCGAGACAAAACTTCATACAACAAGCCCACACACGTTACAATCTTGATTACAATTTGCTCAAGTTGTTCCAACGGTTGTATCGTGTATGGGTTGCATAAAGTTAATACTATAAAAAACTCTATGCAACAAATCCCATTTCAAGGGCTATTGGAAATAAATTTCTTTGCTTTATTATGCACTATACTTGTGCAACTCTTAAAAAAACACCCTTTGCGAGCTTACACATAAAATCGTGTAATTTCACATTGAATAACTTGAAGTTTAATAGAAGTTTTTATTTTTTTTAGCCGCAATTTGTACTTGAATCTTGATTAGCTGACTGAAGTTGTAAGGCTACTACTCTCGATCTATTCAACCATTTCTCAGCATTTTCATGGTTCAATTAAATATCGGAAAAGGGGGAATGCTGACCCATTTATCAGAGGCGGGCTTTTATATCTTATTGCAAAAGATAAAGAGCTTTTTCTATTTTAAGATGTTTACGTTCTTTACTCCTTTGAGGGTCACTCAACATTCATCATTAGAAAATAAGTAAGAAGAGCCACCAAGAATTAAGAACCAAATCGACTCTCTTTCTTAAACTTGCAAATGCTGATGTACGCAAAACACACACACAGCAAAACTAATTGCGCTGAACCGTAAAGTTTGTTAAACTTTTATTGTTTTAAATAAAAACAAATTAAATTAAGAAGAAAAACAAACTTTAATAGATGCACGAGTGTGCGGCATTTCAGTTGTTGTATAACAATAATTATTGTTTTACTTTTCAAGCGTATTAAGTTTATGTTTTCCTTGGTTAATGTGTTCACTATGTTTTCCATTTTATTATCATACTCGTGCGAAGAATGCTTAGAAAATAAATTAAAAAATACAATGAAATGCTAAAACATTCGTACGACATTTTAAGTTGGTGTTCTCTTTTTTCTAAGTTTAGTTTAGCATTTGTTTAACAATGCGTTAATGTCAACAACATTTTGATTTGTTGCTTGCTTGTACACAAAACTGTACAAAATAGTGCGGTGGAAAGTTTAAGCACAGATAAATTTTAAGCTAAGCAGAAGACCAAAAAAAAAAAAAAAAAATTGTAATTAAAGAAATTTTAATAGAAAATATAAGTTTTGGAGCAAACACTTCTCTTACCAAATCCAATATAGAAGAAATTCATTCAAAATGCAGCATAGAGCTTTTGGAAACTTACCTGCAAATAAGAAGAGAAAAAAATTATTCATCAATAAATAAGAGATCATGAGTTGCGAGTACTTAACGATGCAATAATATGAGCAATAAATTAAATCAAAGCAAGAAAAAAGCAATAAAATAAGTTAAAGCAGCGGTTTTGGGCTGATGAAGAGCTGTGCTTGAGTTCTCTCGCTTGCCATTCAAAACTTTTGCGTCTCGCTCACACTTGTTGATGGGTTTACCACAACTAACAGCAATTATTGTTTCACAGGAAGTAGCAATCGTTGCTACTTCCTGTGAGCTGCTCAGTCACGAGAAAAATTATAGAAATACATACTGTTAATAATATCCTGGCGGTATGACAATGCCCCCCTCCCCCCCCCCCCCCTCGTATGGGAATACCTCTTAGTAGATTCGAAACAAAATAAAATTGTTATATACTCTGAGCATTTATTTGATCCTTACACGAACTCCTTTGTAGAGCTGTAATGATTCCTGTTTG
The DNA here is from genome assembly GCA_963402855.1 of Ormia ochracea. Lineage (NCBI taxonomy): Eukaryota > Metazoa > Arthropoda > Insecta > Diptera > Tachinidae > Ormia > Ormia ochracea. The sequence goes on from OY727106.1 coordinate 13,280,094, forward strand.
AAAATGTTTTATACTCAAATGCTTATACGGGAATTATCAAATCGTAATTGAGAATTGCATAAATAAAAATTATTTTAAGGCACAAAAAGCATTTTAATGCACATTTTAATCACAAAGAGAACTCTCTCAGTTCAGTCAGCAATCAGCTGTTTATGTTTATGTTTATGCCACAACACAAAAATTCCATTCATTTGAATTGCAACTTTTAAATTTTAAATTTTTAAATTTTAAATTCTGTATTCTGTAAGAGGTTTTATTTACAGAAATATTGAAGCAAATTTAGTTAAAAGCATACCCACCAACGAAATACTGTCGCAACCTGCGAGCTACAAAATTTATCTATTGATCCATTTGCTAGAATGTTATAAGCATGAGTGCATTAACAGTTCAATTAGTCCTGCCATAAGCATAAAGACAAAAACAGCTGTTCGACTGAACTTTATGAGCAACCCTGAGCAACGTTGTAGTTGTAACTATAACGATAGAAACGTTATATCCAGCTGATTGCTGGATAAGCATAATAATTATTGCATGTTTCTCTTTGTGATTTTATTTTTCTTGGTGCTTTTATTTTTTCGCTGGCTTTTTACGAGACACATAACCACACACACACATATCCATATATATATACACATATACATACTCAGATACTTAAAGTTTTGAGTTCTTTTCAATACAACACAGAAAGCAGAAAAATTCTGCTTATGATAACGATCCCATTAATCAAAGGAAGGAAACTATACCGCTGCATTGTTGTAGTGTTTAAAAAATATATCACAAACTGACCACTGTGCAATATAAATCCTCTGTTTATAATATTTTTAAATCATTCATTTCTTTTATTTAAAAAAGTTGGTATATCATTTGCGATTTTCGAATAGTTAGGAAAAATTCAGGATGTTACAATGATATACATACAATCAAGGATTCTATATAATTCTCATTCTTTTTAAGGGCAGGCATATTTGAGAACTCGGAAAAGTCAACTTGATACTATAAAGTTTTATAACTGCATTGCAAAATACCAACTAATTGCATTGCTACCAGATAAAGCCAACAAAAATAATATTCCCAGAATTCCACTGTTGGCAGTCGCTAAATCAGCAAAAAAGATTGAATGAAACCTCACTTTGTCGATTCGGCTTAAACAGCAAAAAACTATTTTACAAATTAACAAATATGGACCGTCATATTTTCCAATGCAATTTATAGTCATCATGCTCGTACAAGCGAAGCAGCAGTTCTTCAAAATACAGTACCCAAAAAAAAAAAAAAAAAAAAAAAAAAAAAAAAAAAAAAAAAAAAAAAAAAAAAAAAAAAAAAAAAAAAAAAAAAACATATCCAAGCATGCCAAATATGTGCATGCACTGTATGCAAATGTGGAAAAGATTTATATAAAAAATATCATATTTATGAATTTACGTTTGTTTGTGTGTCGTATACAACAAAAAAAAAAGCTTAAAGGAAAATCTTCATTCTCATATTCCGATCATTTTATCAGTGAAATCCAACGTAGTTAATGTTTGCACATAATCATACCTGCCAACAACAACAAGCACAACAGCAGCAGCGAGACACAGCTTTAATAAGCAACTGGCAACATGTTGTTGTTGTTGTGCTAAGCTCGTTGCAAGTAAATTCTCGGATTCATTGCAAATGCACAGCATCATCAGCATGAGCATGAGCTACTAAATGCGTAAATGTAAAATTGAAGTAGAAATAAAATTAACTCGCGTTTGCAGCTCCACTCAGGTTAAAGGTGCACTAACAGTGAACTGCAGCGGCTAGCGAACTTGCGGCTATGACCAATGAAGTGCTTTGATTTTTAACCGCCCATTTCTAGCTTTTCTGCAAAATAAAATATTCTATTTAGAAAATGCAATTCTTCATTCCATTCATAAAAATGTTATGCATTTTAAACTGCCGGATCTTAAAACGTGTCTGAAACTTAACTTGCAAATCCAAAGCATTTGTCTTGACCGAGCTCTGCTTGCGTGATACCGTGGCTCTCTTAGTGCACATGCCAAATGGTATGATTATTATTATTATTATAATTTTTATTTGTGTATGAATAAAAAAAAATCTGGAATGGTTGAAAAATATATTATACGATCGTTTTTAGGACAGATAGAAGCTAGAACAAGAGCTAAGGGGAGTCAGACTAGGGCTGGCCCCAATTCGATCAGGTGCTCGTTTCTGACACAAACACACACACACACACACACACACACACACACACACACACACACACACACACACACACACACACACACACACACACACCTTTTATCAAGAGCTTTTGAATAACATACATGTGTTTCAATATGTTTTGCATTTCACTCATACTTGTCGCCGATCTCTGCTTTGAATGGGGGGGAACACTGCACACTACCAATATAAAACTTGCCTTGGGTATTTCATAGTTGCAAAATTTGAATGTGAGAAAAAAACACTTTATGTTGAGTTGTGAAAACGTTTGTAGGAGGCACAGCGACTAGAGAATTATATACATTAGAGTGCAACTTAGTAGCAAGTATAAGTGGAATAGTATTAAGGAATGGAGGTTGTTTTGGATAAATTGCTTTTAATAAACGTGTTTTAAGCCAACACTGAAAACTGAACAAAATTATATTTTTTAGCATAAAACGAAAACGTTTCCGAGATATTTAATAAATTGCTATAATACTTACAAAGAAGACAAGCCAATTTGCACTAAAAACGATGAAATATTTTAAATTTATATAAAATAACAAGTGATAGTACAGATTTGGTAAAAATTGATGTTTCTATGCAACAGAATGCGAAATCACGCATCATAAAAATCAATAGCGGTATTCAGTGTTCGTTGACAATGAGTTGCGCCAGTGCGAATGTAGATTATCGTTGCTTTTTTTATTCGATTCCAACAATAAAATATATGTAATGGCATATGCAATCACATTGCACTTATGTAACTCGATATATAGCTATTGAGGTAATTTATCTGAGTGTAAGGCATTTGCAATACTCTGCTATAAAAAACTTTAAGCTTTCCAATTAAATAGATAGCCATAGTTTTAATGTTACAGTTCATACTTGTTTGTTTTTTTGGCAATTATTTCAAATGTCTAGCATTTAGCCAAACCAGAAAATTTGGTTTGAATATAGTAAAAACAGCGATACAAAACGCAGAAAATACTGAACCCTGCTAATGGCCACTAAAAGTCTGCGCAATCGCAATTGAATAGGAGTAGAGTAGTGCAATTGCAGTGCTGAAGCATAAGCACTTCTTAGAGAAATTCCAATAAGAACTAGTCAAATTTGAAAATATCTCTTCATCAGCAACTTTGCAATGAAGATATTCCTTTGTATGCATGTTATTGCAATATTCTGAAATTGTAGAAAGCTCCGCCCAAAATTTTTTTTTTATTCTTTAAAATATACTCTTAGATGAAAATGTTGGTTTCAATTTCTGAATTACTTTTTAACAAAAGTAAAATGCTGCGAAAGCTTGACTTTCGAGCCTAGTGGTCTGTGTTTAGCCAACATTTCATTTTAGCCGATTTTTTTATTCTCAAAATATCAGTATTTATATTAAGTGAAAATGTTTGATTTGTGTGATTTCGTTTAACCGAATTTATAATGTTTACAATTAATGCGTGGCATGTATGTGAAAAGGAAGCTCTCTGACGCAGTTCTCCTAACTTGCATTCGAAAGGCTTGCACAATTTCCAGCAAATTTCTATTTTTATTAAATGAATCTACAATTATATTACTTTAGTAAAACTTTTCATGGAAATTATAATTCATTTAAATAATAAATTCTTTTTGGAGTGTCTATTCCAGAAGTATTTATTAGACCAGCTGATCATCAGCTGACTTAATGAACTTGCCCAACTAAAGACTAAAAGGAAAAGTAACTTTTTTATTTCCTTAGCTATTTTCCTTAATAAATGATACAAGTAATTATAATCACTTTTCCCGTGAGCAACTGTGTTCCGAACAAAAAGTGAATGAATGCACCCTCATGAGCCCCCCTCTCAACTCTACTAAATATAAAAATATGCCAGCGATATCTGTGTAACTAAAAATACAATTTCACTTTATGTAGTAAATTCATATTTATGTTATCCATATGTGTTTGTGTTTGAGTATGTAAGTGCGGGTGTGTGTGTGTGGGCATGAGTAAATCTGCCAGTGCATTTTAATGTAATTACATTGCATTTTAGCCACAACATCATCCACGTAACAAATCTACAAGTATGGTTACTATGCTGGTAGAGTGCGTAGTTTAATGTAAATGAGGCCTGATTATTGTTGAAGGGCAAAACTTTTTCCATTGAATGCAGCACAAGCTTTATATTAAAAGATTTTATGTAAAAATTCCATTTTACCCTCGACTTATATTTGACTTTCAAATGGGGGTAATTTTTAAGTACGTTTCAACGAGAATGATGGCGTCGTTAGTGGTAGAAGTGCGGCTGTTTTATACAAACTTTGCTCGGCCGACTGTTAAATATTGTCGTAGGTAGGAAACACAATGCTAAATTGGAGGCACAAAGCAGATGAAGAAAGTAAACCACTTTTTTTTCTTGTTCCTGTTCTTTTTCATTTCCTGCCTCTGCGTTTGGGATTTTGTTGTTTTAATAAACAAAAATATAAAAAAGAGCACACAACAAGTACAAGTGGGTAAATAAAATAAATGAAACCAGCAGCAACATATGGGGGCTTTTTTACCCCTTTGAGGATTTTTACAACTTTAAGTGGATTTATTTTCTAGTGTAGTTGTTGAACATACAGAGCAAAAGAAGAGAAAGAACAAAAAACACAGTATGTGTAGTGGCGAAAATATGAGTTCCAACGTAAATTGTGGGAATAGAAGTTGATACTTTAAATTCGTATGTTAACAACCACAATTGCTCACAAGGTTTTGCTAGTACACGGTATGATGGTCGCCATTTAATAACCAATATTATCCGCGAAGTCTGTAGTAGAAGCTTTAACTACAACTAAGCGAAATAACGTTTAAAATACATTTCGTTTTGCACAGTGATATTTTCAGTTTTGCCACTGCCAATGCTTCAATTTTACTCATAAATATATCCTTTTTTTCAATACTTTATTTTATATTTGTTTTTCAAAAGAGATTTGGTTTAAAAAAAAAGCATTCGCCGAAAACGGCAACACTAGATTGTATACTCTTGTAGTGTACGAACTGCAAATGAAACGATATAGACGCCAGACAAACGAAGTATAAATCCAATGGTAGCAATTACCAGTCATATTGCCCACTATCTAGTCTGTAACACATCCTTCAACTCAAACACAATATATCTTTTTTGTTTATACTTTTTTAATGTATCTTCAAAAGCAAATGTATTAACAATAAATAGACGATATACATATACATATATTAGTTATTATGCCCGAGCAGCATCCAATGTAAACTTCGTAATTGTAATTTAAAACACATAATATAGTACAAAAATAAAATTAAAAAAAGTATTTTAAAGATGTTTACTCTATACCATCGACTAAGAACACATATGGACTTCAGCCAAACGATTTACTCCACCGTTATTGCCTACCACCGAGTCTGTTATACAAGCTTCTACTCAATACATTTTTATTAAAAAATTTAATCAACTTTTATTGCCTACTACCGAGTCTGTTATACAAGCTTCAGCCCAATACATTTTTATTAAACAATTTTATCAACTTTTATTGCCTACTACCAAGTCTGTTATACAAGCTTCCTCTCAATACATTTTTATTAAACAATTTTATCAACTTTTATTGCCTACTAACGAGTCTGTTATACAAGCTTCCACTCAATACATTTTTATTAAACTATTTAATCAACCTTTATTGCCTACTATCGAGTCTGTTATACAAGCTTCCACTCAATAGAATTTTATTTAACAATTTACTCCACCGTTATTGCCTATCACCGAGTCTGTTATACAAGCTTCTACTCAATACATTTTTAATAAACAATTTAATCAACTTTTATTGCCTACTACCGAGTCTGTTATACAAGCTTCAGCCTAATACATTTTTATTAAGCAATTTTATCAACTTTTATTATATACTACCGAGTCTGTTATACAAGCTTCCACTCAATACATTTTTAATAAACAATTTAATCAACTATTATTGTATACTACCAAGTCTGTTATACAAGCTTCCACCCAATACATTTTTATTAAGGAATTTAATCAACTTTTATTGCCTACTACCGAGTCTGTTATACAAGCTTCAGCTCAATACATTTTTATTGCGCATAATAGATCCTTATTTAATTATTGGCATGCTCTTTCTTTTAATATTTTCTTCCATATTTTTAAAGATATCTTTAGTTCAAGTACAAGCGTACTCCGAAACATATCGACACTTTTCCACAGCCATTGGCAAGTAGTTTGCGCTTGAACTCCAAGTTCTTTTAGTATTGTTTCTCTACAAAAATCTGCATATTGTAAACCAAGAACGAGCCAACCTATAACTTTGCAATAAAAAAAATTGGTTTCTCATAAAAAAAATTAAATTTAAAAATTATTAAAATACTTCGCTTTGCTAACCAGAGCAACTGCAACGTAAATTAAAGAAGGAACAAAAAACCCCATTGAAAATAAGTTTTCCAATTTAATATTTTAACAAAAAAAAACATTTCAGTTATTAAAACGAGAATGCGAGAGAAAACATTTTATAACGAAGTTACGTTTCGCAAAAAAAAAATTTATTGTGGTTTAATAATTAGTTTCTCTCTATTTGGAAAATTATTTTGTGCATGATATTTGCATATTGAAATGTTAATTTAAACTTCTAATAAAACTGAAACCCTTTACATATTTTGCTGCAGCTACAGTTGCTGCAACTGCAGGCAGTACAGCAACTCCCACCACCACTGCGAAGTATTTACTGCAGTTGCTTGGATTATAAAGTATTTTCTGATTTGGCAGTAAATTTACATGTTTCCTTCTAATATTTTTTTTTTTGTTGTTCTGAAACACAAATGGGAATTTATGGCTGGAAACCTTAAAAAGTAGCACAGAACAAGAATGGAAAAATACAGATCAAAAGTTCAAATATGGTTTTCCTAATCAACTATTTATTCATTCTTTTCGATTTGCCTTAATTGTTGGTACAAAAATCAAAAAAAGTGGAAAAAAATTAAAGATATTTCTGTATAGTTTATTCATTTATAGCTTTTAATTTTCCTGGCATTATTTATCGCTAATTGCCTTTGAGCTTTTAGTAAATGTGGCTTTTCAAATTTTTATTAAATAGAAACTTTATTGCCAGTAAAAAAAAACTTTGTAGACTTTCTTCTAGACCATGATGAATAAAATAAAGACAGCTTGTAGTGTAAGAAGCAAATGAATTTAGCCATTAACAGACCCATATAAGGGGGAAAAAGTATAGGGAAACTCCTTACAGTGTTGCTCTGAGTTATTTAATCACCATATGGTTAAAGCCTTTGCAGGATATGAGCCAGCAGCGAGAAAAATTCACCTGTCTCGAGAATTTCTAATACGGCCTGCTGTGTGGTAATACCACACAGCTGACTTCCTCAGCTCATTTCGCTGTACGCTTTGAAAAGCCATTTGAATACAGGCCTTATCCGTTTTGTTTTTTTTCTTCTTAGTATTTAACAACGGCAAATGTTTAAAACATAAAACATAAAGTAAAAACGTGTTACTGCGCCACTCTTCTATTCATCTATCTATCACTGTCTACAGCTGTCACGTAACTTTATCATGTAAATCTATTTTCTACAATTTGAGACATTTACGGTTACGTCTCATTTCAGTCACCCGCCGAAGTTGTTCTTTACATCGAAGGAAGAGTTTAAATCCAGGATGAAATAGGCATCTAATTATTGTGCTACATCTATAGAAGAGCCAGTGCCAGATGATGGCAACGCCAGATTTAGCGCAAATGCATATATCAGAGATAGAATTAGTATACATAACTAATTACAGAGAAACAACCAAGGTCCGTCCAAATTTTTTATTTATTTAACTAAATGGTATTTAAAGTTATAAAATAATTTAAAAAAAAAAATCGAGAAAAAATAGTTTTTGAAAGCAATAAATGGAGCAACTTTAGCAGCAATTACTTGTTGTTTTTTTTATTGCTTTTCCTTGTTTTTCAATTATTAATTTAAACAGAATATGCTAGACATTCATTACTTGATCAGAAAAAGTGGCTTAAGTTTCGGGCAACACTGTACATGATAAGCCATGGCCGAGAGCCCGAATATGGGCTACATAAAACTCCTACCACTTGGTTATTTTATAGTTTTTGCACAAGAGGTCCTCATTAACTAAACTTGCAAAAAATAAATCAAAACAAAATTAAAAGTGACAGTGAAGTGTTTTAAAACAGAAAAAACTTTTAATTACATTTGATGTGCATCCAAAAGAAATTAACCCCACTCTATCCATGACAGTAGAAATTACAACCAATTTGGATAATTATACAGTAAATGTCACCACTACCTCTATGTATAGAAAGATGAAGAGAGACAGGGAGAGACAGAGAAAGAAAGAGAGATAGAGAGAGGGAGGGAGAGGGGTTAGTGTGATAATTCCATAATAATCTTTATGAATTATTTAATTGCCGTTTTTAAGTTTAATAATAGATTATAAATTTTGTGGTCACTTTTTTTGAATTGTAATTCCGCTTTAGGAGCAATAAAAACGTCTGGGCATACGTTTGGGATTCAGTAAACAGATACTTGAAATATGCAGAGACAAATCCCCCCACATTCTATAGTCAATTCCATCATACTCATCTACATAAAAGACTGCGAAGCGGATTTTCGTTCCCCTTCGAATATACTCGTATGATGACAGGGAAAGAAAAGCATCTCGTAATAAATAATGAATTTTATAACAAGCACGTAAACGGTTTTTTATGTTAGAAATGTTTAAGGACGAAAAAGGAAATGTATCTTTAAAGAAAATTTTAATGGTATTCCCAAGAATATGAATAAAAAATAAGAAAAACATTTATTTGGAAAATAAAAATAATAAATACGGCTGGCTGATGGCTGCTGGCAAAAGTCAAATTTATAGCTGAATACGCGAAACACAATTCACCTAAAGTCGTCTGGATTTCAAATTTAATATCGAGTCAATAATGAAGTCAAGAAAAAAATTCCAATACTACGCCTCAATAGCGTGTAAATATTTTATTTTCAAAGACATGGACTTGAAGGGCACAAAATAGCATAGGGAAAACTAATTCGCGTAAATTTTGCGATAATTACGTTTAATTAAGTGGAAGAAGCATTCAAGTGAATAAGTTTAATTACCTGATGGAGGCAGTTTCGCGAATACGTTTAAATGCCTTAATAAAACTGCTTATCCGCAAGCACGAAATTAAAGAAGAATATATTCGAACTTATTCAGATTTAAACCACTAATTCACTAATTTAAATATTTAATTGAGCAATAATAATACGCGCTAAAAACAACGTGCAAAATTTCTTAATTTGGACTGAAAATATTTAATTTAATTTCGTAACGGTAACGTAAAAGAAGGGAATAATGCAAGAGCCAATACATAATAATGTATACCAGTACCAATAATGACGTGCCAATAAATGCATGACAAGGCCAGAGTTAGAGGCAAATCTTTAGCTCGGACAGAAAATGTGAGGTAAAAGTCTGAGCTGTAGCTGGTTTCCTCTCATTAAAAAAAAAAAATGCAAACGCGGTATGCATTTGACATGTCAAGATTCACATGAAAATTGTTTGCAGTGTAAGTAATCGTTAGATATTTTCGTAAAATTATAATTAAGACTACGGGAATGAAACCCCTTCCTTTGAATCAAGGAGGGCGGCGTTCTCTAATCTGGATCTTTTTTCGTACTTTATTGAGAGCATAACACCAGTTACAGGCGATCAGACCGAGAATCAGGGCATAATTCCTTCTTTCCTAATTCCGTCAGAATGCATAGCAAGACGAGGGGCCATGCCATAACTACCACTTCGTAGTACGGATTTATTGTGATGGACAAAACTGAAAGCCTACTTTCTTTATGCTACTTCCTCCTGCCACTATATGAAATCTGCTCGTTCTTTTAATCAAAGAAACAAACGCCACAATGACTAATGGAAGAGATTGTGAGTTCAATCCCTACTTTTGGCTCTGACAAAAAAAAATTCCATGAATTTGCTCTTCATGTGCTTTAATGTAATTGGAATATGTAATAGTGTTTTCACACCTAAAATTGAAACCTGGTTTTAACTTAAAACCTACAAACAGCTGATTTTGTGTTCTCATACAATTTTGATAAAATCAGGTTTTATAATACAGTTTGTCAAATAAATTTGTTAATGATAAAATAAATTTTTTGTAGAAATAGGTGTGTTTGTTGTAATTATTCTTCCCACATTTATTTGACAAACTGTACGACAGCTGTTATTGTTTATATAAAAAATAAGAAATTTTAAAAATGTGTTCTAAAATTGAAATGATTTTACATTTTGTGAATGAATATTTGTGAATGTGAATGTGAATGATTTATCAGCTGTTTTCAATCTTTCTAACTTGGTAGCACTGAATATGTACTGTATAAAACAAGGTTGTATTTCATAAAATCTACTTTAAACCAATTCAAAACAGGTTTTAAAATGGTTTTATCAGAATTATTTTGTATGCTAAAACCAGGTTTTAAGGATTGGTTTTAAAACCAGGCTTTATCCTCAGTGTGAAAACACTATAAGTCACCAAAGCATAGTCACTGCTCACCTGCCAGCAAATAATTGACTGCCTGTCCAGACCTGCAGTTTCTCAATATTCTCCTGGGAAAGTGCTTTGTAACCCACATTGTCTAGTTTTGTAATTTTCATATATTTTACAAAAAATGTCAAACATTCATACGGCAGACCTTAAGTGTTGGAAGAGTGAGAATTATAGAGCAAATAAAATCTCAATTAAACTCCGGATTCCTTCCCAAGATTCTTATCACCCTCGGCTAAAACTCTAGCGTTAACTGCAAATGTATGGACAGACACTATCATCAATGATAGTATATAAAACTGTCACTAGAATTGCAGCTATGCCAGGAAATTGTTAAACCTCCAACACTGCTCCTGCAATCTATTTCTTCAGCCACCCCTTCACGAAGAAAGTACCACATTATGGCCAGACATTATTAGTTGCCTGAGGGTTGCTTCTCAAAACAAGAAACAAAACCAAGAATAAATATAAAACGTTGCATGATCGTGGAATATGCTCTGAACTTTTGTCCAATAACAATTGCAAAATTTATAGCTGAATACACTTTACTTTGAAGGTTTGACATGCCATATTAATAACAAAAATATAAAATCTTGATCTGAGAACGTGCTTATTGTAAATGTTGCACGCTTATAGCAAATAAATATTATTTCTGAAAAATGTTTAAAACGTAAAATGGCATTTCACTCTCATTTCACCTCAAACGCAGCAATTGATTGTTAAACTTTCTTAAAGCGCTATTGTGCGGCCTTATTCTTTTGCAGGATGTATTGTGTGTGTGAGTGTGTGAGTAGGCAAGCACAAGTACTAATTATTCTCAATTAATTTTCATGTTACAAAACTATTTATAAATGGCTAAATGTAGGCTTTAATAAATTTTCAAGAAATGAAATATGTTAACGAAAACAACAAAAGGAAAATTTTGCAAAAGCCTGTAAATTAGACTAAATTACACTAATCCACACACAAAAACAAGCAAAGGGATACACATATACACATATGTGTATGTGTATTTTTGTATGGGTACTTCCGTAAATTGTTTTCCAGATTCTGCTAGTAAATTGTGCGCTATAAAACTTTATTTGTGGCCATAAAATATATTTATAATGGCAATTTGTTACAGCACATACAATTTTAAAGAAAATCATATTTAAATTAAGAAGGAAAATTAGCCGTAGAATGCATATTTACGAGGTGGCGCAAAAGTAATGGCATAATTGCAATTGCTTGGCATTTGTGCAGATGGTGCCAAGTATTATTTGAGCGATTCAGTTAATTTTCGTAGTCTTTTTATTCGATTTTTTTCGTTTTAGTTTTTCTTAGGGTGAACTCAAGGGATGATGCCTACACAAGTAATGTCTTGTGTCGCTATTAATAGTGGTGACAAGGGCAAGTGATGACAAAATAAGTAGATAGAACAAGTGTATAGTGCCTCTGCTTTCTTTCGTAGCCAGTATGTTATTTGTTTCGCCAATAAAACATTGCGGCAGAAGAGCAGTGAAGCAGGCTTTTGTGGTCCGATGTGTACGATGTATATGGTTATCGCCAATTGCCGCAATTTTCGTGGCGGCAGTTCTTGGTTTATTTAAATGAGGCGGTTACAAAGTTTTAATTCTTAAACAATACTGTTTTCCTATGAAGCTGTTCGTATATGTACTTGACGTTTAAAGTATATGAAAATTACAAAACTAGAATTGTAAAATGCGGACACCAATTGTTTGCTGGTATATGTTAATTGGCCAGTGATTATGGTTTCTTCACATACACATTCCAACAATTTGCACAAAACATATTAAAGTACATGTGGAAAATTCATAATCATTTTGTTATGAAAGAATTTGGTAGGAATAGAATATAAAATCCCGACCTATTTATGAAAATAGTTTGCTAGCGGTGTAAAAAGAGTGATATGCACTCCTCAAGGATATGAAATTAGGCTAAACGCTAATTTGAGAAATTTTCAAAGCAATTTTTTTTAGTTACAAGACTACATTCTAAACTATAAAACCACTACATGCACAAAAACTTCTTTACAATACGAGTACAATGCTGGACGTAAAGGGATACACATAAATCATATTTGATATTGTTCAGCGTATACAAATTCTTGCTGAACTTTTTAAAGTTATTGAAATCAACGACAATAGCTTTTACGTTCGCACTGTCGTACCTCTGGGTTGCCTGTATGCATTGTAGCCAGCAGTGTTTGCTGTCGCTATGTCGTGTACAAAATCCATAAAAAGGACTTGAGTACATCGCATTACCCGAGTAAACAAATTCAACCAAAAATGCGAAACGAAACCTACAGCAGGAAGCAAAAAAAGGCACACACACTGCACAATACAGAACATACACGAAAACAAAACAGGAAAAACAGCAGCAATAAATAGCCCAGATACATACATATTGACCAAATAAACTTCACTTTAAACAGTTTATACTTACAATTGTGTACATTTCACATGCAGGATGTTAAAGAAGACTTGGCAGCTACCAGTTTCTATTTTAGGGCGAGCGTCATAAACTCATAGACGTGTGTTTATTAAGCAGAAAACTTTTTCTCCCCCATTTCGCCGAAAAGGCGGCTTCTTAACCAGCAAAGAAAAAGGGTTTTTAATAAATAAAATCAAAGTGTACTAATACAAAAAAAAAAAAAATAAACAAAGAGAACATTCAAGCCGGATGTATATCCTTGCAAAATACAAACGAAAAGAAAAGTAAATAAACATTTACAGTCGTTGGGAAATAACGCAAAGAAATTTAATACAATTAATTTAATACATTGTTGAGCATAAAACGGATTAGTCTCCACAATATTGAACAGTCAGCTTCCCTGAGAAAGGGCAAACGCTCTATGGTTTGAATTGCAAATATGCTTTTCCTTCAAATGCTTTCAGCAATAATTTTTTAAAAAACTTTTTAGGAGAGCTTTACAATTTGGGAGCTTTATCAACACTTTTTGGTCACCCCTGCCGCCATAAATTAAATTACGAATTGAAAATTTTATAAACCTAAAAGTTACAATTTGGAGTACCCTTTCAAAAACCTTAAAGCACTTTTTTGTTTCTGCAAGAGAACATTTTTCGAAAGGTACTTTTCAAAATGGTCCCTTTTCCTTACACAACATGTGCTTTTGACAAAAAAAAAATTTAATTTTTCTCAACATATTTTTGTTCATATTTGGCATTTATGCCCTTTTACATTTGTTCTTTAAACAGCTCTCATCCTGTTGTTTACGAGTGCTGGTCTTAGGTAAAATGCTTTTTTAAGAAAGTACTATTTTTGCTGTTTCTTGAAGGTAACTTTAAAAAAAAAAAAAAAAAAAAAACTTTTTGTAAAAATTGTTTATATATCCTTTTAAAATATTGAATTTCCAAAGCGATATTTCTTTAGTGTACAGTTTTTAAAGAGTCCTTTTTACGATACAATTTCCTTGAAAAGAAAATAACAACATTCTTTTATGTACTATTTTAATTGTGCCATTTGCAAAAAGTACTTTGCTAATAACATCGATTTTTAAAGTTAAGGTTTTGCAATTTTTTATTTTTAAATAAGTTTATTTCATTTATTGGTTATTTTAAAAATAATTTGGTTTATTAGCAGGTTATCGAATATAACCTATCAAAACTAAAATACTGGCGACATGGCCACTTGGCTACATGACCACCATTGTAACAGTGCAATTTTAATGAGCAACAATAAACGGAAGTAATGCAGTATTCGATTTGAAAATTATATTATTTAACAGGAATTATTTTATTTATTTTACAAGGAATTTTCCAAGACATGAAATGCTTGAATTTATTTTCTTCGAAATCGTATTTGTGTCTGATTTAATAAATTCTTAACAAAAATCCATTACTTGTGGATTTTAAATAAAATAACTTTTGTATGAACATTCCGTTGCATCGGTTGCATTTTTGTCTGTTGAGAATGTTTAAATAAATTATTTTGTTTTATCAAATGCGAAATATCTTAAGTGGCATCAGTTATTTAAAACTATTTATGTACGCGCTACCTTTTTCAAAATATTTATGTAGCTGCCTACAGAGCTACAATCGTAGCCAGCGGCATTTAAAGTACTGCATTCGTGAAGCTTCCAATTGCGATAGAAGAAATTTTAAAATTTTTTTTTTATCCATAACAATTCTAAAAAGTGCTACAGCGGGAAGCTGTACATGGCCGAGCACTTGGGAAACTTTGGCCCTCGACAGCATAATTTCTTCAATTTCTACTTTGTAAAAACTTTTTTTTTTTGGCAACCAGATTCTTAAAGTTTAAAGAAAGCATTTTTCACTTTGTTAAAAGGAAATTTGCCACATTCATTAGATATTTAAAAGGGGAATAAGCAAAGCCATGAATATTAAAATTCTAGAGGATATTTTAACGCTTGTGGGAGCTTTCAGTCGTTGTAACTGCATTAAGTTTTGAAACGGAATCTCTTGATTTGAGCAAGCTATCAAATCTGCAGAGAATTCTACTATCATTCGTATTGGATTTTCTTCTAGCGGTATGTGAATACTTCAAGTTTATTTCGTTTTACTTTTGTATTTCTTCATATATTTTTGTCGAGTTTTACATATAATGCCATAAAACCCAGACATCCTTTATAGAAAAATATTAAGAATTACAATAGAATCCTTTCAAATCCATTTTCAGCAATGGGATTCTTTTTTAATTCAGTCATCCTGTTTTGAGTATAATAGTGTTCAAAATAATAATACGGATAATAGAATTTATTGAAATCATTTCAAATCTATTAAAAGCTGGTAATCATTCTCTATAATATTGGGGCAGTCGCCAAGTTCCCGCTTAACAAATTAACAACTTCTAGTTTAATTTTGCTTACAGAACTATTCAATTATTCATGAGGCAAAGAAGCAATTCCAAGGCAAAGCAATTCCCTTAAGACCTAAAAGCTATTTATTTCTTTTATTCTTTATTGTCGTACACATCTATTGCCTAAACTAAATACACAAAGAAAACATATAGACATAAACTCCAAATTTAATAGCAAATTTAAATTCTTATATTTATTTAACAACATTTAAAGTTTGTGAACTATTTTCATTTATTTAGTAAATTTAAAAAAAATTCCCAATTCTTAATTTAGTGATATTGCTTTTATGCAATTTTTATTAATAATAATAAAGAAAACATAGAAAAAAAACACACACACAATAAAAAGAAATTTAAATATTTTCCTTTTTTTCTCTCTCTCTCTTAATAAAATTTGTAGTTTTTAAATTTGTCGGAAAAAGCAGGCAAAGTAAGGGGTATTGTGTGCTCGAATTTATATGAAATCAATAGTTTTGTATGTGTTATCTACAGTATGTGCCTTTATGGATTTAATATTATCCTAAATATTAGACAAATACGCCTAAAAGCTTGCTGTGTTATTTTTATTCAACATAAAGGAAAACAAAATCTTAGCTGGAGCTCTTAAATGCAAACACACGCATACAATCATGTCTATTATACAATACCTAAAAGCCACCCCAGGGAATTACTAAGCTCGTTTTATAGAGCACTCTGTTACCACCAGTGTTACCATTAGCAGTATTTAGTGTGAGAAGTTTAGCCAAATACTTTAAAACAGACTAAAACGACAAAATTGAAAATTTCATCAGATTTACGCCAGGAATGGCAGGGTCAATGTTCTACACGCAACAATAAAAATTTTATCCAATCGGAGTAATTACCAATGATTTGGCAACACTCATTTCCTCATACTCCTACAGTAACATACTCAACATACATACATAAAACTTTCCACAATAAGCTGTCCACGATAAGTTGGTTATCAGGTTATTTGGTTGATAATTTGGTTTTATTAAAACAATGCTATTTTCCTTGTCTTATAAATAGACTGACAAACGATAAAACCTTTCAGTTTACAAGTATAAATTTCCTATTCGTCAATTTCTACAATTGAATCGGAGATGATCCTACTCTGACTGGTATCACTGAAAGTTGGTTTTTGTCCAAATTTTCCAAGAATACCATATTGGCCTAATCAGCCACAACAAACTATTTTCATTTTTTTTTTTTTTTTTTTTTTTTTTTTTTTTTTTTTTTTTTTTTTTTTTTTTTTGTTTAACAGAAAACCCTTCTAATGAATAACGTGGCATTGCAGATGCCATTTTCTAAAAAATTATTTTTATTTCTTATATTAAGTTATATCTTTACTATTTTCCAGCAATTTAATAAGCTTAGAGGAATTGTATTCCTGTTGATATAAATATTTAATCACAAAACATAATAGCTAATGCTATCGTGAACCACCTTAATTTTTCAAAAAATATTAATGAAATGGCAAACATTTTCCTACATTCACTACACACACTCCCACAAATACACCATTTCCCATACACAAAATCACAAACACATGCCTAAACACAATATGTACATGGATGTTGCAGCCATGTGTGTACGTGCGTATAATCTTAAATAAACAAGAAAGTGCTCTTATATAAATATATTTATGTATATAAACAGACAAATTCTTTTAAAGGACACAAAATTCCAGATAAAAATACAACAGAAAACTAAAAGAGAAAAACCTGCAAAATCACTGCAAAAAAAATGGTTAAAAAATTATTATATTTTTTTGTTTTTGGAGATAAACAGAGAAAAGAAAAATTACACAACACGAGAAAAAACAATTGTTCTATTCTGGTCCAATCAGTACTTTTTACGGAGGAAAACCAACAAAAAAAAAAAAAAAAAATACAAAAAAAATATAAAAAGTAATAAATATTTGCCAGAATAACGAATTCGTTGTCAATGGAAGTATGCTTGAATAAGTTGTTTCTGTGATGGTTTTTGTAATTCGCCCATAAAAAGAGAAATCACACAAAATTTTTAATTAAAATAAACTGTTTTTTTTTTTTTGTTGTTTAATAGTAAAAACGTACTATTGCTGAGAAAAAATATTTTGAAATTCTGTAAAATGATAATATTCAATGCAAAATTTGTTAAGTGTAAATCTTTTCTCTACAAAAAAATAATAATAATAGCAATAATAATTTTAATTTAAATTAATATAGACATTAATTTTTTAAAAATGTATTTATGGAAAAGCAAAATCGACTTTAGCCTGCACGGAAGTATAAAACTGAAAAGTAAAGATACTGCGAAATCCTTCTACGACTTTACAACGAAACATTTTATTCCTACAACTTTCTTACTGCTTGTATGGCAACAGCTGATATTTGACATTTAATCAAATTAAAGGCAACAGTCGAAAATAAAGAACGCACCTCGAACACTGAGTACCGCTAATTAATTTCTTCTCTACTTCTACATTAATAATATGTAATATTTCTAGCACAAAACCGTCTTAAGACTGTGAAAATTCAGCGCTATCTTCCAGATAGCGAAATATTGTATCAACTAATGATAAATATTGGCAACTTTGAAGAAATTTAATTAATTTCAAAACAAATACACAAATAATTAATAACCTTTTTTTAGATCCTTTTTTGGTTAAGTGAAAGTTTAATGTAAGTTTACTTTATTGAAATGGATTTTTAGACAGCTTACAATTGTCGGAATTGTAAAATATGACTTTTGAAAATATAACTTTTTTATTATTTTTTTTGTTTCTTCATTTTTGCTTTTTTAAAAAATTTCATTATAACTTATAGAATTTCGTATACTTGTGGTCTGTACACGAGGCAAAGCTTTGAGGGAATAAAACCGTAAGAGCCGCCCTTCAAGAGCCGCTCCTTAACGAACAGAAGATAAACCTGATAAGCCTTTTTTAAAGTTTATTATTTTCTAGTATGCACCACCACATAAGTAAATACATTCAAACATGCTTGAGATACAGAGTATCTCTTTTTTGGTATTTTTTCCAGTCTGGAAATTTCAAATTATGGACCCCTACTATGAGCTGTATTCGATATTCCTTGGATACCAAATGACTATTAGCTGGTAATACAGTCAAATTTTTTTTCTTGTTTTACAATCATACAATTTGTAATAAAACACTTACTTGTACCTTAACTCATTTAAAAAAATTTCATGCAAGCGAAAATACAACTCTGATCTGTGCGACTGCATGCAGAAAATAAACAATGCAACTGAACTATTAAAATTGCTATCTCTTTAAAACACACATCTCATACATACTTTATTACATGTATGTACATATACATATGTACATATATCAATTAAAATAATTTTCTTAGTTTGTAAGATTACTAGTTTGAATTTTTGTACTTCAGCCAGCATTTCTTCCATCTGGGGTCACTCCAAATAAAGACAGCGTTGGCATGCCATGTATATTTTCATTCATTCATATTTCTATTGAGAAAAAAATCGGAAACTTCCTATACATTTTATACACCGAATAGTGATATTTTTCTCGGAATAGCTGCAGCAGTTTCACAAATTCTCTCTTTCACAGGCGAACATCTGGTTATCTAAATGCTTTCTATAAAGCTTACAAGCTGCTTTATAAATTATTATTAGATGCTTTTGTGTTAGAATTAAACACGTAGAAAAACTGAAGTTTTAAATAATAAAATTTCTTTATAGTTAAGGGATATTCGGGTTCCATAGAGATTCATTTTAGCGGAATGCCACTGTAGCACAACTACATACATATATAGTACAAAAAAAAATCGTTAACACCTTTTTTCAACATTTACCACACGCACGAGTATAGTATATCACGTAACGTCGTTACATATCTATGCATGTATTTGTCTTCACACTTCAATACGTACACATGTATGCATGCCTTTATATATGCATGTATGTATGTATGTTATAAATAAATATTTAACTCGGCATATCAATCTTCCAACACCAATAATGTACAGAGTTCAATAGCTATAACGTACAACGTCTCTAATGCTTATAAATATAAAAACAACAACAAAGAGCCATCTTCCATCTTAATTTACTCCCCCTTATAAACCGTTACTTCAATGCTCAGTATTTATTATAAGTATGGTAGTGAGAGAGATCCCAAAACACTTAATAACAAAATGAAATTATATTTAGGTATGTATGTATGCATGTGCATGCACGCATTGAATTTGTGAGCTAAAAGCAGGGAAGTTAAGGCATACAAAACAACACAAAACAAACACAAAAATTAAAAATCAAAATAAAAATGAAAACATGCTGGCACACACAAATCCAGGCATACACATGCAAATGCTGTTTGAGTGCGATGAAGATCGATGACCTTCAATTCAATATGTATGGATGAACGTGAGTATTTATTTCGCCTTTACAGCAGGGGGTTGATTTGGCTGATTAATTTGTGTGTGTATGTAATTTGAATGTGCTCTATTGTGTGCAATAACAACACCATACGAGTACAATATAACAAAAAACAGGGAGGCTGTTCTGTCGCATATTAGTTATAGTTTTAAATAAATAGAATATATTTTTAAATTCATTGCATCATAGACAAGGGGAAATATTTTCCATGTAATACATTTTGTGCACAATATGACGGTTTCATGAACATTTGTCGCATTTAATAAAAATCTCTTTTTCATTATAAGGTACACCAAGTACGTCCAAGAGTGAATCTGGAATTATTGAATCTTGAACAGTTGAATCTTGATTATTGGGCTCTCGTGGAACAGCACTAGGCACGGTTAATCGATAAACACGGTTAATGGAGGTTAAATTTTGAAGCCATTATTTGATTTGATAGGCGTGTTTTTTTAAAAAACATATAGTTTTAATTAAAAAAAATTTCTGTTAACTTATTTTTCAAGGCTCCAACCAACGTCTTAAGAATAAAATTTCATTCATATAATGGAGAAAAAAGTAAAATTATCTATATGCATACATACACTTGGTTTTTTCAAGAAGAAGGACCCCAACTCCAATTTATTTTTTTTTTAATATTTAGTTCATGTATTTAAATTATATTTTATATGAACAATATAATAAAAACATATGTATGCTTAGAAATTTACCATGAAGTAAATACTTGCTGCTTAAAGTTGCTATAAAAACACTCATAATCGAGCTTCAACTGTATTTCCAAAAATAAGAAAATTTTGCTGTTACCATTATAATGTAAAAAAGGTTGATCGAACTTTTGAAAAAGAATGGTATAAATGCACCCTAATATTTTCCCATGAACACACAAAATCATAAATTTTTAAGAAATATGTAATAAATCCTTCGAAATAAGCAACTCATATATCCAGAAAACAGTTTGGACACGCCCAGAAAAAAAGTGCGTATTTAAAACAACTCCTGAAGCAACTCCTAAAGGTAGAAGAAATATTAGAATAAAATATTGACTAAAAGAAGGAATTTTTGCTTAGATTAAGCAACAAGATATCATATAACTAAAGAAATTGTACATTGAACCGGGGTCACAGCTGGTTATAATGAATAACTTTCTTCAATCAGCACAATTGTGAAACTTTGTAATTGAGCTAAATTTAATTAAATATCTTTTTTCCTTTTTTTTAAAAAAAAACACACAAATACATTGACAGAAGTTTTAGCTTTTATTGTAAATTATTAAATGAAAATGATAAATAGTGTACGGCAGAAGCGTTAAATGACATGCATAAAATTTAAATTTGCCAGTCCAAACAATATTCTCAGCAGCCAGACTTGGCTATTCACGCTATTTTGACAAGTAACAAACTGGGGAATAAACTAAAATAAAATAAAGGAAGCAATTTGAAAAATATTTTATTATTCGACTAATTAATATCAGAATAAAATTTGCAACAGCAGACATTTTGCTAATTCTTGGCAACGCATTTGATTAAATTCATGAGACCCCTTTTACACTCACAAAGTTTACTTTGCAAAGTCTTGAGTTTATACAAGAGAGGGAAAAGTAGAATATGCCAAGGACTACAGAATAGGATGCACTCAGAAAGTTGTGATGATGCTACTTTTTCAAACAGTTACAATTATATAACGGCAATATATGTTTCTAACTTTGTGCTTGAGGTTTTTCGTGATTAAACCAAACGATTTAAAAAAAAATTTGCCAAAATAAACTTTGTCTAAAAGCGGTCTGATAATGAAATATGTGGGATTGAACTCGCTATAACTTTTTCCTTTTCTTAATATTAAATTAAACTTTCTCGAATAATCTTTACCATTGCTGGGTCCAGATAACTAATGTTTCGGAATTGTATTGCGCGTAAAAAAAGAATTATTTCAATTCTTTCATCTGTTAAAAATTTCGTATAAAAATGCTGATGATGAAGTGAAGGCTTAGACTCAACCCACTTCACTTTAAACTAAAAAATTTTTCCGAAAATATTTCGCTTTAATCAATCAAAAATTAACGCTCATCAAACTGGCAACTGCTGTTGCTGTTTGCTTTTATTTTCCCAAAGTTTTTTAATTAAGGAAATTTTCATTATTTTCAATTTTTTTTTTTTGTGAATCGTAGTCGCTTTTGTAATTGCGAGTTCACCTGGTGTAAAATCGCTTCAACTCTAATCACGAAACATTTCAGCATACGAAACTAATCAAATTTCAAACAGAGCATGTAGACGTGATATTGATAAGTGTCATTGGTAATAAAGAGGAATTATTTTGTTTATTTCATGTGGGAATTTGCAACGAAATATTCCTTCCTTGTGGCGTTCATCATCTTCACTTTACTGGCATGTTTCCTGGTATTTTAACCAACTGAGAATATTGAACGCAAGAAACGAAATAGACTTTTCTGTAAAAATGTCCATCTGCACTTACTTTCGTTAACACTCTGTGCAGATAAACGAGTGTAAAGGCTGATAAGGAGTGTGTAAGTGACTTTTTTTTTATCCATGTACATGGAAAGCCTCCCGTCTATTGTAACGATGTTGCTAAGTAACCCAAAAGATTTCAAGCCAGGAATACAGGGCGTATGTATGTATGGATGTACTTATATGCCTGGCTGTATGTTTGATATAAAAATCTGTATTTAGCATCTTGGAACAGTGAATCCTTAAAGTCGCGAGTTAAAAAATAAAAAAACAAGTAGGTTGAAGGGATATTCTAAAAATGAATGTGAAAAAGTAGAAAATGTGTTAAATGGAAAACGAGAATACGGAATTAACAACTACAACCTACAGCGAGCATTAAATATTACAACAATAACAAAAAGAAACATAATGAGAGGAAGGAAAAGAAACCACCCCTGTTTTTGTCATTCCCTTTTTAGGTCGATGTT
Organism: Ormia ochracea; assembly: GCA_963402855.1. Taxonomy (NCBI): domain Eukaryota; kingdom Metazoa; phylum Arthropoda; class Insecta; order Diptera; family Tachinidae; genus Ormia; species Ormia ochracea. The sequence continues at coordinate 13,302,994 of OY727106.1, forward strand.
CTGGTTTTATTCAATGGTTGGCTGCTTACAATTGCCCTTAACACACACAGTGGTCGAGAGCAGAAATGTAGCGGGAATTCATTTTAGAAATTGCAAAATGACCACAAACAAACATTTTTGCATTCCAATGCATACTGATTTATAGATACAGCTTTTTAAACTGTCAAAAATAAATGTCAAAATAAAGGTCAAAATTAAATGTCTGATATTATGTGAGTGATGAACACAACGTCTAACATGTTTTACAACGCCGCTTTTTGGCTGGTTTTGATATGACGTGATTTAAAAAAAATTCCTTTTAAATTTTTTAATTAAAAAGATTTTTGATGATCATGTACGCCACGTATCATCCTACAAAAATCAATTTAAATTATTTTTAAGTAAAAATTAATATTCTGCTGAAATAATTATCAAAATATAAATAACTTTTGTGTCTTTGATCTGAAAATAATTAGAATACCTTAAATATCTATGACTTTTTATATGATTTTATTTAAATGCTATTTATTGAAAAGGATGAACTGCGTAGAAAAAGGCTTAGGTGTATTATGCCAGCTATAACATAATGTTTTCGTTATTCAGTTCACCAATCGGAAGCACTTTATTCGGAAACGTATAAAAACAGTACAATATTTGAAGCCATGGGTATCGCTATCCTACACAATCGTACGAATTGTAATATGTGACATGCCGCACAGAAAAGTATAAAGGTGTGTCCTAAAAATGCATTTTTTTAACTGATTTTTGGCAAGTCGAGCGATTTGCATTACTTTATGAAAATTTTCATACAATGATCATTTCCATACAATCAGAGTTGCATTTACTGGAAGAAGCTAACAAATTATTATTTCGCATTATATTTGCATAATAGTGTAGACCGTACAACGCAATTGTGATGCGATTTTTCGCACGACGGCGAAATGAAAATTGGTTCATAAGCGAACTGCACAATTGATACCGAGATATATAACACGCTACTGATGACGGCTTGTTCGCCGTGACAAAATTACATATTACTTTTACGCTGCAAATATAATTTTTTTGTATTTTTTGGGTGGAAAGAAAATTTAATATTATTTTTGGTTTCCGATCTGTTTATTTGCAACACATACTTTATAAATTCTTTATATTGAAAACAAGATTGATTAATTTTCTGTGATTTTTTTTTTTTGCACGATTGTTACCAAAGAGCAACTACTAGATTGAGGATTTCAGCCACTGTGCTATGGGTGGGATTATATTTTTCTTTTGTGTGTGTATGTGCACTACTGTGTATCAGCGAGCAGGGGAGTGCATAAGCGACAAAACATTATTGGATTCTTCTTATGCTGAGAATATCGATTATTTAACTTTAATAGTTTTACAAGCTTTTTAGTTTAAATTGTAAAATAGCAATTTTTATAAGAGGATTCTTGACAATTTCATATTTTGTTGCAGCCATACTTGTTGGTGCATGCACGTCAGTGTTTCTAGATATTTGCGAGGGAAATGGATTTTCTTGATTGCTGATAATTTTCATTCTCATATATATGAGAGTACGATTGGAAATTTAATATTTTGTGTGACATGAAAAACTGATGCTGTTTAAGTTATGCAGTTGAAGTTATACGAAATGTTGCTCGTTTAAAATGAAGTGATACTTTTTATGAAATCGGCTTTTCGTTCTTATCTTAATTAGTTAATTTTAAATATTTCCTTGCAGCACGCACAGTTTCCGATTATCATAAACAATTTAATTATGGTCCTAATTCATTCTCTAAGAATGTGTCCATCATGCAGTAGTTAGCGCGTTCAACCCTTCAAGAAGTCTTTCAGTTCAATGTCTTATTAGTATGTGTGTGTGTTTGTGGGAAAACAAGTTGATAAGTGTAAAAAAGTAGAGCAGAAGATAAACATAGCAGTGGCATCAAGTATTTTCAGCGGATAATATTAATATTTGTTGGCGTGCGAAATTTGGACTTATTATAAAAAATTTTATCAGAGATATTTAAATCCTAACCTAATTAGTTTCAACGAAACAGGCAATTATGTTAAGCCGAGCCATTTGTAGGCAAAACGGCGGCGAAGATGGCTCTATCTAACAAGTTGAAGATACTTTTTTTTTGTCTTTAAGGACTTCGTCTCATTGGTATGGAAGAACAGGCTTCGTTCTGAATACCATAATATTAATTGGATTTGTTTTAAATAAAAAGTTGCGGTTTATATTAAATTTAAAATCCTTTTAAGTTAATGATTGAAAGGAGCAGCAATCGCTCGTGGCCACTTATTAGGTCGACCTGATATATAGATGTTATAAGTATTGGGAAATCAGAAACTGGCGATGTTCTCACAAATCTCTGTATCACAAGTCGATTGGAGAGACAATGTATTGATTCTATATTTCATGCGATTCAATTGGCTAGGTCTCTTACGACGCTGACACAGATACAGCACTCCTTCTAGTCTTTGGAAGGTCTTATTATTTTCTATTTCCCCATTTTTACGCTTGCACAGTATTAACAGAAACAACCAATATCGTGCCTAATAAGGCAGGTGTACCACACTTCGAAATAAATATATTTAAAATAGTTGCTACAGTTTTTAGTATTTCAGATTTTGTAAATGTAATAGATTTCAAGGGTAACCCGTATAAAGGTTGTGAAATGTATCAAAATCTAACCAAATGCTAAAGGATGTAAGAGGTGTAAATTTGGGCATAGTGAATTCCCATTATTGGGCTTTTAAAAAATTATTATTTAAATATTATTTCACTTACTTGTTAAAATAGAAAAATTTTAAAATTTATCTAAGTTGTCACATCATGTCACTTACCTGAAAGCAGAAAAAAAAGCAAAAACAAAATTAAGTTTTTAATAAGAATTAAAAAAATTTAAATTATCAAACTTAAGCAATTTTAAAATAAAATGTGTACTTAAAGAGGAATATTATTAAAGGCGAGCACAACTGTACCCGTAATTATAATTTTACAAGCAGTACAAGTGTAGTAGTAAACAAAAGGCACGGCTTGGAACAATTAATTTTAAACAATCCACTTTGTTTAATAATGTTATTTACTCGTATACAGAGTGTATTATTAACTTCATAATGATCGAGTTCAACGCTATTTTTTAAGCCATATTTTAACAATGAAAAACAGACTGGCAACACCTAAACGTTTGACCAAATTTCTATACGTTGAATGCACACATATAAAAATTTCTACTTAGAGCTGATTCCATTTTGATATGTCAAATATGTGCCTTTGATGTGACCCTACGGATTGTTTCGTTATTTTAAGCGATTTTTAAACAGGCTAAAAGTGCAAAATCGCTAAAAAAAAAGTGCCGAAATTACAAATTAGTAAAAAAGGCATACGAATTTTTCAGCTGTAAAATAACAGTAAAAATACTTATCGTTTTAAAGTATATTAAACTTCAAGTAAATTTTAGATAACATGCTTTATGACAAAATTTTTCTAAAATTCTCGTTCAGTTTGCAAACACATACGCACATACGTATGTACATATATAGAGCAAAGCCTGCAGAATCCCACTTATTAGACTTCGAAAACAAGAAGCCAGTTTTTAAATAAGATATAACCTTTACTAATCACAGAGATGGTGTATATTAGCCTTTTGTGTATCGTTATTTTCTTCCCGTAGCATTAACCTTTACAACAGTCTACTCCTCTTCAGCTACAGACGAAATAGCTCACATATAAAAATAATAAGTTTTTGAAATTAAAATTAAAATAGTTTCAGCAACTTATTGACAGTTTCAACATCAATTTAATTGTAATTTTTTAAATTATGAAACCTACGTGTTTTAAACGCCACTACAAAGATTTTGTTGTCGAAAATTTTACCTGATTGCAAATACGAGAACAAAACGACAAGGTTCTTAATACGACAACGACACTCATAATAAAGCCGATTCTAAGAAAATGCATAATTCGCAAATTTAAAAATAATCTAGCAAACAAAGAAATAAAAAGAAAATCCCATTTCCACTTACATGCAAGTGAGGCTTCGCTATTTAAATTCCTGCTTTAACAGGATTTAACATAAAAACATGCAGTAAAGATTGTTAATAAATTTCCTTTTTAGTATCCAACTTAAATAGCTGGAATATCAATTAAATCAAATTATAAGAGCCAACATAAAAAATTAAATGTTGTGATCCTTAAAGTATGAATCATGAGGCAACAGCATTTTCTACAAACGATTAACGTTTTAAATAAAAACTCTTAAATTTCCAGGCAGTAGATTAAATATTCAACATTAAATTAATTAAAGTATAAAAAGACATTTTATAATTTAAGTACGAGTATACGAGTAAATTTTAAATACTTTTACAACATTTTTAAGTTCATAGAAGAGGAGAAGCGAGATAATAAAAAATGGTTTAATGCCATTTTATAGCCCACGTACACATTCTTTCACATGCTCGTATACACATTCGCACACACACTCACAGACGCACACACGCACACACGCAGGCTTAAAGCTTCATACTACAATTTATGTACAACATTTACAACAGTTTAAGTTTTTAGTTAACCCTTTTTTCCCTGAGAGAAAGAGTTTCTGTTTGATATTCTTACGGTCGTTCGTCTGTATATTTTTCAGAATTTCCCTTTTCGTTCTCAAGCAACTTTACTCTGGTTTTTGTTTTCAAGTACCAAAAAAAAAAAAAAAAAAAAAAACACCAAATCTTATTTTATATTAAAAATTCCTTTGAGATAATGGCAGAGTAACAACAGCGGCTGCAAACTCCTGCAGAGCAATATAATCCTTGACTTTCTTTTCTCTGAATGGTTTTAGTTTAAGCAACGAAGAAATTTGTTTGCATGTGTTCACCTCCCTCCCTTTTACTTTTTGAATAATTAATATTAAAAAGGGCGGAAAAAAATACAAGGAATTGAAGGATATTTATTTGAAATTAAAGTCTTAAATACAATGTAGTACACCTAAATAATGTGCTGGCGATAATGCATGAAGAAAAGTTTTATACATTTTACGAAAAATAATTTCGCAAAAGTAACTTGAAATTATTAGAATTTCGAGTATTCATACATAAGTGAAAAATGTCCTAACTTTTTTCCCATATCGATTTGCCCAATAAGTCCCTGATAAACATTTTTGGTCGTATATTTATACTTTAAAAAAGCTTTTATTTACAAACTCTATATTTTAAATCGATTTTAACTTTGACAGCTGGAGCTGCTCATGACACTTCGAATCGTTCAAGTGAAAATTCATACAAAAATTGCTTTTTTGGTACTTTTTCTGCGTTTTACAAAATTTTTATAGATACAAACAGTTTCTCATCGCCATTAACATGTAATTTAATTCTATAGCCAATATGCATAAATAGTACTTCTAATATTTTTAATATTGGTACTTTTAATAGTACTTTTTGTTACTTTTTCTATAGTGCAGCGGAATTGTTGGCACTTTTTCTCCGCTCTGTAAATGTAGTATTTAAATAGTTTACTGCCTACATTACACATGAACAAAAGCACGTGCTTTTGATAGAAAAAACTACCAAAAGTTGGTACTTGCCACTATTTTATTGTTAGTACTTTTCTCTATTCAATAAATTTTGTATTGAAATTGTTTATTGCTAAAATGAAGACGTATTTTAATACTATGGGTAAAACATTAACAAAAGTTAGACACTAATTTTTTGTACATTTTCTCTCAACATGCAAATAATTTCGGGGGATAAAAATGATCATAAAGTGAAACTTATCATACTTAATTGTCTAGATTAAGATATAATTAACTAACCAAAACAAAAGGGTTACATGCTGGTACTTTTGTATATTTTGTACTTCTCGTCTATTGGAAAAAGTTTCCTGTCTACTTTATGATGTATTCCATTTATCGGGGGGAAAATAGACTATTTTTTTTTGTGGTACTTTTTTTCGCTTTGCAAAATTTTGTATACAAAAAGAACGCACTTAAGTTGCTACTTACGATACTAGTTTACTATAAGTAGGTTTTGCTATAATGACTTATTCTGCGTTCGGATAGTTTATATATTAGAAATATCATGGGAAGTATGAAAATAGGCAAATTTTTTTGGCTTTTAGTGTTTACCAGTATAGCAAAATTTTGCAAATCAGTTTTTAGAGTCAAGTTACCGCCATATAGTTTACACGAGCGAACTCGTATTTATAGTAATCGTATGTGGGTCAATCATGTTAAAAAAAAATGTATTCTTTGCAGCCGCTACGTTATTTTCCACTTTGATATTTATATTAATAATTATGCCAGCAACTGTAAGCATTTGTCGATAAAATAACATTACCGATGCCATTGCGAGACCACTTACTTGCATAAAAATATATTCAGTGTAAACATCTGCTCCATTCCAATCATTAAACAAACTGATAAAATAATAAAAAAAATAAATAAAGAATAATAGCAATATTGACCCGTTGTGACCCAACGGAAATTAACCTTCTCGAGTGAACTTTATTAAATTCGAAAACGTGTAAAAGTATCATTGAGGCCGCAAACGTAACACAAAGTTCTTGTAATTTATGGATATTTCGAGAAAATATTACAAGAAAAAATTTTATTCAAGTCATGCTGGAGCACTTTATATATTAAGAACTAAAAGAAAAGACGAATGAAAATGTAATAAAAAGTAATTAATAAAAAAAAAAGAACAAAAAATGAAACATTCACGTAAATAACGCGACAATCAGACATTAATTCGCGCAACATCTATAATAAAGTCGATGAAAGCTTTAAAATAGCAAACACTTTAATTTTCATGTTTTTCTTAAATTACTTTTTTTTTCAAATTTAATGTGAGAATGATGCGCGCAAGTCTTTGATGACAGAAGTTACACATGAATTATAGCCAACCCAATACGGTAACAAATATTGAGACACAAGAATTGATTGGTAACCGCCAAACACGATAAGAGAGATACACTACAGAAATAAAATTACATCATCGGATATAATCAATGAATTAAGGCGTGTCCAATACAAGTGAGACTGGCAGTACAGCTGAGCAACTCTAAAGAAAACTAGTAAATTTCTTGGAAAATATTTAAGTCTTTACTAATCACTTAAATTATGTAACCAATAATTTTCGAATTAAATGAGAATTAGAAAAATGAATACAAAATATAGAGAATAGCAAAAATTTAAAATTTCTGTAAAATGTAGGAAATTTTGCTCAAGAGATAAAATCATTAGGAGTTGTAGATTGAAAGCACTAATTGGCCTGTTGTCTACTACAGCAAGGAAGATGCCTAAGAAAAGGAGTTCGAGTTTTATTTGGAAAACAGCGGGGCTTCGTTGATGTGCATTAAGGATTTTTTGTATTAATTATTGCTGGAACATGAGATGGGGGAGGAGTTGGTATACCGACAATTAATTAAAATCCATTTCGCAATGCAGATCCGCAATTATGTAGCAGAACAGTCGCCGAAGTAGAAAAATAAAAAAATTTATATAATTAAATAAATAAAAAAAAAAATTAAAATTGTATGCCTTATTATTACGAGCCCCTACAACAAAAATTTTTTTCCAGTACACCTTTTAAACTTCACGCTCTCTCACATTGCATTGAATGTGCGTAGCTCATTGAAGCAGAGCCGCTTTCAAAAGTTTACAACTGAATTTTACAATTGATCTATTTTATGGATTAGGAACAAATAGAAATTAATTTTTAATACGGCGCTTTTTTTCAATAAGGACTTTCCGTATCAAAAAATAAAGGAATAATTTGAACCGTAAAAGGTTTTTGTTTTGTAATTTTTTAATTCTTCAAATATTTCAAAGCGATTTGACAACAGTAAAACAAATCATCTAATGTATTACACAACCTTCGAAATGATATATGTTTCACGCACGCAAATGGCACAAGCCCATTTGAGGGGATTATTGAAAGTGTTTAGGCCAATATGTTTGTCCTCATGAACACATTCTGATGAAATTAACTTCATGTTGCAACTTTACTGGCAAACTAACACACAGTACCGTATTCCTAGCCTAAACATCGACTTTGAAATCATTTCCTCTAACACAAATTTAATATATATCTTTTGCCTCATAGATAAAATTAATTTTTTTTGCAGCATCTCAAGGGCTTGAGAATTTTTTAGTACGACATACGAGTACAAGCAGTGCAAAATGAATAAAATCTGAAGATCTCTTTTAAAAATCAAGTAATTAAATCATTATGTTTTATATTGAATATCCCAGTCTATCAGGCAACCTTCGAAATCCTAAATAGCAAATACTGCGATATATTTTTAAAACGCTTATTGTATTCTGATGTGTCCTGATCTTAGGCTGGTGATTTAATCTTTATACCGGTCTAAGTTGGCAAGGTGAAGCGGCCAGGCCACATCATTGAAAGCGGCGAGTGAAAAGTTAGCACCGTATTCTGGTCCTGCTCTAAGCCACGGTTTTGAAAATGTTCACTACAGGGTACAAACAAGGGGAAGCATATAAGCCGGAAGAATTTGCAACAAACAAAAATCAAACAATTAAATTATTTTATTCTAGTCCATTATACAACCTTCGAAATATTACTTCGTCACAAGGTTTGGCCTCGTTAACACAATTTAGCACAGTTCGGAAATAAATTTAAATTTAGAAATCGCTGGTCTTATGAAAAAATTGTATTTCAGCGTTGAAGATCAGTAAATACATACAGTATAACATGGCCCAGACACTTGTCAGTTGCTTTCATTCTGTTGCATGCAAGCCTCAATTGTATTAACAGAAAATATTTAAGCAGAGTTCAAAAGTCATTTGAAAAAGAAAAAATACTATTAAATATTCAGTAACAATCATTGTTGTAAAGTCATCAACAATGAGCAGCATAAGAAGGCAGTGTGAGTGAGTATTCTTTTATTCTGCTCACGCTCACGTAGTGGCAATAGGAAACTTTGTACTGAGGATTTTGGTTTCGTGTACCCAATCACATATGAAGTCTGAGTTCCATCTCATCTTTCATCTTTTTAGCCGATTAGCTTTTCTTATTTGTCCAAAGTTGAGATGTGCATTCTAAATTAATAAGTAGTAATAAAAATTGTATGCGAAGAACTGCATTTACTTGCAACTCAATTAATAACTGCAGTCAAATACAAGTTTGCTTTTTTCTCAAGCTCCACAACGAATAAGAGTCTATAAGCACTTGGCCAACTTTATTTAATAGCCACCATGATGACGGCAAAGATAAGGCGTCGCAACTTGTGACAACCCGAATTGGATGAAGTAACCTGTCTGACTCTCATTTCATTTTCCTCCCATTCTCATTTTCAACGTTGTAAGAATTATGGCCTTAACAGAATAACAGCGACGGCAACAAGAAAAATTCCAAAGGCGATTAAAATTTCATTTAAGAGGAAATCATTGACATAAAGTTGTTAAAATAACAAAATTATGTTTTAATTTAATTTTTCTAGGAAATCCTGAATATTTTATTTATTTTTTTTTTTATTATTATTATTTTGTTTTTTAATTTAATAGTAGAAGAAAATATATCAAACACATACATAAAAATCTAAACACATTCAAACGTTTGTATTTATTGCTAAGAAAGGAAAAATGTTATGACTACACGACAAATGAAAGAAAGAAGATGAAACATTAAACAGAGATGATAAGGGAGCGAAAACTTATTAAGAAAACGAAAATGTAAATTTTATGAGAATTTGTTTTTTTTTAATTAATTTTATGTTAAACAATTTGCAGGAAAAATCTCAGACTTTGCAGCGTGTGTAGCTGATCTGCCTTTTTCGATTGCCGATTCGTCGCTTAAAAAATTGTATAAATTATTTGGTTAAAGGTGATTTGCGACGTAGACACTAAATAAAATAAGAGTTCGTTTACTATATTATTTTTACAGAAGGCAAATCGGGGAACCAACTTGAAGAGCCAATCAACTAAAAGAGTCAGAAGTTTTAAATATTTTCATAAGCTGAATTCAGGAATTCAAACTATTAGTGAATATCAGAGTAGCAGTTTTTTATAAGGTGATACTCCCATTGGCAATTTTGACATCGCAGAGGTAAAAGTTTTCAAAATGAGTGAAATTCATTTAACCCATTTGCGACGACTGTACCTATTTGGGTACATCTACTTTCTTTAAATATCTCATATTTAAAAAATATAGAACAAAATTAAATGTGCCATTTTTTTGACAATTTGGATACACCTATTTTATATCACACAAAAAAAAAATACTTTTTGCACTTTTTTTTTTTTTTTTTTTTTTTTTTGAATATATAACTATTTTACTGTAATTTTGGCTTGGCTTGAAATGTGTTAGGAGAATTCAAATTCATCTCATCGTAGTTTCCTTGCAATATTGGTTGCCTTAGTAGGGTGTGAAATAAGATGTCATACCACTTAACTTTCCACTTAAATACTTCGTCAAGAAGGGCCAGTGGCCGAAATCTATTTAACCCGATGCACAGCTAAAACTTATAATTGAACTACAACTAAATTTACACAAGCACTGTGAAACCAATGAAATGGTGGAGGTATTCACTGTTCGGTGCATTTTCTGCTGCAACTACTTGCCTTTGCATCGACTTTGAAATAAGTAGTGAACGTCGTTTTTGTGCCAGCTTGCGATTAAAGTAAAATTTCAATAAATATTATAATATATAAAATATATAATATTATAATACAATATATAATAATATATTATATATTATATAATATTATAATATATAATATAAAAAGTTCGAAGGATAATAAAAAAAATATAAATTTCAATGCATTATTAAAACTTTTTTTTGTTTTTTGAAAATTCAGTGCAGTTTAACTAAGAATTAATTATTAGTTTGACAGTGGTCGTCAAAAAAATTAAATAAACTATTAAAAGTATTATTATATTTTTAGAAAGTATTTGCAGATTTGCAAAGCATATTCAATACACGTACTGAGAATAAAGCAACAGGTATTTGTGGTTGCATAAATGCGATTTCATAGCAAATGCAAATGCATCCAATAAACAAGCACCAAACAGTGAATACCCCTAATGATCAGTAAACGTTTGGAGTCTGTTTGGCTATAATAAGATATTTTCATCAAAAGGGCGTGTTGTCTGCTGCAACATTTATTTATAGATGATACCATGACTAATTATTTTAATTAAGAAACCCTTAATATAGTAAATAATAGAGCCTCCTATCCAAACTCCATGTAAAGGATTAGCGGCAAGGTAAATTAAATTTATAATTGAATGCTGTTGTTAAACGCCCGGCAACTGCCTACGTGACGGCACAGGCTCCAAAACTATTTACAGCTGTATGTATATTTTAGGCCCAAAAAGGAAACATGAGCACATATTTACAATAAATATTTCTTTAAAGAAAAAAATGAATGCATAGTGAATATGAAGAAGCCTTTCAAATCTTCAGTCATTTGAGCTAAAATTTTCAACAGGATATTGCCTAAAGCAAAAACCTTTTCAAGGACCTAAAATTAATAAAGGCAATCTTTGCACCAAACTCGTAAAATAATAATAGGCTTTTAAATACTCACATAAACACAAAAGCAAAAACGCTCTCATTATTTTGTACGGGAAAGGATCCTTTGACAGAAGGAAACCATATTAAATGTACACAAAAAAAACACACACACACACAATAAAGAGTACAAATCCTGATCGACAGGTACCAAAAACTTAGCACAATACCTGTCGTTAAAAAGGAGAAAAATGTATCTGGTAAATGATAAAATTTATAACTATACAGAAAAAACCAAAAAGACTTACGAGTACATAGAAAAATCAAAAAAAAAGTTGTATGCACCTGGTGTTACCTTTAATTTTTGTCTGTTTTTTGTCGTGTTATTTTTTCACATTTTTTGTTTGGAACCTTTGAAAGGTACAATTGGCTAAAACAGCAGCAGCTGCTTTTTCATTTCTTTACTTTTTATTAAAAATACTCATAAATTGTTAACTACAACATATTGAATAAAATAAGGCAGAAATATTTAAATAAAAAAAAAATCACAGGATTTAAATTTTTTCCTTTTAAATTAAAAATAAAAAAAGAGGATGAAAAAATTTGTACTGAATTCAAAAAGAAAACAATCTGATGGCAGAATATTGCAAAAATTTTGCGAACGATTTGCGTTACCTATAAAAATGCAAAAAAGCATGCGTGAACTACCCTCATGTGCCACAAAACACAAATTAAAAGCAATTTCTTATATTCTGCTGAGTATTAATTCATTCTAAACTTTTTTTTTATTGGCAAACGTGATTTTAGATTAAAGCTTAACTTTCAGATAAATTTTAAAATGCCAACTATAAAAAAATTAATTTTTCCGCTTTGTATTTAAGCAAAGTTAGGAGAATTTCCCTAAATGTTACTATTACAAAAAAAAAAAAAAAAAAAAAAAAAAAAAAAAAAAAAAGCAGATTACTGACCAGATTGTTTCAGTTCATAATAGCAATAAACAAGTTCATAATCGTAATGAAAAGCAGGGTACTTTTTTAGCAAATAAGTTTTATAGACTCATGTTCTGAGGGCTCCAAAGCATACACAGACACACAAGGAGACGTACAAACATACACATAGAGACAAAATATATAATTTAATTCGATTTATCGTTTTTGCAACATCTTTAAAACATCCTTTTGTTGCCCTTCTTCTGTAATTTATATTAAAGCAAATCATCAAGGATCACAATATGTCTGAGACAATGAGGACAATCATAATTTATCTTTTTAACATACATTCGCTTAACAAAAATTGTTAAGAAACCATTCTTTTTCAATAAAGATCAAATAAAAAAAGGCATACGCAAAAATGGCTTAAAAGCCTGGCACGCATGTTGCAGCACCAACAAGTCATCCAACAACGGCAAAAATAACAATTCATACTTAAAACTCAATCATTGTTACAGCCATACTTTCGTTCATTGCACTCTTCTGCTTCAGAAAAAAAAAAAATTATAAAAAAACAACAAAAAAAACAAAAAACAACAAAAAATGTTAAGAGAAGAATTAGTATGGAATCTTTCTTCATGCACTTTGTCTTAGTCAAGATCAAAAGCAGCAAAGCAGCGTTTGATACAGAGCAGCAAAGCAACTACATGCATACAGAAACACATGCAATACTGGAACAATGAGCAGGCCAAAAAGCAAAAACTCTGGTTAAACAACCTTCTTAACTTACGTACGATGCTGGCAAAAAAAAAAAAAAAAATTAAATAAATAAAATAAAAAAACAAAAAAAAAACATTAAATTTAAAAAAAGAACAGTATCAGACCAGTATATTAAAGTTTTTCTTTTGTTTGGTTAAATAATTTCCTTTTGTAAGCCTTGCGGGTGCGCCAACCTATCCCAAGTTTAAGTTTTGACACGCACCCAGAGCAGACATGCATGACCAATAATAAACCGAAAATAAAAATAACAGCAACAAGAACAATATCGACCAACAGTCAAACACATGCATGCATACGCAGCAATATTAAACAACAACACCAACAACAACAGACAATTGAACGTTTATGGTAGAATTGCATATACGAAGTGCATCACCGCCTGCAGCAGCAACACCAAACCACTAACCACCACCGGCACATGGCACTAAACACTTTAAATTCTGCATACATACATATGTGCATTCCAAGAGAAAATATTGGAAAAAAGTATCCGTTGCATTCATTATAGAAGTTTGAAACCGAAACCCTTCTTCTTTCATTGACTTTTTCGACCAACTTTAGTTTTTAAGCAGGACTGTATGAATAAACTCTAATGCCGTTATACAGCATGTGTATGCGTGCCTCTATGTGTGTATACCTATGCACATGGATGCACAAGTTACCGTTAGATTGACCAAATTCAAGAGAAAAAGGCAGAGGTGGGCGACATGAATGGAGAGCAGAAACCATTAAATGTTTTTTTACCCATGACTCGCATTGAGACGTCCCATCATTTCAGTACAAACTACAGCTTTTGTTATTGTTGTAATTAATGACATTCCCCATTCCTCTTCTGTTTGCCAGCACTTGTATGTATGTATGTATATCTGATACACTTGCCTCTTAGTCAGAAACATGCCAGCAGAACGTACGCACTGACACTGCTCAGGTTGTGCATTGATTAGCCCAATTAGTCTTATTTCTTTTAATCGTTCGAAACATTTCAATCATGAGCTCGCCATTATTCTCGGCTAATGCTTTGCCCCATTTGCCGATTAAAAATATCAAAATTTTAAAAAATGTGTTAGGAGAAAAATGTTCCGAAAGTGGAAACATCGCAGTAGTACACCACTTTGAAAAACTTGACAAAACAGGAAAATTTCAGAAATGTTATTTAATAAGACAATTGTTAATTATGAAATATGTATGTACGTTTATTCAAACAAGTATTTTCCAAAAAGCATTCCAAAAGTATTTTCCAATTAATAAAAATATTCCAAATATCACACTACAATTTTTTTATTAAGCATTTGAAAAAACACCCTTTCAAAAATAGAAGGATTTAATGAAGTGAAAATAATGTAGAAGAAAGGTCCATTGAGGCATTTGGTAAAGTACTCCTTTTCGCAAAAAAGTACATTTACAAAATACACTCAATAGTACTTTTTGAAAAAGCAGTATAATCTCGATATTTCGGACACCTGCAAATCCGGACAACGTCATAAAACTAACGATTGATTTGTTGGCATTAAGTACTCTATAATCCGGACACCAGCATTTTTTGCTACCTCAATAATTCGAAAAGCACTTATTTCTTTCGCTTGGGCAATAAAAATTAATTATCGTAAAAGCTTTTTGTCACATATTTTATCAAGTTCAGAAAATCTCATATATTCTCTTACAAGTTTTACGTTAAAAGAAGTGGCATTTCTGATTTCCAATCCTTGGAATAAAATTGGGAGAAATATTCTTAAAAAGTGCTTTAATAAAATTCTTTATGAAGACGAATGGGGCACGGATGATGGAGTTCCTCTAGCAAGACTGACACGCACCAATTCCGCCTAAGTAATTGATTTACTTCTTGATTTAGCACCTGACATTTATAATTCTATTGTGGTAAATGATTGGTTGAATGACGAAGTTGAAAGTAATGTTGATGAGACTAAAGAAGATTATGAGGTTGAATAAAATCTTGCGAAGAGCAGGAACTTCCTGCTAAGGATATTTTAAACCAAAAAAGTCACCGAGATGCTGGGTACCAAGAGCAAAACGATACTAAACTTCGGCAGATGAAAATATCCAACTATTTGTGCAACAATTAATATAATAATTTTACAAAAAATTAATTATTTTTACTCATACGTAAATTACATTTATTTTAAAATTAATTTCTTGTAAATAACAATAAGTTTCCTACACAGAATCCATATATTTTTACAAAAGAATACTTTAATTTTTGTCTGCTTTCGGAAATTCAAACAATTTAATATTTTGGACACAACTTGGTTTTAATTTGTCCGCACTATCGAGATTATACTGGTTTTTAAAATAGTATAATTATAAAAGTAACAAGTAAAAAAAGGACCTTCAAGAGTACGCTTTAAAAACCACTTTATATAAAAGTACCTTTTAAAAAATTTAATTTCTATACAAAAAACCATAAAAATACTTTTTATAAGGGTATAGTTTTATCAAAAAAAAAAAATACATTTCAGTTAAAAAATTACAATTTTTTAAAAAGTAATAATTCCATAAAAAAGGGCCCTTTCTACCATAAAGACTGGTTCAGAAAGTATATTTCTCTCAAAAAAAAAACTCTTTTTAAAATAGTTCATTTCTATAAAAAAAAATTACTTTTGAAATGGCGAAGAAATAGGCCTGCAGCACATGTATTACACATGGTTCCTTAAAGGTACATTTTTATCAGTAAAAAAAAAAAAAAAAATTCAAAAGGCACATTTCTATACAGAGGACTTCAATAGGGCACATTTCTATACTTTTATCAAAGAAATAGTTTTTCAAAAAAAAACTTTTCTATAAAAAAAATTTAAAAAAGACTTTAAAAATACGACTTACTCTAAAGTACATTTCTGTAAAACAAAAAAGACTAAAAAAGTACGTTTCTATATAAAAAAAATATATATTTCTTTAATGGTTCTAAAAATTGCATTAACAAAAAGTATGTTTTTTTGTATTTATTTATTAATTTACTTAATATTACAATTATGTGAATATAATTGTGTAATATTACAATTATGTGAATATAATGATAATATGGATGCTGAGGACATCGTCAAACAAAGACTTTTTTTTAGCAAATACGTTTCTACAAAAAAAAAAAAAAAAAAAAAAAAAAAAAAAAAAAAATTTAATGGTTCCAAAAATTGCGTTTCAACTAAAAGAAAGAGTGCCTTTTCCAGTAGGGCGTCTTCAAAAAATCTAACTTTCAACATCGCAATTTAGCGTGACTGCAATTAATATGGTTGTAAAACAACAAAGCCGTCTTATAATTGAAGACTTTGATTTGAATAGAATGTTTCATTTTTACTTGAAATTAATACAATATAAAAATACTCGTACGTTGATGTAAAAAGAATTTTTGGCTATCAAGCTTACGCAAGAGTAATTTTTAGAAAGCGACCTCAATATTATTAACAACAAAAGAAAAGTTCATAGCTTGGAATGACTGTTTAAAATTATTTTGTATTTTTGTTTTTAAAAAGAATAAAATTTCTTCAGTGCTAAATTTTATTTGTATTCTTCTTTTCATTTTTATATTAAAATTGAGCAACACACTGACAATTTTCCTCTGCACAATCAATTTTAAAATTCACATACATCATGTCAGATGATTCAATCTTAAAAAAAACCCATAAAAAAAGGCACTTAAATTATCAAATTACCAGGATAGAATTCGTATGGCAGATAAAACGGGCAGCCCTGCTTGGAAATGCAGGCCAAATTGGTGGCAGAGAGTGAGACGACACATGTTTTGCTAAAGCCATCGAACAAAGTAAGAAAACAAAAACACAAAAACACAAACAAAATGTAAACACATTAAGAGAGAAGGAAAAAGTCACAAATTCAAGTGTGTTAAATGTCAAAAACAAAAAACAAAAAACAAAAAAAAAAAAAACAAAAAAAAATAAAAAATTATTTTTCACTCAAGAAAGTTTTTAAGGATAATGAATGACAATGATGTGATGCGTGTGATTTTCTTACATGTTCGATATTCGTAGTAGGATGTTTTCTGGCAAAGAGACAGATATAGAGGAGAGCATACGACAGACAGACCGTATTGCCTGCCATATGCTTTAATTGCTGAAATTGATCAATTTAAAGAACAAAAAATGAAAGGAAACAACAACAAAATTAAAGCAAAAAAGGCCGGAGACAAAACTAATTATAACCTTGTGGTCAAGTCGAGTATACAAACAATATTTTGTCTTGTACGAGTACGAACTGAGCAGGCCGGTGAGTGTGTGTGCATGTCAATAAACCACAAATAATCCTAAAAACATCAAGCTTCTGTTCAGTCAGTTGATCTCCGATATTTCCTTCGAATATTAAAATTTGCCAAAAAAGAAATGGAGGAGTAAAAACAAAATTACTAAGCTTATAAATGTTGCATCATATTTTAATGGCGTCCAGCGTAGACATCAGTGAAGTTGATGGCAGGGAGCAGGGTTTACATGCGTACAGACAGACCCCCACAGGCTACAAAACTTTCAATCAGAGACGTGCAATTGGCATAATTTTGTTGTCTCCAGATCGTGTTTAATTTCAAATATAAATCAGGCGTGAAAGCGTCTGCTTTAAATGCCCATAAAGACGGTTTCGTTTTTAATATTCTTCTGGACTGTGAAGCTTAAATATTTCTTAACTTCTTTCTGAGGTTCACAATGTATTGCATGAGTAGGAAAAGATATAAAAATAAATAATTAAAATATCAAAATAAAATTTTGTGGTTTCAATAATGAAAATTTCCTGCATGTTATTAAGCATTTCCTTATTTTTAGCGACCCAGGGCCTTTCATGCTTTCCTAAATGTTCTGTACATTTCTTCCATTTTTAATATATTGCAATAAAATTTTTCTGAACATTCGTTTACACACATGTAATTTCTCATGTATCTTTAAACTGAAATGAATTTATTTAATGGCATTTGGTTGCATGTAATAAATTCCAAAGCTTAAACACCTTTACGATATTATAAGTCAATGTTAATGTATGAAGCACATTAGTAAATTTTGTTTGTCTAAAAGGGGTTTAACTTTAACACAACTTTAACCAAACTTTTAGACAATTTTTTTATTCAAAATATTTTTATTGCTATTTTCTATAATTTAAATAATTGGAATATGCAATTGTAGGGCGGTTGCATGATCCTTAAAATTTCCATTACATCTAATTATGTAAACTACGCGAATTTTATAATTGCAGGCGATTGCCTAACGTTGACAAACAGCTAGAAACCGACCATTATAAATGGTGTTTCATTCTAATTTCATCTGCCGACATAAAAATATTCCACAACACCCGATAATGTATGGTAAGTAAAAACAGAAGGTGATTGAAATGTTGGCCCCATTTACGGAGTTGAAAAAATTCCTTATCGGTTGATCTTCCTAAAGTATAAGTAACTGAAACCTTGTCACTTTCAGTAACTCATTTCTTTGCTAAACGTTTATTTCATAAATATTTATATAGATTTTCCATACAAGGTATAGCATTTTCAGAAAGTAGGGCAACCTCAAAACTACCATATGAACCGATAAATTTGGAACGAAAAAATAAAATTTCCTTTTAATTTATGGCTTGTATTTTTTTAGCTTAAAATGGTGTTGTAATAATGAAAAAGACTTATGCAGCCGATGAACACTTTCGACCTTTACAAATTCAGAGTTGTAATATGAGATTGTAATGAAAATCTTTAAACATTTTCAGTTTGATCATTTCATTTTGAACGGCAATTTATTGAAACATATTGATAAAGTTTGCAATTTCCGTTTGAATAATTATTTTTTCATCTATTGTAGAAAATTTTAAAACAGACTTGCTTTCATGCAGAAGAACTTCATACTGAGCTCCTACTGTAAGTTTTTTGTGAGTGTAAGTAAGACCGAAAATATTGTCAACTCACATTCGCTGTGCCGCTTTTTGTTTATCGGCGTCGTTATTTAATTTATTTTTCTTCATTTGTCTGCAGACTACAGTGATTATCGTTGCGGCCGTCAGTAGATTACGATGATGAAGTTTGCAGTGGTTAAGCAATGAAGAGCATTACTGTTCATGATATGACTGCGGAGTACTCGGAGTGGTGTCGGCTATAAGCAGAAATAAGTTCAAAATCTTTATAATTACTTGCAAAACTTGGCAAGTGACAAAATTTTCATGCTACATGTTACATTTACAGATGCACATGTGCACACACCTAATGTGCGTACGTATGTAACAGTGTTGAATGCAGTAACGCAAGCATGCAGTATGTGCGTATTATGAATGCACTCGTGCGTTTTCTCCCCTGAAACATGTAATTTCTCTTATGTATCTTCAAACTGAACTGCATTTATTTATTTATTTTTTTTTTTTTTTTTTTTTTTTGTGTAAACTCTTCGATTGGTCTGCTGGCCACTTTAAATTTTTACGCATTTCATTGATGGCTGGGGCAATTGCATTTTGTTGCGTCTAGTCCATTCTAAAAGCATACAGCAAATAACTTATGCGATGAAATAAGTTATTGTTGTTGTTGTTAATGTATTGAAGTTTGTTTTTGCTTTTGCTTATTTTTCAACTGTAAGTGAACGTTGTTGTAGTGTCGAACAAGTGTTACAATCAAGAGTCGAATCTTTCAGTGAGCCAATCGTTCTAGTTTGTTGAATGTCTAAAATTGGATATGTAGCACAACATATTCGCACCAAGCAAAATATGAACAAATAGATGATTTATAAAAAGTAAGCAGAGGCACACACGTTCGGTCTTGCACAACTACATTTATTGAGTCAATTAGAAAACTATTTACTAGAATTACGTTTATTTGTTTGTTATTTATTTTAAGCTTTTCATGTAACAAGTGCATTCAATAATATTTTAAATAAATTTCAAGTCAATACAGTTAAAGCCACAAGTCAGCATACACTATTATCGAAACAAAAGGCATCTTAAATGTTCCTCGTAACTAACCAGCTTTCTAAAAGTTATGTTTGATTACTCGCATATTTGATACGCACTAGTTTTTTAGAAAAATATTAAATAAAAGTATATTAAAAAAAGTACCTTAAAAAGCGTAACTTACAATACCTAAAATTTATAGATAACAGATACTTCTATTATCTTCTAAATAATTATAAAATTATTGACTGAAATCATTTTATAAAAAAAATCTACTTTGAACCATATTTTCCATCAAAGGAACTTTCCTTAAAAAGCAATCTTTATAAATTTGGAAATTTTAAAAAAACTATATATCTTTCATAAAAATAATTCTTATAAAAAGTATCCTTTATAAAAACAAGAGTGAATTTTAAATATAAAAGCAAGTTTTTCATAAATGATTTAATAAAGAACTTTTTCTTTCGCAAATTATTGATTCAACTTCTTGAAAAAGTTATCACCATAAATAGTACTTTGGGTACAAAATAATTTTCTTAAGTACTTTTCATATACTGCTATTATTATGATTTCAAAATTTTTAATAGAAGTTCATTTTACAAAATAAAAAACTTATAAAAGCATCTTTCATAAAAAATATTTTTTATAAAAAAAGATTCTTCTAAAAATATCCTATTTAAATTCCTTTTTTTATTTTTTTTTCTATTTTTATTCCACTCTATTATATGTTCTACATATTTTGATTTTTGTTATACATATTTAACATTTTCCTGAAATATTGAAAATATAAACTTTTTTTAAAAAATAAGAAAAGTTTTTAAATCAAAATAAAATAAAAAATTTTATATTTAAAACATATTTTTTTAAAATTTGCATTATAAAAAATATTGTGTATAAAATGCAAATTTTCTGATAAGTGAAAGAAGTAACTTAAGAATAATCATTTTCTATAAAGTGGAAACTTTTAAAAAAAGTTCCAAGAAAGTACTTTCGATAAAAAGTACACCTCAATTTTTTAAAAAAAAATTTGTTGTACGATATTTTAATTTTATATTAAGTTTTTTTTTAATGCAACAACATAGTGTGCTCTTTTCAATATTTAAGAAAAATTGTGTGGAAATAGAAAATTTAAAAATTTGGAAAATCTCCAATATTTGAAAGAAATAAATGAAGAAGTCAATTGGTATTTAATAAAAAATATAAAATATGCTACTCAAAAGTTCTTCTTATAATTATTAGCTTCTGTTAAAAGCACAATTTTCACAAGAGAAAATAAAAGTACTTTTTATGAAAAATATTCATAAAGCGTACTATTTATAAAGTGGGTTTTTAAGAGCTTCCTTTAAATACTACTTATGTCTAGAAACTGGACTTTCAATACAAAAAAAAAGAGGTTTTTACAAAAATTACCAGTTAAAGTAGGATTTATAGGAGTAGCTTTTCTAAATATTAGGTTATACTAAAACCATAATTTCCACAAAAAAAAATCCAAAAGTGCTATTTAAAAAAAGTACCACATATTGTGGACAAAAAATATAATTGAAACTATCTGAGACAAATACTAACTCTAAATAAAAAATATAAGTAATAAGTACTTTTTAAAAAAGTACTTTTTAAAAATTCCAATGTTTACATGCTCTTTGAACAAGGATCTCTTATATATATTGTATTTTACTTTTATTAGAATAAATAAAGTTCAACAGAAGAGTTAAGTCTCAATAGGGTTTTTTTTTAAAAAAGTACCCCATAGAAGTACCATGCAAACAAGTAGATTTTTTAAAAACGAAGTTCTCATATGGGCAATTTATTTCCCTTTTAATCATTTCACTTGAAAGAGGCATACGAGAAACATTTTAACACAAAATCAATTTTGCATTTGAGTCAATTAAATAAACTGATTAGGGGATACGCTGATAGTGAACTGCAAATCTACAAGCATTAAAATGTAATCATGAAGCAAGTTTACAAGTAACTTTTGTGGTTGCAACTGATATCGAAGAATCACAATTTATCTTCGACGCAGTACGAGAGGAGGTGAAGTGCAAATGGAATAGAGTCCCCCTTTCATTTACTGCATCTGTCTCATTTAGCACATCTAAGCAACGAGTACAAGCTTCCCCTGCATAAAATGAAGACATGACATTATCACATGTCGGACCACACTTGCATTGTTATACAGGTATCCCAATACACGTAACGTAACCCTATCGTACTTACAGCGTAATTGGAATAAGACAAAGAAATTTATGTGCGAGTACGTGTGAAAACTTAATATTTTATTTGCAGTAAAACTCATCTTTCAACTTTGCTGCTGGTTTGGTCTTCCGAACTGACAATCATATCATTACATTTGGATGAATACAGAAATACAACTTGACAACTTATTGAGTATTGGATAATAAAAATAAGAGGTTTTCCAATAAAGTTTTTCTTTATGTGTTATTTTTCAATAGACTGAGACAGAGGGGTTTGCAGCAGAAATGAATACGCTGCCATAAAGGCTTCAATATAGTCATGAAAAAGTATGTACAACACTGATGAGGTTACTGCGAGTAACATGTGTACAAAATAAAATGATATGCTGCCTTTCGTTTCCAAAGTGTTGCGCATATTTAGTTTCCATGGTTCTACCTCTACAGAGTGCCTGGCTGTGATGCCGTCTACGAGAACTACAAGTGTGTTTTATTGTGCACTCAAGATTTAGAAGAAATAATTTTATATGTCTTTAAAGGAAGAAAAAGGAGGCAAAAAAGGGGGAAAAGCAAAGTCAACGAAATAGTATGGATGGCAAACAGAGTGTTTAAATAATGTATTAAATTAATATTATTAATCGGTGGGAAGGAAGAAGTCGAAGAA
The DNA here is from genome assembly GCA_963402855.1 of Ormia ochracea. Classification (NCBI taxonomy): domain Eukaryota; kingdom Metazoa; phylum Arthropoda; class Insecta; order Diptera; family Tachinidae; genus Ormia; species Ormia ochracea. Next base: position 13,325,863 of record OY727106.1, read on the forward strand.
AACTAACTGAATGGCAGGTTCTTCGCATTTTTAATACAAATATTGCATAATGGATAGTTATTAATGTATATAATGAATATAACATAATGAAAATATTTCATGTGCAAATATAAGGATATAAAGACGTGATAAAGAATTAACTAAAGACGCTCAACATTGGCTCAATACGCAGCTGTACAGAATTTGAAAGGGAAAAATCCTTCAAAAAATATACAAAATTTAGCGAAAATATTTTCTTGTTCTTCCTCAGCGCAAAACTAGTAAAAGTGGTTCTGATGAATCCTGTATACCTTTCTCGCAGAATATGCTTCATAGCTATTCTTGGTACTCTACAATTATACTGCATTAAGTTCATATAGCGAGTTTGACAACGAGACAAGTAATGTGGCTTTTAATTCAAGCTTTCGCTGTTTGATCCACGTTTGATATTTTTTTTTTACATTATTTTTACATTTTTACGCATTTTTTTGTTAATAATTCGACTTTACATATTTTCTCACCATATAATTTTAAGATAATTCTTAGCATGTTGGTTTTAAATTTTTAATTTTAAGCGAATTTTAAGTTCAATTTACATCGCGAAAAAATGTCGATGACAAGGCAGACAGATGGACAAAACTCAATGAACTCTATTTTTTATACGGATTTAAAATATATATAACATAGATATCAACATAATCATGTCAAAACCATATAAACAATTTAAAAAAAAAAATTCTTATACAATATTTGCATTTTGAGCCATTTTTTATGCTTGGGGGGTCACTTTTTATATATTTATTTTTATTTACCAACAAAAAAAATTAAATAAAATTAATAAAATAACAATTTGGCCCCGCTATTTCCAATGCATTTTTTCTATTTTCCCCCTTTTTCACTTCATGAAAACTTCCCTAAACCGCCTTAAAACCAGTGACTAACCGACCATTAAATTTAAATTTTGATAAAATCCCCCATTTTTTAATAGTTTCTATTTGTCATAGAACTCGTAGTAATACATTCGGTTAATTGGCTAAATTTTTATTTGGCTCCTCTCTAAGAGAGTAATTAATTACAATTGTCTGTGTTTACACGACGGTTACATGATCAAGATTTAGCTTTAGAACTTTGATAACTATATTACTAAATTTAATAATAATTAATTAATAATCTAATAACAATTAATATTAATAAATAATAAATTGAAAACAAAATTAACATGAACAACCAGTGTAGCCTACAAATTAACAATAAATTTACTTTCAAATTTTTTTATTTCCAATTTTATTTCAATTTGAAATAAAACAGCTGATTGCATTTGGCGCAAAAATTTGTTCTGTTGTACCATATTAGCAGATTGTAGATACATAACTAGACACATAATAGAAATAAATTAAATATATTTATAAAAAAAAGTGATATATTGCGGTTCGCGGAATTATATTTTTATTTGCTTTTGAAATCCCCTTCACTTTACGAGCAGGCTACGTACCAGCTTTCTGTTCAAAACGGTTTTGACAAGAAGTGTGTGTGTGAACGTTTTGAAGGAAAAACGTGATCATGTAACTGCAGTGTTGAGGAAGCCCAAACCATTTACAGAAAAATTATATTTCATATTCAGCAAACCATTTTAATTGATTCTCTAACGTACAAACAAATAAAAGTCTTAATTATAATATTTTTTACAGGAAAAATACGATTTTTTTTTTAAATCAAAAATTAAAAAAATTAAATTTAGTTTCTGTGGTAAATCAAGTATTTCCATGTAAAACAAAATTACGATGAAAACTCTTAAGCAAAATAGTCATTCTGTAATCTCCTTTGTGCATCTAGTCCAAGTGTTGTTTGCCAGGCAAAAAAATTTTCTTCTTATAATTAATCTGTAGCATTTCCAACTGACATTGTCAAAAAAAAAAAAAAAGTAAAAAAAAAAAACAATTGGGAACTACGTTTGCATTTTCCACTTGTAGCAGTTCTTGGGGGAAAGCCCCATAATCTTTCATTTACATTCAAATTAATTCTTTTAAAAATCTGTAATCCTGCAAAATAGAGGGGCAAGTACACACATAAATACTAACGTGCATACGTACATACGTACATACGTACATATACACATACGCTCAACTGCGATAGAATGCAGATATTTTTCTGTTTAAGTATAAAAGCATGTAACTCTTAGAAAAAAGTGAGTGTGTGGTTGATGCTGCTGGCAGATGAATTGCATCATGTAACATGTTTCAAAGTGCTAAAAACTCAAACCGACTAATCGTCTTCTTTTGCTTCATTCACAGGAATACAACAATAAAAACTATGACAAAAAAAAAAACGCATGAAAAGACATGCACACATGTGCTGATATTTGCGGTTTTTATGAATAACCACATATGTGCGTTTGAGATTTTTTGCTAAGGAGTAGTGCGGCAACATTGTGAAATTGCATGCCGATACAGGCCCATGATAGAATAATTGTTCTATTGCCAGACCTTCTGCTTTTAATTAAAGCCTAACCTGCAATGCACATGTCGGAGCAACCAAAACCCCCTGCTCTCGTAAATTAACATGACGTTCAATAATATTAATACACAAAGTTTTGAAAATCATTTTGCAAGTCCATTTTACACAATTTCTATTTGAATTTAAGAAAAAAGAAATTTTCAGCTTGCAAAACGCATGGTCACGCCTGGGCACATGCTTGAATGAAATGGTTCAAGCATTGCGCACTACTACAAAAAATAGAAGAAAAACTTCTTACATAAATTCAAGTGAAAATTGGGCCACTAATGAAATCGCTGCGCAGTTAATAAGTCTCTAAGCCTGTCGCCAGTGAAGACCTCTTAAGTCAGTGTTTCTATACATAAAAATATTGGTACGGCCCTGAGCTGATTTCTATCTGAATGCCGCCTTCACCGACTGGCAAGAAAAATCCATTTGATACCGCCACCTGCAAATCAGAGCTACAAAAGAATTTTTAACACTTTTATTTTGTGGGACCGGATCAATAAAACAAAAACTCTATAGGTTTTCTCATGAAGAGAAGCACAAATTTACTCACTGATAATTGTTTGCTAAAGTAATTTTAGACAATAATTATTTATTAAGTTTTTTTATAATTCATTTTCCATCTTCAAGTATTGAATTTCAAAAATGAAAAATTTTTTCTTGGGAATACCATAACAATTTTTCATATAATAAAATTCCTTTACATAAGTAAATTTCCACTCATAGCAGAGCTGGAAAATTGACGTTTTCACTGTAAAGTGCATCGATAGTAATTTTTTTAAGCCTTTTTCAATTGCTATCGAAAAGAAAAATTAGTTGTTTGCTAAAGACGCCTTTTATTTAATAAAATTGCATTTAGTGATCACATGGATATCGGCAGTGCATTATTTTACTCTTACAGTGGCGTAGCTGTTGGTGGTCACGCCTATCCCTTGAAAGTTCCCAATGCTTTAAAAGTAAACATTATAATTAAATGAACTTTTAATATGAAAATATTTCATATTTTCAACGAAATATTCTGTGCAAGGCAAACACCTGTTGCAAGATAATTGCTTACATCATTGGTCATCCTGTCCTTATAATATGCTTTATAGCACCCTTAAGCAAGCAAGAGGGGTAATTTGACATCATATTTGAATTGAAACTTTATAATTTTGCTAGTACTACTTATCCGTGCCAAGTCGTGCGCTGTTCTACATGTCGCCCGTAAAAGGGCGAATACCTCTCGACCAACTAAATCTGAAAAGGTATGGCGATATTACTTTCGTCCCATCGGTAATTTTCTTCTAATCGATATATCAATATATGTTATTTTACAGAACTGCAACTCACTCATGAATGAGTACAGAACTTAAGCTGTTTACGGTTACGGCCTACAACCAAAACTAAATTGGTTTCTATGATTATGGCTAGCATGACCTTTAATTAGCTAGTGTTAAGTACAGTGTTTAGTTCGAGCAGATGTTTTCTGTTGTTATGGGGGTCATGAGTAATTTAAATTCTAGATATCCTATGGTGGCATATACTCCTACGCCTGCAAACTTGTTGACAAAGCATGGTAGTTGTTATAATCCTGCAATCAGTCATGGCAGGAAATCAACTTGGTAGCAATAGCTCAAAATCCACAAAAAAAAAAAGGAAAACAATTTATGCGGTTCTTCATAAAAACCGTCATGTATTATTTTATTGGATGAAGCAACTATAAAACCTTGAATATTTAATACAAATAAAAGCAGCAACAAATATTTATTAAAAAAAAAAATAAGTAAATAAATAAATAAACAAAAAACAGCATCATCATTATCTTTTTCTTATAAAATGAGTGCAACAGCGATACATACGCTTAAGAATCTTGGATTACGTGCGGGTTGGACATTTGTAATCATTTTCACTTGTACTCTTGCTTTTGCTCATGCTTTCAAACACATTCAGAAAACACGTACATATCTTTTCTAAAAAGGGATTTACTTGTTCAGTTTGTAACAAACGAAGTACAGATGAATTGACAGCAGGCCAAGGAGGCAGACTAAACAGACCAACAACAGATAGAGGCAACCGCAACTACTTACAACTGCAGAATGTTTAGAAGAAAATCCTTTTGTATTCATCCATGTGATGGTTTTAGGTGGGGTAATTCAAGGGTTATTTAAAGTTTTATGAATGCACACAAATGGTATGAGACAATACGATACAAATTCGTTACACAATTTCAATAAGTGAACAGGATGTACTCGAATATCTGTTGGCATTTGTTAGCACAGAAGTGAAGCTTTTAGCTAACGAACAAAGCTTTCGGTCATTGTTAGGCGGGCACAAATACTGTGCTTATTTGATAAGCACAACTTATCCAGAAGAGCCCAACTAAGTTATCTTGGTAATGAAATCCACCTCTAAGAAATGTCGCAGTAGAAAAGTACACTTCTCAAACCGGCACGAGGAAAATCGGAGTCGGGATTGCAGAGATCACAACATATATTACGTGCAAGTGTAGAACATACAGATGGCTTTAGGTAAACAAAAATATACCGTTCGGATCTCTCAAAGCAATTCATAGATTTAAGCAATTTTTTTCTTACATTCCACAAAATGCTTCCCAAAAAAAATGAGCCTGATTAGCTTACAGATCCGCTATTTTCGTAATTTGCAAACAATATTCTGGATTGACATGTCTTTTTCCACAATTAAGAACACAAATTCAGAAGTTCGTGGTAGCCTTCACTTACTGCAAACGTTTGTATCCTCTACAACAACACCGTGGTCGGCGGTTAGTTCACTAAGACGCTTCTTCCATGTGCATTTCAAATGCTGATGGCTCGAAAAAATTAAATTAGTCCTTCGAAACTGATTCAGAATTTAATATAAGCCATCCAACAAATAATGCACAGGAAGATATATAAAACGTAATTAACTACATGCTACCGAATATTAATTTTGTGTTGTTGTTTTTTTTTTGTATCCGATAAATAAAATAATGAACTACAAATTAAAGAAAAATATACTTAATTTTGGAGACAGCTGGACGAATAAAAAAGATTAAAAAGAACCCACAGATTAGGAGAAAATAAATTTTTATAATTAAATTTAAAGAAACATTCTAGTCAGGCTTAGTAAAATACTTTACTGACGTCTTGGAATATATTCTCTTCATTTCATATTTTTACCAACAATTCTTCGCTGATGTTTTGTATAAAATGGCTTCGCTGCCATAAGTCAACTATATAGTGAGCTAAAACTAATTAAATTTTGTTAAATTTAAATTTAAATTTTTTTTTTAGCTGCACAAATATAATTAGCTATGCTACACCCCAAAACCACTACAGTACATATTAATTTATTTCTTTGTTGCTTTTTTTAAAGTGCTTTAGAAATTATTCACTAAACTTGGGCTGCGGCACATGGAAGGAATTCCAAATTCATGGTAAATAAAAGCTCTCTTATGCATCTACTACTTTGCACTGCAAATAAACAAAAAAAAATTAAATCAGATTTTAAGGAAGTGTTTCTTTGGAGCATTGAAGCAAGTGCAGGAGGTTACAAGTGTGCAGAACAATGCATGCAACATGTAAAATTCAATTAATGGAAATGGTATTCTCTTGCGGCAAGTGTAAAGAATAAAATCAATAGTCGTATAAAAACAAAAGCTGATCTGCACAAAATGGTTGATGTCTTGGAAAGAAAATATTCGCGACTTACAGAACAAGAGACCAACTTGATTAAGTTGCGGAAATGGCTTTTCGTACTACGCATTGAACTTGTGCTTTCGTTTACACAATGCCAGTGTTATTGCATTCTTAAAAACAAATATGTAACCACTTTCATCTTAACTTATGGCTACAACAGCTAGTTAATACTGTGCAACACACGTATTTCCCAAGGATATTTTTCGTGGCAAATGAATAATTAACCAATCACAACCTTGAGAAATTAATTATGTATATTTTTTTTAATATACATTTCGCCACTTATATTCCAAAGCAATTGAATAAAAATTTATCTGAATTTTTTTATTTACAACTGTCGGAAGTAGGGATCGAACTCGCCACCTTAGGCATTTAAAGTTAATTCAGTTCAATCAACGGCATCTTTTATTCTACACTAACTATTGTTTCAAAATGATGTCGGCCTGTTCAACAATTTCAAAGTCATAGTTACTGGCCCCTTAAATCTTATTAGATAACAATTAAAATCGCTGATAATGTACATCAGCACATACCAGTATTTTAATAGCAGTCGTAACAAAATTCAATAAATATCTCTTTTGTTGCGTTTTTTTCTAAATTATTTCATTACCTTCAAGAACATACAAATTCTCCGTATCACTTTTAAAATTTTTGAATTGGCCAATCAATTGTAATAAGAAAGTTTCACAATATTTTAGCGAGAAGGCAAAAATATAATCGTTGTCTTGAAGTAGTTAATAATTGGTAGGCGCAAGTTTATATGTTAACTGAACTTTCAAATCATAAAGGCGAAAATTCAAAGATCGAGAAGAACTGGATCAAAGTAGATTCTATTCAACACTATAAACTACGAGAACAATATTCTGAGTAGTTATTGAGCGAGGTGCTCAATATACCTCTCTCACCTATAACAATAGCTCTACCTACCCAACTGGCAACGGAGAAAATGTTTCATGTTTAAATTTTGAGAACTGCGGACAGTCGTAACAAAATTCAATAAATATCTCTTTTGTTGCGTTTTTTTCTAAATTATTTCATTACCTTCAAGAACATACAAATTCTCCGTATCACTTTTAAAATTTTTGAATTGGCCAATCAATTGTAATAAGAAAGTTTCACAATATTTTAGCGAGAAGGCAAAAATATAATCGTTGTCTTGAAGTAGTTAATAATTGGTAGGCGCAAGTTTATATGTTAACTGAACTTTCAAATCATAAAGGCGAAAATTCAAAGATCGAGAAGAACTGAATCAAAGTAGATTCTATTCAACACTATAAACTACGAGAACAATATTCTGAGTAGTTATTGAGCGAGGTGCTCAATATACCTCTCTCACCTATAACAATAGCTCTACCTACCCAACTGGCAACGGAGAAAATGTTTCATGTTTAAATTTTGAGAACTGCGGACGGGAAATTGGAGTTTCAATATTTCATTTTTATTAAGGACATGTTATAGTTTTTACTTCTCATCTGTCTAGTAGTTGCAGGTCTATACCCAGCGAATTCAAATAGGTAAAACTGAGAAAACAGCTGATAATTTTTTTTACTGTTTCGTCATACAGCAGTGCCGCATAAGTTTTTTTTCTTTTCATCTCTGACAAAATATACTTTTTATACAAAAACAGTATATCTTATATAATAATGAATGATAACTTTTTGAATTCGTTAATTCATTTTGCAATTTGCTGCCGACAAGCAGACGAAAAGCCAGTTAAGCAATTTGCTCTTCGGTCTCAACTTGTTAAAGCAAATTAATACTATTTTAAGCATTGAAGCCTATTTTTAATTTTTTTTTTTTTAATTTTTGACAAATACTTTCTTTTATTTTATTTATGACATTTATAAACAAAATTATTTTTATTTGATAAGTAAATCGTAGTAAAGTAAAAGTAGTAAAGTTCCAAAATTATATAATGGTTTTATTATTTATTGATGATTGGCTTTTAGTAATTCTCAATTGGTTTTTGATAATAAGGACATAACATAACAAAGTTTTGAAATATTTTTACAAACTGTTTGCTCGAAAATCTACCGATAATCTTTTTTGTTTTACCACCAACGAAATAAAATAAAATAATAAAATGAACAAAATAAATAACAATAATATTTTGAATTATTTTATTAAAAAAATTAATTCCGGAGAAGGATGTCCGCTACATGATCAAAATTCGTACATTTTTATTTTTATGTGGATGAAGATCGCCGCATAAAAACATGTTTTAAAATAATAGATAACCGGGCCTATTGCATGCGGCAATTCTGCATTTGAAAATCAGTTTTCAACATTCCATAATCTGTCGAGAAGTGCCACATATTTGCGATATGCTCTGTCACTCATCTGTATTAAAATTAAATTATGGCCAAAGAACACCCGGAACGCATCGCAAGGCTACCACCCCTTTGCTAAACTACATTTCCAAAGTCCAAAAAAAAAAAATTAATTAATATAAATTTCATATTGCACTTCGCCGACCTCTCTAGTGAACACACTATTCTCTCTCTCCCTCTCTCTCTTTCTTTTTCTGCCACTCATCATATTGAAATTGCTCTTTACTTTTCTTCTTTCCTTTTCATTATGCAGAAAAGGTAACAAAATTATTTTGATTGCTTGAGAATTTATATTGTAAAAGCATGCTGGTTCATGGTCAGTCAGGCTAACTGGAAGGATATATAATTTATTTACTGTTTGCTGATGGAATTTTTCTATACAGTTCACTAAATTAAAACAGACCTTGTGCTGCGGCCCTAATAAAAGATGTAAGCCTAACTAATATGTATCATCTGAATAGAACAGCTATTCTATTACAAAAAGAAACACAGATATTCAGCAAAAATATATTTATGTATGTCCTTGTGGCAACTTATTTCCATAGAAGTCCTTTATAATCAGTTATCAAGCAAAATTTTAACACAATTAAAGTAAATAAATTTTATACTTTCCCTGCATCGTAATGGACAATTAAATTTTAACAGAATAAATTCTGAAATATTTTTTATCAATGGGGATGGATGCTGCTTTAGCAAAACACCGTATGTATGAAGGCTAAAAATAAATGACTTGAAAAGGAGCAAAGTTTATTCGTAGACACTTTTTATTAGTTCAGTGAAAAACGAAATACTTATCATGAAAAAATCAACTGGAAATGTGTGCAGCTGTTGTCTGCTTAATAGACATTTGCTTCTTTATACACATACAAGTATGGATGTGTGTATGTGTGGAACTTATCGAGCGTCCTGTTTTCGTTTCACATCTTTTTCAAACCAGACTGCAGGATAAACTTGTTGTTGTATAAAATATGGGCACAGGCGTAGTCGTGCATGGGTAAGTGTGTCTGTATGGGCAATAAAATATTGTACATATTTGAATACAAGGGATTTAGCTAAGGCGCAAACAAGAGGCAGAGAGTGAAACGGCAAGAAAAATAGTAAATGTACAGGACTCGTCTAGCACTGTATGTGTAACAGAAAAGAGAAGAATTCGTCTAATATTGTTACAACATTGTCTTAACACTGCTACTTTACTTTAGATAAATTTAAAATAAATTAATTTAAAGTTGGCTACTATTTGCAGACAAGCGTTGCTGCATTGGCTTCTTTGACGTGTTTTAAGTGAAGAAGGAATATTTAATTTCTCAGCCCACACCCTTTTTTCACTTTCAATAACACAACCCGGTAATCGAATTTTACTTTAATTTATTTCCAATAGCAAGTATTTATTTTTCCTTTCCCTGATTACGTCTTGTGGGTGAGATGAATATTTTACCTAGCCTACAGAAGAGCTCAGCTCGAAAAAGATCTTTTGGAATTAGTTGAGTGTTTTTAATGAAAATTACATCTATACGAGTATGGATGTAATTTATTTTATAGTCTTTAATTTAGTTATTCAGAGAGTGTGGCAACAAGGAAGATTCTACCTGAGTTTCCGAGAACGCAATTGTAAAACTTAATATTCCAACATTGCCGTAGTAGCCATTCCTAGGAACTGACCTTGAAACTTTTTCTTCATGCGTTTACTTTTTCGCCTCACTGTACCGCAAAATATTTCTAGCCATACCTGCTTTGACACTAAAGGTGTTCCCCAGTGTTATCCATCCCCTGTTCTATGTCACCTCTATTAAACGTCTGTATATTTACTTAGTATTTATTTCTCTTATTCACTTCTGCTGCCTATGAATTCGTTAAGATGGCGTTCAGTATCAAGTGACAGCCAAAAGAATTTTAATCAAAATTTTTTTTTTTTTTTTGATTTCAATTTATTTTATTAAACAGCTGATTCTTTCAGATAAGAAATACTTACGAAATATTTTCTCTGAAGACAAGGGCATGAAAAGTAAAACCTACTGTGGCCTTTGTTTGTTCTAACAAAGATAATGTTTCAATTGCTCGTCCATGCCTAGTGCTTGCCTTCTAGGAATTGCCCAAATTTATATATTTAATAGTGAATATAAAGAATATGTGTAGTAAAATTTATTTTAATTAATTTACATTTTATATAAAAGAAGGTTCTTTACAATATAAAATCCTTTATTTAAAAGTACTATTGAAACTGATTGATATCAGCTGGTTGCTATGGGCGTTATTGACAACCCATTGCTCAACTAGACATTTTACATATAGATTGCCAACTTGGCAAACTATTTTGTTGTCAAGAAAGGTGTAATTCAGATCATTAATCCAATTGCTTAGAAAAATATCAGAAATTTAATTACAAAACACGGATTTATTTACAGACCAAACAAATTGAACCGGCAAAAGTTGTTCAGCCAGCCTTTTAAATACATTCTCAAACAAAAAGTCTATTTCACTCAAATCCCCCTTAGTTGCATTTTAATACCTTGTGAAAGAGATCCTAAAGATTTACAGCTTTTACTGGCTGACTGGCTGACTGGCTCGTTGGCTGGCTTTTTACATCCACTATTATTTAAACGATTACAGAAAACGTCTAGTTGGCTCTGTGTGAATGCGAGGATTTACTTTATGCGGGCTGTATTTGCAGGCAATAACGCAGACTACTCAACAAATGTTCACAATGAATATCAAAATCCACCACTAAAATATGAGGAAAATGCAAAGTTAAAAAGCATGAGACCAGAATGGAGGAAAGTTTTCTATGAATCATATTCGTAACCCTTAAAATAACGATTTTTGTTTTGTTACACTGGAAAAGAACTTAATAAATAAAAAAAAAAGTCCTGCAAGTTTGTAACGCATATAATTTTTGTTTTTGTTGCTGTGCTCGTTTGTGATTATTTTTCCATTATTCAAAATTATTTTATTTGCAACAAACGCTGGTAACAAGGAGCAAACCAGAAAACAAATAAAATGGGAATTCTAAGTATACCCACCCTATAAAAGCAAGTCTCACTGCTATATTCATTGGCTATAACGAATTCCATACACCCTTTACCAACTCAACAATAACTCTGTATGTTAATTTCAACTAATAAAACAACCAAACAACTCTATTCCAAAACATAAAGATAAATATAATAAAATTTCATAATTCTCTTGACACTATTCTTCAAGTACAAACATCAAAATATTTCTATTAGTAGGACTCGCTCAAATGGAAGTGCTCTTTTTTTCTTTGAAAATGGATCTCTCAGACAGAAGAAATCTCAAAGCCAAATGAAAATGAATGCAGGAAAGAAACAAATAAAACAGAAACAAACTAACAAAATTATATGGATGAAAAAAAATGAAACAAAAAAAAAAACACAGACCGACTGCTTGGCACACACACACACACACACACACACAAACTAATTGGTTCCTACCTCATAAAAAATTACCCAGCAAGCAGAATTACAAATTAGAATTTTCCAACAATCCTTAGACCTGATTTAGACACATCAATCACGTTATCCTATTTAAGTTTTGATTTAATAATGAGAAAGAAAAGGACGGTTGCACAAATCGGTCTCATGCAAGATCAAAACTTGAACCGGAAAGCCTGATGTGTGTAAATCAGGTTTTAAACTGTTATTAGTAGGGTGGAGTAGTTCGCAACGGAACAAGTTTAATTGAAGCACTCTTACAACTGAAATAAGCGAAGTACTCATAACAATAAACGATTTTTTCGAAATTTGCGCTCTTATCAGTTATTAGAACGTCAGATTAGATGATTCCTGAATTATATATAAGAATAAATTAGCTTTTATTATATATTGGGGTTCACAATTTTGATCAATCTTAAAAGTGATAAGAAATGGAAACTTGAACCATAAATTTATACTACTTTAGTGCATTGCTTTCATGCATGCTGTTAACTACACCCCAGAATACAACACTGCTCGATCATATGATAGCAAAACTAAACATTTTCATGTTTCACTTGATTTTCCAATGAGCTATGAACTAAAAAAACGATCTGGTGTCACTTCAAAGAGCTGATAAAGAGGCTCATTAGAGTAGTTCTATGAGGAAGCATGTGTACGAATGTCCCGTACACATGCAACGCATAGTGCCATAATCAGGAAAATGGAGAAGCATTTTTAAACTTTTGACATGAATTTTCCAACAAAACTTTTACAAAAGGAGTGAAGCAAATCAATTCTCTCTAGATCAAAATTTTGTACTCTGAGAGAAAAAGGTGACGCTCGCAAAATACTGTGTGTTTAAGGATTGCCAGATCCATTTTAGCAGCGACGATGTTCATCAGTAACATAGAGGATACACAAGAAACAGCTGTTCCGCTTTATTCGCTTAACCCCACTCACATGACCTCATTAATTCATATGAGGCTTTGTCATCAATATAGAAAATCCGAAATTATTTTAATTTATTAGTAAATATAAAAGGAGGCACCTACAGAATATATGAAAACGGTAACCCCGTTTATTCTCTCAGCCATGTTTAACAGAGTCTGCAAAATTCGGTTAGTAAAAGCTGTGGAAATGTCAACATATAAAGCATAAGAAAACTTGAAAACTCTTGTTTTTAAATAAATGAAAATGAAAATAAAAAAAAAAAATAAAAAATTAATAAATAAATAGTTTTTCCTTAAAAAAATTTGTTTCATAAACTGGTAGTGATGGCTATAATTCTGTGTAGTGTCTTGTTGTACGGCCGAAAAAGAAAGCAGATGCACTCCGTTAAGGATCTCCTGAGAAAAATTACTGCTTCTGTTCAAATCCACGTGGCGAAGATTTTTTCCAATTTCGAAGAAAATGGGCAGTTGGGTAATTATCCAATGACTTGAAACGTAACAAACGAAAATGCAAAACCAGTTGCAGGTAGTTTTGTTTATAACAAATCTTTTGAGTATATATTTCAAGCTGATTCTTCATTTCTGCTTTTGTATATGTTTTGTTGTCTTTAGGTTTGCGTTTGTTGCTTTCTTAAGAAGTTCTTCTGCTGTATGTGTCCAATGCCATCGAGACGGTGTCTTCATAAAAAAAAAATTACAGAAAAGAAAAAAAAAATTATGAACAACGACAGCGGCAAAAGGAGGCTCATTTTAGGCGAAGCAAGAAAAGGGAAAAATATTTACGGACAGTAAAGTGTATGCGACGTCGCATTAGTAGTATTGTTGCGGCAGTATAACGATCTTAATTTTATTTCATTATTGCAACATAAAATATGATTTTAGTATATTTTTGATTTTGCTTCTTCGCAACACGTTAAGAGTCATATAAGTGACTAACAATCGAAACTTCTTTAAAAGAATTGATTGTTTGTAGATTTAAAATTCGTTAAACGGCGGAGAGGGAAACCAATCTGTTGCGCAAACAACTCATTCGTTTAAACAAAACAATTTCGATGAACAGACGATGCACTGTAGTAGAACATTTTGCATCAAAGACAACCTTCAAAGTTCTAAAAGTTTTAAGCATTTCTAAGTCGCTACTTAATAATGATGGTAATGCTGGTTTAATTGCTTAATATTGGGAAAAAATTCATATGAGCCATAGAATTACGCAATTCAGTATTTATTGTAGTGCGATATCGCCACATTTCTGCGGTCAGTTTTGAATTTCATTATACAGGAAAATAAATTTTAAGATTCATTACAGCCCTCGTACGCCGACATCTATGCGGAATGGGAAAGCCGCAATTAAGTGAATACGTTTAACTACCTTCTGAAGGCAATTACAGGAGAATTTAAAACTGCCTTTGAACTGAAGAGTGCAAGAAGTCTGCAGCATTTTTAGCAACGAAGAATTTAAATGGTCTCACTTACTCAAACACTTAAAGAAACGATCTGCATCTAATTTTTCTTGGGATCTGGGGAAAAAACCAAATCAAAATGTTACTAAAAAATGTTAATCTATTTTTCCTAAATTTCCTTCAAAATGCAACAGGTTTTTTTTTTGGAATATAAAACACGTTAAACAGAATTGACTCAAAAATCAGACAGACTCTCAAAAAAAAAAAAGATAAAAAAAATTTTATTGCACACTGCAACAAATACGGTATGAGAGCATTCCAAGTTTTAAGAAGACGATGCGCAGTGTAAATCAAACAGCGCTGCTTATTATTGAACTGTTGCATTTTAACCCATTTAAGGGTATCGTGCCTATTTGGGTAATTGAATATGTATGCAAAAACTATATAAAAAAAATATATAAAATAAAAAAAAACATTTTTGTTTGCTAAACGCATTTTCGTAGGCGCATAAGTCAGACCATTAGTAAGGTGAGGTTCCAAACCACATAAGCAATATGCCATTTAGGAAAGTAAATTTATAAAAGTATTTAATTAATTTCTCGTTAATAAGGAATGCAATAGAAATAATAAAGATGGGAAAGCACGAAACATTATTAAATTTCGGTAATGGGGATAAAAGTCCTGTAGGACTGTTTTCTAAGATTTAATGATTTTAGGCAGAGTAGGAGTAGATGAAAAGAAGGCAAATGAATTATTGGTTCTCAAATAAGGAATATAAATATTTTCTTATGAGTTGAAATCATTTTGAGTAATAAAATTTAAATGTAATTTCTGAATAATATTAAAGACTTTTAGTTTTCTTAATCTGTTTTAATTTTTTTTTTCGTTCTTTAAGTTGTTTTTTCCCCGATATTTCCGATACAATAAAATTAACAAAACTTCATTACAATAGGATTACGTTTAATCAATGTGTCTTGAGTCCAACTCCAAGCTTAAAAATTTAGCAATTATATTTTTTATAATTTTTGTAAAATTATTTTCTTTTAAAGAAATTAATGCCAGAATTGAATCGTAGCCTTTCTGACTGGTCAGCATGCCATTCATTCACAGCATTTGTGTGTGTGTATGTGTGTGTGTTCATTACCTTTTTAATGTTTTTCATTATTTGTAAAGTCAATGTAGAGCAAAATTTATTTGTGTTACCATTTAACAGCTGAAATTATTTAAAATTGCTAAAACAAACAGAAAGAAAATCGTCCACGATTAGTTTTGCGAGATAACAAAAACAGCTGGTATGAGGCAGGAGCGAATTGCACCGAAAGCGTTAGTGAATAACGAAAAGAAATCATTTTTGTGTTAAAAATACGTTACTGAAGAACACACAAAACACCAACCGAAGAAAGCGCAATGCACTACTACTATATATATGACGCGAAACCGATCCACATATATGTTACATGCATAATATATTATACATAATTAATCCATTCCCAATTGAAAATTATAACTAAATCAACGAGCCTGAGCAAAAAAAATTCAAAAGAAAGCAAGTAAATGCAGATGCGTGCGAATGTCCGAGCAAAAATAAGCACTTAAGTGACTAAAAGTTAATATTTTTAAAATATGCAAACTTTTCTAATGCATGAATAAAAATGCAATGCTGAGTTTGCGGTGCGGTGCGGTGCGGTGCGGTGCGGTGCGGGCGGATTGCAAATTCTGATAAAACCTTTTATTCATTACGTTCTTGTGCCAGTCAGTTATAAATTGGAAGCTTTTCAGATTTGGACGGATTTAATATTTTTGCAGTTCCATTTTGCAATAACTCTTAGAATACACACATACACATACACACTACACTAATCACAATAGCGACGACAAACTGCAACTATCAAGAGATGGCCAGCGATAAAATAGAATTTCATTTTATATATGTATTATATACTCGTATTCATATTCATTCACACATACTGGCACACATGTGCATGGATGTGTGTATGCATTTTAATCCAACTTGTTTATACTGGATTTTTCTTCTTTTTTCTCAATAAAGTGCTAAATACCCTTAAACAAAAAACAGTTTAGAACAAAAAAAAAAAACAAAAAAAAAAATGAAAAAAACCATAAAAAACGATAAAAAGAGAGAAAAAAAGAAATTAAAAACAAAAAGAACTTTAAATGTTTATCACGTAAACTTTTTGTTCGGAGGCAACTTTTATTGGATTTTCATTGGGGTATGAGTATTATTCCATCGTTTTGTTTGCGGAGCTTAAATTTTTGCTCCTTTATTTTTTAGATAGTGTAGCCTTTGTTGGCAGTTTAGGTGCTTGCTTGCATGTACAAAAATCGACGATGTTTTCTTTTCGCTTTGCCTTTAGGTTTTCGATACCTTAAGCATATTTTTTATTTTTATTTTTTTTTTTTTTTTTTGCCAAATAGTTTTTTACAACTTTATTGCAATGATGGCTATTTAGCTTCTTGTTTGGTGGGGTCTTTAGCACTCAGTTACTCAATTGTTAGAAAAAGTCAGACGTGTGGAGCAGTGAGATCTCGAATTTAAAGTTATTATTGGAAAAGGAATTAATGTATGGAAATCATAACTGTGTTTGCAATCATTGAGCTCCAGGTAAGGCCAAAAGCTTTAGCAGCTCATTTACAATTCTTCACATTTGTAAAAGTTTATGATCCTTCGTAACGGATTTTTGTTGAAGATGCTACAAAACGCCAACTATACACAGAGGAAAAAAACTGGCGACAAAAACGTATGAAAATACTTTAATGAATTTTTATTCTTGCTGATTAAAAGCATCGTTAAGCCATTTATAGCGTGCTTAAGTGTTGGTTGTTAACGAATAGTATGGGAAAAATAAACCAAAATGTTGAGAAGAGAGGATTATAAGCAGTGTTGCAATTTCAAGGTGTTTATGGCCAAACAGGAAATTTTTGGTTGGGATTACAAATTTAAGCATATTAAATGTTACAAATTGTATTATAGGCTATTATTTAAAAACTATACATGAAGAACAAATTTGGAAAATTATTACACTTTTCTAAAATCGTATATATGCTTTTCTCTCTCTTTAATAGTAAATAAAATTGGTATGATAATTTATGTGTCACCCCTCCCCCGTTCTCTTGGAATTTATCCTTTAGTGGAATTCCAAATTTGAAAATTCAATAAAATGGAAAAAATTAACCAAAAAGTTAAATGTTAGATATTCTGGTAATTAGGTATCGTCAGTGGATCTAAAAGGTATTATTTCAAAAAATTTCCAGGTGCCCATTACCTCCCGCTCTCCTGGAATTTGGACTTTTTTACTAAGAATTTGTATGACTTCCAAGTGTAAAAAACGTAAGTGCTGCTGCGTTTTTTTAATGGATTCTGGTGTTTTTACAAACTACATGGAGTCGCCCACTTTTCCCGGCATTAATTTTTTCATTCCATTAATAAATGTGGTCACAATTCCATTTAGAATGTGCTCTCCCTGAATTACAAGCCTAACAGAGCTATGTTATTACCTTAACAGAAGTCTGTTAAAGCATGTGCTTTGTGTCCGGAGTGATAAATTTCGAAATTTATCTTCACACACATTGATAATTTTGGTTTCTCAGCAACACTTTTATGTTGAAAAATAAATGTGTTTGTAAATCAAATTACAAATAACACGAATTCTCAACATATTCAACATGGAGGGTGACTTTAGTTCAACTAATTAAGAAGTTCGCCAGCTACAGCCGGCAGTAATAAATATAAAGAAAAAATTCTCTTCCATTTTTCTCAAGTCCTTCAGCAACATCTACATTCATTGGCGAACAAATAACAATTAATAAAAATCCAACCAAGCGCCTACTTCGCTACCAAAACCAAATGCTTTATCTTCTCCATTATTATCGCTTTACAATAACTCCAGCACAAACCATTGCATGAGTTGCCCATCGCTAATCGCTGCTCTTAGAAGGAAAAGTATAATTCATTTACATCAATAAAAAATGTATTAAAATGCTTCATGGGCAATCTTGCGGTTTTATTTGTATTGAACTAACGGGAATTTTGGCGAAAGAAAAATTTTAAATTGGGCATAAAGTCTCAAAGATGTCTGTATCGCAAGCACAACTAAGAACTTACTGTTGGTATTCACAAATATCCTAAAAGGCTTCTACTCTCAGGTGGGGTAATAATATTTATAAATTGGAAAGTCAGGCCTTGCGAGAAAAACTCTACACAGAATAAGTCCTGAAGAACAACTTGCGTAATATTTTCAGAATTGTTTTTCTCATTTGATTTGATTAACTCCTTAAGACGCGGAAGGCTTATCAGAAAGAAAAAGTATTAAAAATCATTTTACAGCTTGACAGTATTCACATTTGCTGTTGGCTATCAAATCGTTAGAATGAAGAAAAAACCCCCCAAAGAAAACATCATTAAATATAACGAAAAAGGAAAAGCAAAACCACAAATCTTGGAGGACTACAATATTGAGAGAAATTGAATTTGCGGGGCTGCCTTTCGAGCGTAGTCAGCAGAAAATTGTCAGGATAAAACTGCTAAGAAGGCTGGAATAATAACTTAACAGCAATAATTGAAAGCAAAGTTTAGGAGTAGATAAATTTTAAAATCTCTATACTCTTATCATAATTGCTTTCATATTTTGTCTCTGTTAAATAAAATATGTTTAAAAGTGAAAAAAGGAAGAAAACTTACTTACCATACTACACCGAATGCTCCATAACCGATAGGACGATCTGGTTGAACATCCTGTGGCACCGCTGGCGGTTGATAATATGGGGCAGCGGCAGCTAAAATAGCACCTTGTGGCGCACCACCTGCAGCTCCACCTTGTACCAGTGACATCGAAACGCTCATTGAAGTTTAACGACAACAATAAATATTTTCTGTTTGTTTATTTCTTTGTAGTACTTTCTGTTGCAAGTGGTGCTGTTGGTGATGATATTGTCGTTAATGCAACACCACCAACAAAACTAAAATTTTCTTTTTCCGTTTACCAATAGTAACAGATCGAATTCAAGCGGCAGCAAATAAATTAAATGCCCACTTGCTAGTACGTTCACAAACACATGAGCAACTGTTGCTAATTGACAATGCATTTACAATTGAATGCATTTATGCATTGAAATGTTGCATCTATTAAATATTCATACAATTACTACAAAAAACACTTATTTGTTTTTCTATTTTATGTATTTTTTTTTTTTTCTTTTGATTTAGGAAGCCAATAATAGAAATCTTAAATATTTATATGTATTATAGGCTTTTTTATATATTTATATGTATTCTATATATTTTCGGCGAAATTTCATTCGTTTGAAATGAACATTTAATTATTTCGAAAATAAATTATGAGGAGAAATATTTTATAAATTTTTTTGCCTTTCTAAAGGAATTCGTGTATATTTTCAACATTTTTATATTTTTGGGTGGGTGTGGTACAAGGAATGATGGCATAATATATATATGTGTGCAGACATATATATACATATATTTTCTCTTATTTACACTTGTACGGCGATTATAAAAGCTGCAAGAGAAGACAATAGAAAATGTGATTGATTAATATAAAATCAGAATTTATGATTCTACACCATACATACATACATACATACATGCATATATACATACATACATCCATACATTTTTAGGAGTGTAGTCACATCTTATGTAGTATTAAATGTAACTGCACTGCTTATAATTATAAGGAAAACAGCAAATATTAATCATGGCATGTCTAGAGAAACACCCTCTAGAATGTTAACTAATTGAGGAATTCGTAGTCTACCACATTCCAGTGGAATTGAGCCGGGCAGGCGAATTTATTAAAAGCCACGTTTTATGTAACTATAATATTATTCATTGTAGTTTAGCATAAATATTTAATAATTTAATTATTTTTTTTCGTAAATATAAATTAAAATTGAAGTAAAAAAAATTTGATTAGTTAAATGAAATATCATTATTATAACTTAAGGCGTACGCCTCATTTACAGAAAAACCTGACATAATGCCAGGAAATTTTTTCCACCCATATGGTTCAAGTAAATGCAACTCTGATTAAAAGGCTTACAAATCGAACGACTTGTCAAACAATTGTTCCCACAGAGGCATTCTTTGGACACATTATAATATCACGCGATTGTATACCGTAGTAAGCCATAACCGACAATAAAAGTAATCAGCTGCACTATCAATTTCACTTGATACCTTTTCGCTTCAGTTTGCGTTTACATTCATAAATCAGCTGGCAGTTTAGCCGTTAAAACATAAATAAAAAATATTACTTAATTTCATATATTTCATTAATTTAATATGTTTAGCATTTCCTATTGCTATTGCAACGAATATAAATGAATACATTTGCATAAGTTTTTACATAAAATTGTAATTTAAATTTTGAAAGTTCTTTTAACTTAGTAAGTAATTTTACTAGTCAATGAATAGGGATTGCTTTTGTTGCCTTATTTCCGTGTTGAGCCATTTCATTGAAAATCTTTTGTCTTTTTTTAAATTTATATAGGTACATATGTGTGTGTATGCATATTCATACAGGAAACTATCAGAAATAGTTTTAAAGATATATTCTCATTGCAGAGTCTAATATGAAGAACCAATTTTAGGCAATGAACCAAGTATCGAAGGTAGCCATAGAGGATGGTTGGCTTAGACTGTATAGGAGACTTTAACAGGCTTTAAATAATACAGACATTGTAATAAATCATTAACGGTTTTAAGTAAATTTCCTGAATATCAGACGTGTAAGTTTCAGTAGGTTTCGGTTCAGTTATTATGTGGCAACAGAGTTGCCTCTTTTATTGAATTTCGTCGCCCAAAATTATTATTATTATTGCTGCAAAATTCTTAATCTTTTGATAAATATTTAGAACGCTATACCTGTGTTTTAGTATTTCAAACAGACTTAGTCAAAAGGCACGCCTGTAATAAAGATTTTTGTTTATGCAGTTGTGTTAACAGCGCAACTACGCAGGGATACCATGTTTTTTAGAGCCTATCACTAATTTCCAATGCACAAAAATGCAATGATTTATGCTTAATACATCAGTGTAAGTTGAACTCTCTTTTTTGGTTTAAACTACGTTTAAACGTCAAAATGTACAAATCGAAATTTGTTTAAACCATATTTAAACACAGAAAATTGGTTGCATCAACCACGTTTACCTTATTAAATTATTTAAATTATGAATAGGTTAAAAGTGGTCTGATTTACAGAAATAAAGTTTAAGTCACGTTTAAATTAAATTAATTTACATAGAACAACCTGCTATCCGAAGAAGGCGTCATTTTAACTTAAAGTAAATATTGCAACGACACTTCCTACATTTTGTAAATTCGAAGCGAGTTTGTTTTGAATGTAAGTAAAGTGAATGCAATCAATTTTCAACTACAAATCCCTTGCCAAGAAAAGCAAATAAAAATTAAAATACTTGAAAATTCAAAATTCTTTTTTCCTTTTTCTAATTTTAAATATTGTTTTTTTTTTCAAAATGAAGGAAAATACATTTATATATTTTTGAAAACTACACATCGAGATCTATTTAATAATATATAATGGCTCGTACTTTTTTGTACTTATGCCACGTTTCTAATAATTACAAATTCATATTCCCAAAACTCCATACTAAGCAATTCTCTTACGTCAATTTTTTTTAATATTTATTTATTTTTTGGCAAAGTAGACTTCGAGACCTTTTTAATGATATATAATATATTGTACTTTGTTGCACTAACAGTTTTTGACAAATCCTTAAAATAGATGAAATTGCTGCTGGCGGCATTTATCAAAAATTGGCTTGCTGCGATTGACGTGCTTCATTATTATCACGTAGCAGTTTTTGTTGGTTTATGCTGCATTTTACATTATAAAATTAAATTCATGAGATTTGTTCAAAAGGTTTCATACATATTGTTTTCAATTGCAAGGGAATATCCGCCAACGATTTTTCCCCTTATTTATTTAAAAACTTTGTTATTGACAACACTGAACAGTACAGAATCGAATTGAAAGAGACGAAAAAAAATAAAGATTGAGAGAAATTTGCTGAATTTACAGTAAAGAAAATAAATATAAAAAAGGGTAGTAAATTACAACAAAAAACAACACAGAAGAATAAAACTCCAACAAGGATTGTAACAAAAAAAACCCCATTCATGGTCTCTATTCTACACAGTCAGACAGACGTACACACACAAGCAGACTTGCAGCAATTTAAAGATTAAGTAAAAAAGCAAACGTACTAAACTTACCATTTATTTATTATTTTATACAGTTGTTGGTTGTTGGTTGTTGGTTATTGGCTTTTTCTAAATACACATTACACTTGATTGCAAAAAAGAAGAAAAAGAAAAATTCGTAGGTTTTAATATTTTATGTGTATTATTTAGTTGGCGTTTTATTTTGCTTTATGAAAAATTTTTTATTTATTATTTATATTGTGTGTAATTGTCTGTAACACCAGAAAAAATGCCGGTTGGAAAAGCACTCGCACTCAGCCACTGCTAATGGACAAAGACTTTTCGGCAATGTTGTTTAGCAGCTGAGCGCAGAAACAAAATTATTGCTCTTCATTTTTAAATAAGCATACTTTGTTGTTGTTTTCTTTGTTGTTTCGTTTGAGTAACAAACACACTCTTTTAGAAAATTTGAGTTAAATAAATCATATAGAAGTATAAGTATAATTGCGCTTAGCAAAATACAAACTTTTTGCTCTCCCGTTCTAGCTTGTATTTTTTATCATATTTTTATTAGTTACAACACATTTTAAAAATTGTACTGTATATGCATGCATGTACATGCTATTATATGTATATTTACATAGATTTTGCCGTTGTTATTAAACGGTTTTGAAGAAAGTTCTTATATCTTTTGCTTCTTTTGTTAAGATGTAACCGTAAATATTACTTTTTCTTTCATATTATCACTTTTGTTTAAACTGAAGAGTAGAAGAATATGATTGATTATTGTGAATTTACTTTCAAATAAAACGAAACAAACACATAATTAAAGAGAAGCATCAAAGTTTATTTAATAAAATGAGCTACATGTTTGAAGAAAAACTTTTTTTGTATTATATTCGCACATTTAAAGCACACATACACACAAAATGCAGAGAAAAAAATTTACATTTTTATTTTTTTGATAATCGACAAAATATTTTTCCTAATTTATTTAACACACTCTCGAACGCACACTCTTTTTAGCTTTTTCTAAGCATATTTTTTACTTTGTTGTTATTTTGACGCGTACCGTTTTTTGTTTTATTTGACGACGACTGATTTTTAGTTTTCTTCCAAGGTAATTGTTGTAATTGTTCCATTCATATTTTGAGATTCAACGTAAAATTGTTTGCTTAATTCGCAGGTATTATATTCTATATAATGTATTTCCCTTTTCAATTTGATACTGAATTTCTTTTGTGTAATATTGTAATAAAATATTCAGAATTTTCTAGCAAACCAGCCGCAATCTCTTCAACCACGAACGAAACTCAAACGCAAACTGATTTGAGTGAAATTAATTAACAGAAAAACAGCATGTTTTAGCTCTTTAATGCAGTTAATACACATAGTTGTACAAATAAGTATTATCGTACTTATAATTCACAGTAGCTTTAAAGTGTATTTTAAGCAATCTACACAATTATATAGGAAAGGCGATTTTTTAGATATTACAGATACACCACTACACTAAAAAAAAAAGTTTGTCTTAATTGTATTCATATTGTATTATCAGTGTTTTCACAGAAAAAAAATTTAATCGTTTGAAAGGTGCTTATATTATATAATGGGAGATTGAATAGTAATTTCCTTTAATGTAATCCGATTTTTCTGGAGAGAAGAAATCACTATGGCAGGTGGAAACTCCTTTTTATCAAAAACTATTCATGATTAATATTATTTTACAAACAGTTTTTGCTTTAAAATATTTTTTTCGAAATACTTTTTTTGAGTATATATTCGATTCTACTACATCATAAGCATTGCAGTAAACGTATTCAAACACACTAAATTTTAACAAAAAATTTATGCTTTTGCATTTAAGATTTTTAATGCTCTGTCTCTAAAAAAATATCAAAACTTCATAGGAATATGTTAAATTGAATTCACAACCGGTTTAGCATAATTATAATCGTAATGAAATTTCGTAATGCATACACAATACAACACAGCAACGTAGTTTTATAATATAGACATTAATGATTTGTTTTTAAATATAGTCGTTTGTATTTGAATCTTCTATATTCCCACTTAAGATCATTAAAACAAAATTTTTTATAAAGGAATATACTCCTTTGTAAGTCTATGTAGACTGTTAATTTAATACTAAGTAATCTATTTCGAATATAATTACTGCTGTTGTGTGGAATTGCCATTCCAAGTGGCATTCTCATCATCGGAATCTTTGCGATGGTCTGATAGACGATGAATATTTGGTCCAGCATTATAACGCTGGTAAGCTCCGCTTTGACTTGATGTTGTCGGCAAATCATCTTGATTACTAGTACCAGTAGAGTTTCCAACCCCAGTTGTTGTAAAGCGATACAAGTTGCGACGTTTAGCACTGTTTACAAAATGCATGTAAGTTATTAGAGAATAGAAATTGCTAAGAATAATGTTTATATAAATTTGTTCACAACATATGTATAATGTAATGAACAGTTTTTAATTTTTTGCTTCATTTAATATTATATTCCAAATGCTTGACACCGCGATCAATAGTTTAGTAAATTTTATGGTTTAACAACCAAGTTATATGTTTCACTACTTCGTTGTTTCTTTTTTTTTTTCATTATTTGGTAAATGATGTTGTTGTTTTAGTCGTGCGATTGTGATGTCTTGACATAATAAATAACAAAAAAGTTCTTGTCCGTTTGCAACTTTGTGGAAATCATTGAAAATTTTTTCATTTCTTAAGTCATTAATCCTATTTTCTAAATTACTATACATAAATAAATAATTCATAAATGAAATAAATAAACTATTATCATGTAGAAAAAAATCAATAATGCAACTGAAATAAAACTATTTTTAATCCTTGATCTAATAGTTTTCCAATAGAAAGGAGAGTGAAAAGCATGAGAAAAAAGCACTTACACATCATTTTGTAGATTGTAATCATCACTAGACCTTTTCTGAGCGCCTGTATGTCTAACATCTCCATCGCTACGTTTTCCAGTAAACCAATTTTTGGCCGATGCATATATTGAAAGAATTGGATTTACAACACTCATCATCATGAGATACAACATATTCAACAAACCGCCATTACGTGATATAATGGCTATAGGTCCACTTGCAGTTTTGCCAATTACTAAGAGAACTGCACTGGGGAATAGTTCGAGTTCAGTAATAGTTTTATTATCATCTTTAGAGGTTAATTCACGCTTTGGATATGTGGTGGCCAAAGTGAAATCTTTGATGCCAGTTCCGGGTAAGAGCTCGCGAGTAACATAATCACGTATTTCCATTAATTTAGTATTGCATTTAAAACTGTGATTATTGTTACTTCCATTAGAAAAGCGAAACTGCAAGCGTGATTCATCAGATGCTAATGTTGCTGACGTGTTAGATTTTATCCCATTAGAATTATGTGCTGTTTCAGATAAAGTGGCCGGAGTATCAGCTCCAAATTTCTGTGCCCTTTCTACCTTATCAGCTGCTATTTGTGCTCTTATACGTTCACGTGCTGCCTGCTCCTCAAGCTTTTCACGTTTTATATTTTCTTTTAGCTCTTTTAATTCTTTATCCTGTTGCTGTGCTCTTAAATGCTGCATTTCTTTGCCTTCCTTACGACGGCGTAATTCATGCTCTTTTTCTAATCGTTTCTCCTCTTCAATGCGTTCGCGTCTCTTTTGTTCTAAGTATTTGCGAGCTTCCTCGTCCTTACTGACCTGGTTTGTTTTAGGTGACTCTTCCATCTTTTTATCATCTTCCAACGATTCATTTGTTTTTCTAATACAAACGCCATCTTTGCATATATTTTCATCATTACTTTTACTGTTATTTTCATTTGTTTCATCCTTTTTGGTATCGTCCATATGTGCAACGGCTCCAGAACTAGTACTGGCTTTTGATTCTTCTTTAATAAATTCAGTCATTGCAACTGAACTTGCTGATGTACTTTTGCCAGCCAACTGTAACACTTTCGCAATTTTTCCCTCTAATTCTTCAACAGTTTTTAGAACTCCTGTGGCTACGTCCAAAGGTTTACCGGATTGGCCAATAAAGAACATTGAAGGTACGGGTACAATTTGGTATATACTGGCGAACTGCATATAAGACTCACTTTCGCTTTCTATCTTAATGGCCACAAAATCATCGGTTTCCAGCTTCTCCCGAATACGCGTTTCATTTATAAAGCATTTTAGATTCTTCGTGGTCTCATCTTTGCCTACGAATTTAATCAATTGCAAATGACGTGTTTTATGTACTTTGAACGACACATTTAGCTGCAAAAACATTTAACTTACCTTCCACAAAAACAACAAAAATGGCATTTCTGGTTTTAGAAAGAGCAACGGCCTCAGAAATATTTCCGTTATACCAATTCATATTTCTAAAATTTATTTCTTTTACACAAATTCTGTCTTGTTTGGATATCTGCAACTGTTAACTTTTTAATTTTTTTTATTTTTTTCATCAAATGCTCTTTATTTCATTTTTCAGCTGTTAAACAAATGATTATATTATGTTGCGATAGTTGGCAACGCCCATAAGAAAAAGATAAATGAGAAATTGAGGAAAACAATAAAGAAAATAGAGTACACGGAGAAAAATATTAAAAAATAAATTTTAAGATGTTTCCTTAATTAGAATTTAATTTTTTTTGTTTCAAATATTCTACAACGCTTTTAGTGTGGAAGTTCTGAACGAAAGCCGTAACATTATAAATTATAAATTAATATTAAATAAAGGTCACAAAATTATCACATTTGTTGTTATTCTCATTAGTTTAATTTTTTAATGTTATTTGGCGTTAGGGGTATATTAGTCAGTTATAGTCCTTTGTAAAACAACGATATTAGGCTCTGCGTTGACATCACACTACTCACTCGAAAATCGTTTACATTTCTCAGTTCGTATGGTTGGCTGTCGCCTACATATTCATCTCATTTGCTACCAAAGCTATTTCGGTGCGTCGCCTTGTTTCATAGGTTTAATAACTCTGAGCGTATTGTATTGAAGTCTTTGTTTCACATTTAACCACTTTAAGCTCTCTAAAATTGTGTTTATGTTAAAATGTCAATCACATTTTAAAATGTTTCTCATTACTATATTTTATCAGTTTTTGTATTCTTACTAAGTGGAGTAAGGGTTTTACTACCGATTTTTTTTTAACTATGTTCATTAAATTATACTTTTTTATCAATTATAATTGGGAAATATTTTATATGTTCGACTTTTTCTATTATAGCGTTATTGATTTCAATATTTTGATTCGAATTGATGTTACTTTATATTTTCTTTGTTTTAATTTCGTTGAATGTTTAAGTTTATTAATATTCAAAAATTTATTTATTTTATTTATCTTATATTTCATTATTTCTCGACATTCTTCTTTCTTCTCTGCAATGGTATATGCTAAAGTATCATCCATTTATAGGTATATATTACATCCTTCCTTGATAAGTCGTTAATATATATTATAAACAATAAGGGGCCTATTCAAGCATTTCTTCTGATATTACAGTATTTACTATTGTTACTCTGCTTTCTGCTCTTCACATATTATTTAAACCAATTAAGTTCGTTCTTCTTATTATCATACATATCATATCATATTATCATATTATCATATCATACATATGTATAGTTTATATCATACATATATTATTATATCCCATCCAATGTTTTCAGGTGTGCTTTTTGAAGTAAAGAAAAAATGCAAACAATTTCTCATTTCCTATATATCTATCCATTTACTTGTGATAATTAATTCACTGTTTTTTGTGAAAAAACAAGTCCGCTTTTCATACTTTTTGTAATTTATGAACAATATACTATTCCTAAACAATTAATAGTAGTAGCTTGGAGACAAATTACAATCTCTTTAGGTATTGTATTGCAAATCAAACTTATAGTGCCATATTTCATTCAAAATATTAAATTTATGCTTTAAATGGTTTTCGTCGTAGCTTTCACCATTTACTTTTGAAGGATCCCTTTTAATTCCGCAAAAATTTATCTGGAAATTCAAAATACATATCGAGTGTTTAATAATTTTGCTTAGACAATGGCCACAGCACCCACTGATTCTACACATATTAATTATATTCACATAATTCTAATGTTGAGTAAAAAAATAAATAAATAAATAATTTTGCTGACATTGCCAAGAAAGGTTTAGTTCTATAAATTTTATGATTGGTTATCTCTCTCTTAACGTGCTAACCAGATATTACAGAGGGGGAATTTTTCTTAGATGGCGGCTCTATTCTAGTTTACTATTTCTCCAAGTGTAACATGCAGAATTTTAAGTTGGTAGTGGTGGTCTCAGCGAGGAAATAAATAAAACAAAAAAGAAATTTAATGAAATTTATAAATTTTTTGCATGGAAGATAAATTTATATTTTTAATATAATTTTTAAAACTAATTGGTTGCGGGAAAAGGTTTAAAATCTTGAGGTATGAATTCTTCTAATCGAGTTATAATTATAAAAATTCAAATCATATTAAATACTCAACATATATATTTTGCTATTTATGAACTTCTAGAAACATTCAAGGCACATTACTGGACTTTCGAATGTGCGCAAATTTAAAAGTAATAAAGGAATTGGAAACACAGTTATATTACAATTGTAATATAACCACGTTCATACGAAAAGATACTAAAAATTTTAAATAATGGCAATTTATTGCTGGGGCAACACCGAGAATGGTGAATTGGGTTTAGGTGGTATCGACGAGGTAGAAGTATGTTATACAAAAAATTAAATGTAATTAATTAAGTTGCACTCATATATAATTAACGAATTAATAATACAGATTATCAGCCCCAGAAAATTAAATTGGACACCATTAGATTCATGTGTAATACAAGTGAGCTGTGGTTATAGCCATACATTATTTTTAACAGCAAGTGGGAAGATATTTTCATGTGGAAGTAATGACAATTGCCAATTGGGGCATCATTTACGAACGAAAAGGCCACGTATGTCTGCATTTAGTATGTACTGATAGATCAATCAAAAATTTTGTAACTAATTAATTATTTAAATAAGTTTAATTTGATGAATAAATAAGATTTATTTTTATTCATACCTTCTAATGGGAGAAGCATTTCCAAATATGAACCTTTACAATCATTATATAAATAACATTTATTATTTTGATGTGGACGATTTTGTAATAACTTTCTGCAGGTCTGCCATTGATATTCATGGCCAATAATAATATGAACAATAATTTTAAAACTAAGTGATAATAAATTTCGGGATAATAGCGATCGTTTTCTCAACATATTGGTTCCTGGAAAAGGGATAACATAATTTGGATATGTAATGCAAATCCTATTTTAAAGAGTTGTTTAAGTTCATAATATATTTTAATTATTTTTTGATACTATTCAGTATGAAAAACTTTATGTATTTATTTATCATAGAGCAAATAGCAGAATTGGAGCACTATAGCATCATGCGAATAAGTTGTGGAGAAAGCCACTCAATGGCTCTGAACGAATGGGGTCAAATTTTCGCTTGGGGCCATAATGACTCTGGGCAATTAGGTATATCAAATAGCAGCGAAGCGCTTTTAAAACCAACAATTGTGAGGTCTTTAGTTTCGACACATGTAGTGCAGATCTCATGCGGCATTAAACATACTTTGATTTTAACAAATTGTAAGTATTATAATTGTGTATATGAACTTAATCTTGTAATATATGCATGTTGGCCACAAGGCTACGCTTATTACATAGGAATAAATGAAAGCGTTTATACATATATATAAATAAAGGAGTGAAGTAACTTATTAGAAATATCATATAACTTATTCTTTCCAATTAGGTGGTAAATTACACGCTTGGGGTTCTAACATACATGGACAACTAGGCGAGATTTCACTCGACAAAGCACTTTTTGCAAATGCCCCTCGTTTGATATCCACTTTACAGGGAATACCAATTGCCTACATAACCTGCGGCGGCAATCATTCTTTTGCTATATCAAAATCTGGTGCAGTATTTGGATGGGGGAAAAATAATTGCGGCCAACTTGGTCTTAATGATAATGTAGATCGTTTTTATCCCACTCAATTGAGAACTTTGCGTAGCTTAGGTGTGCGTTATATAGCATGCGGTCATGAATTTTCAGTGTTCCTAACAAATGACGGAGGCGTTTTTACTTGTGGTTCTGGCAGATACGGCCAATTGGGTCATGGTAGTACAGCGAATGAAGTTCTGCCTCGGCAGGTTCTTGAACTGATGGGAAGTACAGTGACGCAAATTGCCTGTGGTTCTAGACATACTTTAGCATTGGTGTCTCCGACCCTGCGTATTTATGGTTTTGGTTTAGGCGCTTCAGGCCAATTGGGAGCCCATGTAATTACTAGTTGTAGGCTGCCACAAGTTATATTGGGTCCCTGGGTAAGTTATTTTAAGTTGCTTATAAATACTTTTCTTATATATTCCTAATTGTGCCCTAAACATATTCAGTTTAGGAATTTACGTTTTGAAATCTTATCTTATACGGTCTAATTATATATCGTATTGGAGTATTATTTACATCCTATGAATTCAGTAGGATAAATGTCTGTTTGTTAAGTATTTCAAAAGT
The DNA here is from genome assembly GCA_963402855.1 of Ormia ochracea. NCBI lineage: Eukaryota > Metazoa > Arthropoda > Insecta > Diptera > Tachinidae > Ormia > Ormia ochracea. The sequence continues at coordinate 13,356,932 of OY727106.1, forward strand.
GTTCTGTAGTGACGCAACTTAAATTCGAAAATATGTATGTCTGTATATAAGTAGATTCCAAATTTAATCAGACGAATTGAAGAATTGTGGACTAAAAACTGCATTTCGAATCATTAAGGTGAAATCAGTAAGTTCCGCAGATGATTAATTTCGTTAAAAATCAACCAATTTCTAATATTACAAAGTCTTGATTTTTATTATTTTTTTTCGGAATGAAGTGATATACATTACATACATACAAACATTTTGTACATTTGAGAACTTAAAGCTTTGGAGTTTACATGATTAACCTTTGGTTAAAATTTTGTTCCAAGTTTCATCACACATACATACATACATTTTTTTTATAAATACATTCCTACTTTTGGAATTTAAAATGAATTGGCTTTCAATATTGCTTTTCAATACTGTTGCCAGCAATGCTTTTTATGAAGCAAATAATTTTAATTGGTTTCTTAATGGCATTTTGGAAGTGACTTGGCTTTAAATATTTGCAAAACTTGATCGTTTATATAATTCAAGCTAATATTCTAACATCTTACTATTGCTGTATATATCTTCAAAGGTTTCTCCGAGCGGCCAAAATTTAATAAAATCTGAAGGTGATGAAGAATTAGATGCATCATATACAATAAAGGAAATATTTTCCGGAGGCGATCAGTCAATAGTCACATGTAGCTCTTTTCAAGATAAGTTACCAGCCACGGATTATCGCACATACGAGTAAGTTTTATAATTAAATTAAAATTTTACTATTTCATTCATTACAGACCACAATTTTTTTTTTTTGTTTTTTTTTTTGAAATTTTTTAAAAACTTGTTTTTTTAATGAGAAAAATGCTAAATTAAAATCCTCAATGACAGCTAAATATATTAACAGATATGAAAGCTGTAATTCTAGGAGGTAGCAGATTAGAATTCCATTTCCTTGTATTGCTTTTCAATTATTAGATTTTGCATTGCTAGCATTTGATATCCAAAAATAATTCATGATTTCTATTCGTTCAAAGCTTTATATACTGTACGTTATAAATCCACAGTTACTAAATTATATATTTTATTTTACATTATTAAAATTAGTTACTTGAAATCTGTACTGGCCCTTCAGAATGAAGGTGTTGATATATATAAATATATATCTAAGTTAAATCGAAATATAAACACATTTTTATTTATGAAATATTTCGTATAAAAGTTATATAAATTCTAACCGTACGTGATAAAGCATGTCTAAATAATTTGTGAAATCCCATTTAGCGATAAAACTCAGATACTGTCTTTAACGGAAGAATTGGCCAAAGAAATTTCAATTGTTGACCGTGGCAGAAGTGTTGATATGGATCTACTATCGTCGGTTGAAACAATTTTTTGCAGTCTAGGCTGCATTAATGGCTCATTTTTACTGCCCGACTATCGCCATTTCTGTTGCACATCGAAGCATCATGGTATTGATATAAAAACTGCTGAAGCGGCATTCGATTACTTACGTGGAATGAGAAATGAAACTCTTAAATCTGTGGTAATTATTTTGTACTACACATACGTTACTCATGCTTTGCCGTTAAATGTATAAAAATGCTTAAAAATGTGTTTTTTTTTTTAGATATGGGATAAAATTACGAACTGCCTAATTCAATCGTTGAAAGTAAAACCGCCGGATGTTGAATCTTTAAGGATTTACATACTTTTGCCATTTTATCATGAATTTGTTAATTCAAAAAATTGTAAAAATCTTCATACGCCGTTCGCTTTTGCTGTCCTTTCTCTAAGTAATATACCGCAAAGAATTGTGGCTGCATGGTGGTCAGAAATGCCCAGTGACTGGTTTGAGCAATTAGTATTGAACTACAAACATGTTGTGCCTTATGCAATTGGCTTAGAAATAAAATGCTTCCCAATTTCTCGGCATTCAGAAAAGAAGGTGAGAATTATTTTAAAAAAAAGCTGCGTTTAAAAAATATCTATTATTTTATTGTTATAAACTTGATAGACTCTTGGATCAGATATGAATTTAATGGGAGCACTAAAAATATTACATTTCCTGAATGAAATTAATAACAACCAAAGAAGAGATAAAGTTCACTATGAAATATTCCACTGGCCGGAATTGACCGAAGTTTTTGACATACGACGTGATTATATACAAATGATGTGTTATAATAAGGTAAATTTAATAAATTTGCTGTACATTTTCAAGAATATGTCTAAACAAATTTCTTTGTTTAATTATAATCTAGCCTGATTCACTCAAAATTTGCCATTACCCATTTCTATTTAATGCTGAAGCAAAGACAACTCTTTTGCAAACTGATCAGACCATAGAAATGCATATAGCTATGTTACCTGGCACAAGTACGGTAAGACTTTCTATCTAAAATTAAAAGATTTATATTTATTTATGGATGGCTTGTGAACTAATATTTTTAGGGCTATCGGAATATGGACCGTGGAGGATCTTTTTCCCAATATGTTGTTTTAAATGTTGACAGAAAAAATCTTGTCCAAGATACGATACGGGAAATAGCCCGGTATAGTCAATGTGACTTAAAAAAGCCTCTGAAAGTGAAATTCGTTGGTGAAGAGGCTGAAGATGCTGGTGGCGTGCGCAAGGAGTTCTTTATGTTATTGTTAAAAGATCTTTTCGATCCAATATATGGCATGTTCAAGGAGTACGAAGATTCGCGTGTTGTTTGGTTTGCCGATGTCACATTTGAAACGGAAACAATGTACTTTTTAATTGGGAACATTTGTAGTCTAGCCATATACAATTTTACAATTATTAATCTACCATTTCCATTGGCCTTGTATAAGAAACTTTTAGGTGTTAGAGTGGACTTAAGTGATTTGAGAGACTTATCACCCACCTTGGCCAACTCAATGCAGCAAATATTAGACTATGATGGGGATGATTTTGAGGAAACATTCGATTTGCATTTTGAAATATCCAGAGAAATTTTTGGCGAATTAAAAAGTGTGCCCTTAAAAGAAAATGGTGAAAATATTGCAGTCACGAAGGAGACCAGGTTAAAGATTAAATTTAATATATTGAATGAAATAAATTACAATTAATTTTTTTTTTTTAAATATAATTCTTTAGGGAAGAATTTGTTGATCTTTATGTTGATTTCATTTTTAACAAGGCGGTCGATGATCATTTCAAAGCATTTCAAAAAGGTTTTCTTAAGGTAAGCGAAAAGTGAATTGTTCATTTGAGTTGTTTTGTGAATTCTCATTTCTTTCTTTTTTTTTTTTTGGTTTTGTTTGTTTTTCCAGATTTGCTCTGACCGCGTCCTTAAACTATTTAGACCGGAAGAACTTATGGCCATGGTTGTGGGCAATGAAGAATACAATTGGATTGTTTTAGAAGAGAATTGTAACTACCAGAATGGTTACAAGTCCAGTGACAAAACGGTAAAAACTCAGTATATAATAAATTTAAATATTTTTCAGTTTTTTTGTGCCGTGCGAAAGCAGTTGATGTTAAAACTTAAAACAAACGCTGATAAATTACATCTTTAATGGCATCAGTTAAAATATTTTGTTATTTTTTCTTTTTATATAATTTAAGATACGATTTTTTTGGGAAGTGTTCCATAATTTGTCTCTTGTAGATAAGAAAAAGTTTTTACTCTTTTTAACCGGCAGTGATCGTATACCAATACAAGGCATGAAGGCTATTATAGTAAGTATTTTTGCATCATTGCATTATTCAAATTATTTGTAACGTATTGCATATGAATATGTTTTGCCGCCCAAAGATTAATATACAGCCTATAAACGATGAAAGGTTTCTACCAGTGGCTCATACATGTTTTAATCTATTAGATCTGCCTCGTTATAGTACAAAGGAGCGTCTTAAATATAAACTATTGCAAGCTATTCAACAAACTCAGGGATTTAGTCTTGTGTAACCAATCATTTTATCATAGTCTAGACATTCATAAATACAAACAGCATTTGTGGCTTGCACTTGATATTGTTATTTAATTAAGTCTTTGTTTCTTTTTAGCAACTATGCAATTATAACACATCGTTATCTATAGTTTTTGCAATACATTTGCAAAAACGTTTTAGTCATTGATTTAAACCAATTTTTAGGAATGACAATAGCGTTACACTTTAATATTGTTTATTTTTTTATGAAATATATTGTCTAGAGAAATGTATATGGATACGTATATGTATAAGTTATTTTTTTTTTTTTATAAAAAAAATGAAATGAGAAGCAATACCTTAAATGGTTATAATTATATGCTAATACGACTGATACAAATTATAAACAAAAAAATTTAAGCACTTGATAAAAATAAATTTTATTGAATTTTAAATTAACGAAGTTTAATACACTTTTTTTGAAGAATCGATCTTAATGCCATATATAAAGTGGACTGATCTCGGAACTTTTGCCTTCTCCTGTTAGTTTCGAAACCAGCCAGGTAAGGTTGAATTGTATGTATGCTGACAAAACAGTTTTTGGAAATAATAATTATGAAACAGTGCACGGAACTCATTGTTTTCAAATAGTAATGAATTGTGAACAAGAAGATTAATTTTATTGAATTATGCAATATTGCAGCACCATCTTCTTGAAGATCGCCTCAGACAAGCGACTTTAAATTAAAGTTAAATTCTTAGAAATTTCTGTATGTAATTCGACGTGTCCAAAAACTGGCTAAAGTGAGTAAAATATGATTAATATCAGCTATAACTCTCAATCTATATGTTGTAATATTCACAACTTTTAGGCCCGTATTATGGTTTACAACAGTTGTAAATTTGATGTTGTATTTTTGAAATTGCGATTATGGTTTACAACAGTTGTTTTTAAGTATTGTTGTCAGATGCATTTTTTGAAGAACAGCCATGTGAAATACACAACATCTAGATGTTGTAAACCATAAACAGAAAAAGTGTAACTGTTGTGTTGTCTGCTCTACAACACAACACTTAGGTGTTGTGAACCATAATAGGGGCATTAGTCTTTGATTTTATTTTGTGCTAAACAATAACTTCAAATATTACTGCAAAGTTATGAAGCTTTTAACTATATTGAAAAATGAAAATTGTACGAATATTAGGAATTAATCATCGTAAATAACTTTTTTTATTTCACTTGAATAAGTTTGTTCAGAAAATTTGTGATTTATAATAATATTTAAATACTGTTTTTCTTTTTTCTCCAACCTTTTAGTTCTTTTTTGTATTATTTATTATATTAAGCAAAAAGATTCCTTTTTCTATTTTATTTATTTATTATTTTTTTTTATATTACTTATTATTACAAGTTATTTATTATTTGTTAAAATTCTCTAAAAAATCTCTCCAAAGGTGAGCAAAATATCGAAAAATAAAATAGCAAATATTTTTGCTCAAAATAATTATTAATACAAAAAATTTATAATATTTTTCGTATTCATAATAAATAGAAATTAGAGATTGTAGGTGAAATCTATATGTTGTAATATTCACGACTTTTAGTCTTTGATTTTATTTTATGGTAAGCAATGACTTCAAATATTACTGCAAAGTTAAGAACTAGTAAAAAGAAACAGAAGAATCCATTGCTCATAGGAATAAGAAATGTATATAAAGATTGGTGATTACAATTAAAAACACTATTGTTCAAAGCTTTTTAATTATTTATTTCGAATATATCTTCTTTGGCAGACAGAATTCTATGTTAAGTATGTTCTAGAAAATTTAGTGTACTCGCAGTTTTTTTCAAGGAAATCTTTTTTCGTTTACCTTTTTCGCCAAGAATTCAAAAAGTATATAGGCAATTACTCCATTCATTAAAAAATATAAACCTTCTCTAAATTGCAATAAAATCTGAGGTGGACGAATATGACAAGATATTAACAATTACAAAACAAATAAATTAAATTATTTTAATAATATTCAGAATACAATGATAAACTAGCGATTAAAATTTCTTTAAAATATTAAAGAGCAAACTATTCTGGATCGATGTATGAAATATTCCCTTGCGAACTATTTTATACACACAAACCAAAAATATACACAATCAATTTCACGATAAGGGTACACCCTTCAAGAAAAAATTCTCAATACTTATATTGTACTTTCGACTATTAGATTTTACGAAACCAAAATTGGCAATGTATATTTCAGTCAATTTAAACAAAAAAAACCAAAGACCCTAATGATTTTTGGGAAATCGCATCAGCATTCAACAGATAAAAAATTTTCCTTTGCGATTATCAATAAATAAAAAATTTCTTTACAAAACGTCGTACAACTTTACAACTTTTGATTAGCAATTAATTACATTTACAAAAAATATAAAAGGAATTAAATAATTGCGAAAAAATAATCAAAAGGAGTAAAACGTTACAAAAACTCGAACACTTTTCAGGATTACAACCAAAAAAGGTCTAATTATTTAAAATAAAACCTACTATTACTGAGTTATTTGTAATTGAAATCAGTTACTACTGGTGAAAAATTCAAAATAATTTTGTTTAATTAATTTCTTGGCAATTACAAATGAATTATTGTTCATTGCAAAAGTTTTTTATATTTTCTCCTCTGCACTTCGTTTGCTGTTACAACCAAACTTAACAATAAACCTTTAAAAGCACAGTTTTAAAAAATCATTACAAAATCTTGGTTTATTGTGCCAACATTCCACAAAAAAAAAGATTCAATTGGGTATTGGAAAAATATAATCTCAAAAGTCATTGAAGCATATATTATAAAAATATAATAATAAACTTCTGTAATATTTCCAAGTATACATTGGAATTGAATATTGATTATTTCGGGGTATCAGCTAATTCGTATGACCATTTCATAGGAACCCTCAAATAAGTATGTGATACACCAAAAATAAAAATACATTACAATGCATTTTCAATATTCTAGTGCAATTAAAAACCACAGAAATAACAAATTTCATTAATTACAATTCTTACACACGGCTTTCACCAAAGAATCTACTTTTTGCAATTTTTCATATAGAAACGTTGTGAGCAAGCGTGAGCTTAAAACTTTGCCATTTTGACGCGGTGCATCATAATGAGTTGGATTTGATTTGTGTCCTTCTTGCACTTCATATGAGGCAACGTAAAATAAAACTCTTCTTAATTTGACATTAAGTGCCACACAAAAATTTATTTTATTTTTTATTTTTTTTTTATTTTAGAAAGTATTACAATTTTTAGTTTTAATTTACGATTACGAGTTTTTAATACATAAGTATATAGTATAATTATTATTATTAAATAGTAGTAGTAGTAAGTTTTATTTCCCATTAATTTTTCAAAATTTGATTAGCACATACATATACTAAATATTGTTTTTCCTCGTGCTTGTCAATAAAACGCCAAGGAGACTATTTCAACATTAACTATCTTTTTAATTTTTATATTTTGTTAAAAAACTTTACATTACATACTGACTATCTGACTGACTCATTGCTATGGATAAACTTGTTGGTATGACGTGGTTGATTTTTATATTTTTATATTATTTCACCTTGCTTCAATATTTATTTTTATTTATGACTTTGTGTGAGTTTTTTATTTAATTTTTTTTTTTTTTTAAATATTTTGTTCTATATTATTTTGGTTTTATAGCAAAAAGGATGCAAACGTTATGATGTTGTACTATTATTGTACGAGTAACAGCGAAAAACTACATTAAAAAATGTTATAAGTTTTACAGTAAGCAAAGGAAATATTCGTACAATCTACACAAAGAATTGGCTTGTAGCTTACTAAAAGAAAGAGGCATTTTTCGCATAATTATTTAATAAAAAAAAAAAATAAAAGTAAACAAGTCAAATAACTAAAATTTCAAAAATATGGCAAAGAAATATCTAAGATAAAAAAATGGTTAAAAACAATAGAGAAAAATTAATCTACATTGAAAGGAAATTAAGTTGTGTCTGAAAAAGAAAAGTTTCTTTACGCTTTTTGATGTTAAATTATTCATTAAAATAATTATTTATTTCATTCATAACATAATACTTTCGTACATAAGGTTATTTTAGTGGTCTTTATTGCAAGACTACGCTTCTACGAGATAAAGGCTTAATTCATAAAAACATTACCTGTTTTATAAGACGTTTATTACAGAGATTTCCATAAAAAATTTATTTTTTAAAAACTTTTTTTAACGAAAATATTTTAACAAAAAGCTTTTCATAAAATAGTTTTTATGAATATGGCTTTAAGACGATACGAATATCAGCTTCACATACTGTAATTATTTTGTATTTATTTAATATTCATTTTGTAGAGCAACTAATACATAATCAATTTGTTTTTCTTCTTTAACTTCAATATAAAACAATTTAATTTCATAAGAAGTTTATTAGTTTTAAAATAAATTCTTTTGTAAATTTGGTATACAGGCGACTAATAATTTAAAAAAAAAAATATATAAAAATATACATGAGAATAAAGCCAAAATATTAAAGTTTATAATTTTTTTCTTTTTAGTTATATTATTACGAAAGAAAAACTTGTAGTTTAAATTAATGCACTTCGATAAAGGGGACAAGATGTAAGTTTTAAAAGAAGCATATTTTTCCTTAGTTTGAGTGTTAATAGAAGGGGAAGTTATCTTAAATGTTTATGTTATATGTATGTGACCTAATGAACAAAAGGGAAATTGGCCTTTAAATGAAAGATTTAAAACAAGTTAAATAAGAAATTATATTATGTGGATATTCTGATATTTCATTGCAAAGAACTGTTCGGCAAGCTATACTAGAAATATATTAAGATTTGCAATGATTAGAGAAATAAAGATGTAATAATTCGTAAATATATATGAAATTTTAGGACAACTCTAGTGGGAATTAAAATTTGATTTTAAAATAGTGGATTTTAAAATTTATACTTTTAAGTATGTAAATTAAACTTTTTTGCTTATTTTTCTTAAGTAAAACTAAATCATAAATAAAGACAATTTTTTATATGCGTAATAATTACACGACACGCATATCGTCAGCTTATTATTCGTTTGCTGTTTTATAATGCACATTGGTCAAACCAAGATTGAGCTGAAGATATGTACATTCTTTAACCCAATACCTCAGAAATCGTATTTGGAGTTTTTTTGTTTTTATCATTAAGGTAATAAATATAGTTTTAGCTACTTGTAGGCCTATACGCAATATAAACATTTAGATCACTAATTCAATGGGCTAATCAGCAAAATGTTTTATTAAAGTATTAAAGAAAATAGCCAGGGCAAGGATTTAATTTAATTTTCTTTAGAGAAACATTTTTCCATACTAGTAAGCTAAATATTGAATTGTTAGAAAGCAATATTCCATGTTCAATTAGTTCCTAAAATCAAATGCAAAAAAAAAATGGAAGATTTTGTGTTTTTAAGGAAAAAGCTAAGCTTTGCTTTTTTAAATACAAAGTTTACCACGATATTTTACACCATTTTGTATTTTTACCAAACTATTTTCATCAAGTAATGCACACCGCTAATATTAAAAACCAATATCGTTTACAACTTTTAATATCAATAATACTACATCTAATATGGCTATAATTTTTAAATTTAAACACAGATAAAAATGTATCGAAAATGCAACATCAGTACATTTATTTGTTTTGGAAAATTAAACCACATTTATAAACATTTAAAATAATTTCCCCACCTAAAAATGGATTTCGATGGATTTATGCATATTATGTTTAAATGAAATAGTTTAGAACTTTGTAAAAAAAAATTTTGTTATAAAAAATCAAATATTTACCATCGAACTTTTCAGGCTAAAAAAGTAATAATATTAATAACTCTTAAGTGAAACAGAGCAATTTCCTCCTAAATCGTAGTTAATTAGGAAAGAGGAAATAAACAGACAGAAATAACAATTTACCAACGTTTTTAGTTTAGTAACACCTAAACGTGCGTATGAATGGCTGTTACATACTTCTAAATGCATATGCAAACACCAATTAGAGAAGACGCGTGAACAGTGTCCGGGAGGCGGCCTTTACTTTGTTTGCGGTAAATAGTATGATATACGGTTTAGATTTTTCCTGAACAAGGTTAGTCATTGCTGGGGTTGGTGATTTGTTTTTAACGTTAAAACACGTTGACCTGGCGACAATGTTAGATTTATCAAGGCCTGGAAGACCATATTGACTTCATTTATTGACTATTGCTACATTTAGTGTACAAAAATTGGTATTCTTTTTTCTTTTTAATATAAATATGGGCTGGCGGTTTAATTTTTCTCTCTTACTTAATTTCCTTTTCTTTGTTGCAAACACTTACTTAATTATTCTTTGTGTTGTAATGTGCTTTTTTTAAGAATTCCCCGATCTTTTGTGAAATTATAGTAACGTACATTTGCGTTTGGACTTGGGCTGCAAAACTGGACATAACACTGAACGTATAGCCTCATCAAATACAGTCTTTAAGCCTTTTTGTGTCAAAGCTGAACACTCTAAATACTTCACAGCACCGATTTCTTTAGCCATAGCCAAGCCCTGTGGATAAGTTATTGGTGCCAATTTTTTATCACGTAACTTTTCGATAGTGTTTTTGTCATCCCGTAAATCCAATTTAGTGCCCACTAATATAATGGGCGTATTAGGGCAGTGGTGGCGCACTTCTGGATACCATTTGGCTCGTACATTCTCAAAAGACGCCGGATTTACCAAAGAGAAGCAAATTAAAAAGACATCAGTCTGAGGATACGACAATGGACGTAAACGGTCATAATCTTCTTGCCCAGCTGTATCCCATAAACCTAAATTAATTGGTTTTGCATCGACCATAACATTTGCAGAATAGTTGTCGAATACGGTGGGTATATATTCTCCCGGAAAAGCATTTGTCGTGTAGCTTATGAGTAGACAGGTCTTACCGACAGCACCATCACCCACCACGACACACTTAATTGCTTGCATTTTATATTTTCTTTATATGTTATTTGTTTCGCTTATAACTTTCTATTCAAATTTTATTCACGATCAATTTATATTTTTTAATGTGTGCTACAATTTATTATAATTAATTAAAATCAAACTGCAATTTTAAGTATAAAATATCAAAAATTTTCCTCTATTTTTTTTTTTTTTTTTTTTTTTGCACAGTAGAGAAACAAATTTTCACTTGTAATGATTATTTACCGATTGATATTTCAATTGTGGCACTGAAAAGTAATTGGGTAACCAGATTACTTGATATTTGGATTACTCGATATTTTGGAGATGTATTTTTCACACAATATATACAAAGTGCTGGTAACTATTTAAAACAGCGAATTGGCCGCTTGTCACTTCCCATATAGAAAAATGGTTTTCATTTCACGTACTGAAAATACAATGACATTCCGCAAGTGTTTGCAACTTTTTTATTTTATTAACGGATTTTGTTGGAAAACTACGATGGAAAGACATGTTGGAAGGAAATAGTTTTATATGCCCAACACCAAATTCAAATATATAAATGAATTCAGATGCGCAATTAGAGATAATAAAATTTTTATATTCTGTTTCTTGGTAAAAGTTCTTTTCTACAAGCAAAGCAAATTCAGTTTGATTCGCTTTGTCTACAGTGGCGATGATATTGCAGGCAACGAATGCCTATTTATAGTGATTTTGTTTCCACTAATGATGATCATATATTGCATATAAACTGTGAAATTCTTTTCTTCTTTGTTTCTATGTGTTGACGCTGCTTATGGCCTTGTTTCACCAGTGTGGCATAAAAATTACCTATTTTTATGACAACCAAAAGTTTATGAATATATTTATAAAATTAAAATATCCGTTCGACCAGAATTGCTTTTATTTCAATCAGCAAAAAAAATTTTTTTTTTGCATAATTTTTGTGTGATAGGACGGCACTTGAACCGCTATTTTGTTGAGATTTTTTAATATAGAATAGTATCACTACCTGATTTTTGTGTGAATAAATTGTCGGACTGTCAGGATAGTGACATAAGGCCTTTAAGAAAAAATTTTGACAGCAGCACCAATTTTACATATACAAAACACATGTATTTTTTAGAGACCACCTAGTTTAATTTGCCTTTACTGGCAATATTGTCAATTTCTGTTTACTTTTCCGGCAATGGAGAATTTCGTTTTTAGTTGATAAAAGATATTTGGCGACGACAGGTGTGTGTGTTCGTTCATTTTCTTCGCAATTTGTAGTCATTTCTATTAAAATGGGCAATAATGAAGTATACATTGTGGCCGCTGCTAGAACACCTATTGGTAAGATGAATATTCAGTTATAATTTCTAAATTAAAACTTTTCACAATTTAAGGCCGCAATCTCTTCAAAAGTGCGTGTGTGCTTACATGAGTTTTCCGTCGAAAATATTCCATGAATAATTGCTTTGATGTCATTAATGAATTTAATTAGATAACTTTCTCCTTTTTTTTTTGTTAGGAAGTTGTAAACTTTTTCGATAATTTTGGTAATTATTTTTATATATTTTTATTTTTGTTTAAAGGTAATTTTAATGGTACACTCTCCAAGTTAAAAGCTTCTGATTTAGGAGCGATTGTTATTAAGGATTTATTAAATAGGTCAAATGTGGATGCTAAAGATGTTGAGGAAGTTATTATGGGTCAGGTGAGCGGGATCTAAAAATTATTTTAATGTAATTTATTAACGGCCTTAAAATTTTAAGGCTCTCTCAGCAGGCCAAGGCCAAAATCCTGCCAGACAAGCATCATTAGCTGCTGGATTGCCTATAGAAGTGCCTGCCTACAACATCAACATGTTGTGTGGATCTGGCTTAAAGTAAGCAGAATATGAAATTATTTTTAAGCAACTTATTTAACTTTTGAAATGCATTAGAACGGTGGCATTAGGTTTTCAATCTATACGCAGCGGAGATTCAAATATAGTTGTATGTGGTGGCCAAGAGAGTATGAGCTTAGCACCTCATGTGATGCATCTGCGTCAGGGCATTAAAATGGGTTCTGCTGCGATGGCAGATACTATGATCCACGACGGTCTTACTGATGCCATGCACAATATACACATGGGTATAACAGCAGAAAATGTGGCTAAAGAATTTAATGTAACTAGAGAACAACAAGATATTTTTGCTGTGCACTCCCAGAATTTAGCTGAACAGGCACAAAAAAATGGTTATTTTGTGAAGGAAATAACTCCGGTCGAAATCGTAGATCGCAAGGGAGTTACAGTGATTGACAAGGATGAATATATTAAATATGACACTAAATTGGAAAATCTACAGAGATTAAAACCCTGCTTTATTCCAGTAAGTTTATTAATAAAGAAAGAGTTTTATAGAGCATATTCGTAAATCATGAATGTTCTACTCAACAGCAAAATGGTACAGTAACTGCTGGAAATGCGTCTGGTATTAATGATTCTGCTGCAGCTGTGATGTTAATGTCTCAGCAAGAAGTTGAGAAACGAAATATCAAGCCATTGGCTAAAATTGTGGCTTGGGCCCAGACAGGCATAAAGCCGGAAATTATGGGTCTTGGTCCAGTAACGGCAGTTAAAAGTGTGGTATGCATTCAATTCTAAATTTGAATTATGATCTATGTAATAATTAGCATTTTTTAAAAGCTCGGTAAAGCAAACTGGAGTAAAGATGAAGTGGATTTATATGAATTAAATGAAGCGTTTGCTGCTCAATCTGTTGCTGTGCTTAAAAATTTAGAGATTGAACCCTCTAAAGTAAATATTAACGGTGGTGCAATTGCATTGGGTCACCCTATTGGTGCATCTGGCTGTCGTGTCTTAGTTACTTTGTTATATGCTTTAGAGCGTACAGGTGGATGTAAGGGTATTGCTAGTTTGTGTATTGGCGGTGGCATGGGTATTGCTATGGCTGTCGAACGCCTCCAATAAATAAATATTAATATATTTATATTTGTTATGTATATCTTGTATAAATAGTTATGGGAAATAAGATATCTATGAATGTAAAACTTCGTCGTAAGAATGAAAATGTTTTTAGTAATTTATTTAAAAAAAAATTTAAAAAATATCTGCGTTGTCCTACGAGTCCATCTGTAATTGTTACAAAGTTTTTCCATTGATGTGTCTGAGTATTAAAACTAGTGAGCATGGTCTTTGTACATATTCCAATCAATCTGCATTTAGCACGAAACATCGATTACAAATGCAAATTTTTTAAAATTAAATATGCGGAAATTGTATCAGAAAAAAACGCATGTCATTAAGTTGGCCGATATTTTACTTATTCTGTTTAAAACATTCATTTATGTATATATTGAAAGGACTCCAACATTAAAAAAATTACAAACAGAAGTACCTCTCAGTTTAGTAAAGAAAAAAATTATTTTATTTTAAAAGTAAAACTAAGTTCATAATAGATCATCAGCACAGCAATTATTAAATATATCTATGTAGTATACATATAAAAATCAAGATAATAAATTATACATTTTTACTTAAAAATTTATCTAGACAAAATCTTTGTACGTTTAACACAGTCAAAATATATTTAAAACTACAACGAAAATAATAATTGTGTGATTACATACAAACGTGCACACATATGTATGTATATACATACATAATTATGCATGAATGTAAATATACTTGTATGAAATAGTTTAAAGTATTAAAAGTGGTAGGTTTTTTTGGGAATAGCACCGCTTTATTTTCACAACTTTATTGGGGCACAATGTCAATGTGTGATACACACAAATGAGAATATTGCTTTATAAATGCCGACCACAAAGTTGGGGTGCCATTGTCACTAAAATATGAACCCCATAGAGGTGAATGTACTATTGATTTGAAAGCATAATTATTATCATTTTCGAATAATTCTTCACTTAATACTAAAGTGTCCATGGATGCAATTACATTAGGAGTATAAATATCCTGTATTAAATTGTCACCCACATACAGAGATTTCACTTCGCTGGGATCTTTGTGTATAACATACTTACACAAGGATTCTCGTAGTTGCTCCCAATTTCCCTGGCTGTAGAAATTTTTTGGTAATAGATTTTCCTTTAATGAAATCTCACTTCCTTCAACTTCGCTTAAATTGCTAATTTTTAGGAACTGCCTTTGTGCAAAGAAAAATCCTGGTTTTTTGGCGAATGCAATCGTATAGTCGAATAGCTCATGCCATTGAGGTCCAAGAGCATATGAAGCCGTAAAATTTGCAAAATCTATATTAGACCCTGTTAGCAGATACAAAGCTTTGCCAGAGGTTTTAAGTTGTTTTAGAAGTTCCAGAACTTTGTTATCCGTTTTTAATAAGTATTTATCGGGATTCTTCTTTAAAGCATCAAAATAACCACCTTCACCTGCTGCAAAATGTTCACGGCTGTATATGCTAACAAGACCCGCAAGAATATCAGCCCAAACCGTATAGTCGTTTTTCCGCGAATTATTTTGGTTAGTTGTTGCCTTGTCTAAAATATCAACTGCTTGGGCAAAAACTAATGATGCTCCAATGTCGAAGTAATCCAGGAGGGCTCTTAATTTTTCTGCAATTGGGCCATTCCAAGCAGAAAGCGGATCTTTTATATATTCTTGTGCTACATCCCATTTTCGTAATTCTCCATATGTTCTGCAAATTTCCTCTACGGTCATAAAAGTCGTGCCATGAGCAGCTTTTAAAATTGTCCCATCTTCAGCTAATTTTAAAATATTTCCCCTATCGCAGTCGACAATTAATCCTTTTTGTAGGAAACTATCATCAAATTTTTGTTTAAGAAGCTCTTTCGGATAATGTTTTTCATTAACCAAAAATTCTATCAACAACTCGTGCTCCAAAGGCACCATGTTGTTAAGATCGTACCTCAATAGGGTACCATCGAGATCGAAACCTATAATATCATAGTCCATCAGCCGGAAATCCTTGAAGAACGGCTTTGTAGTATTGGAAATATAACAATTTTTTTTACTCATTATTGTACTCCGTTCACTTACATTCGAGCATGCTTTTGTTGCACTAAATGCAGTTTCTAATCGTTGAGCAGCTGATGAGCTAATAAAGTTGCGTAACTCTCCATGTATAAATATTTTGTCTAGTTTTGCAACATTTTGTAAACAACGAACCTTAAAACTAAACATTTTTTTCTAATACAATTAAGATGGAAATATATATAAAAGGCTTATTTCATTTATTGCCACTATATTTCTAAATGTTACTTCAAAGCAAGTTTATATTTACTTTTATACGTTTTTAGCAACAAAAGTTGTAAACACAATATTAGTCTCCATGACTACTGCAAAAATAATCGATTTAAAAGTAATCACTAACTAATAATAAAAGGTTGTGTCATTAAATAAAGATAGCTAAAATGTCTCAATTGGCACTGTCAAAACAGCAGATGAAGAGTATTTAATAGAGGTGGATGCATTAAAAGGCGACAATGACACATCAGTTGATTTCTCTCTATGCTGCAGATTTATTTTAGCACTGCTAAAGAAAGACTCAAAGGATCATCTTACTTTAAAACAATGAAAAAAAATACATTTATCTTTTAAAAAGTTAAAATTAATATATCTTGGTCAATACCGGCTTTAAGTAAATAAAACGTAGAAAATAAATTCCGTTGCGATTGTAACACTGGCAAGAAAATCGGGTTATTGTGAAAACAATTAAATTTCCCAATGTATTTGACACATTCATCCGACATTTTTTGTGAGCAAAGCAAGTTCTGCAGTTTTTACATAATATTCTTATAAGTTTAGGGTAATTTTTTAATATATAAAATTTTCAATTGAAATTTGTAGAAAACATCTAAAAGCGTGTACAAATATTTTCAGGCAGTTCGAAATGTCGTTAACACAATTTGCTCGTAGTTGTGCCCGCTTGGCAAGAGTGGCTAATGGAATTCGTGTAATCAGTGCACAACCACAGATACGTTTATTGCACCGGATTGTCCTGCCAGCCATGTGCAATGGTGCCTCGGAAGTAAGTATATTGTAAAGTGTAAATTACGTGCAAAGGAACTCTTAACCTCACTTTTATTGAGTGACAAAGATTTAACTGTGGAATATATACATAAAGGAAATGGTGCACAAAGAGACCATTAATTGTCTGTGCCTGTCATTTTTGTATGAAGTGGAAGGCTTCTTTGTAACGAAATGTTTCTGTGTTATTACGACAGATTGATCATTGGATATATTAACAATATAATTAAGATTTATGTATGTATATTTACTTTTAATTTAGAGTATATTAAAAGTACGTTCTGCTAATGTAATTGCACGTTGCTATTCTGAGAAATTGTCAATGGAAGATATAAAAGATCGCGTTTTGAAAGTGGTGTCTTCATATGACAAAGTTACTTCCGACAAGGTAATTATTCAATTAATAAGTTTCTATTTGTTTTGTTTTTTTCTGTCAGGGGAGCAATCACTGGCAATGGCAAATTGCACGCAGATATTCGGATAAACCTCCACTAAGCCTGAGTTTGATTAAGGATCGAGTGTTGCTCGTATTGAAATTGTACGATAAAGTTGATGTTAGCAAGGTAAATGTCTTTTGTCTTTGCCAGGGGTTTGCTTCCTTAGACTACGATATTAAGTTTTATCTAATGTATTGACTTATCTGACGAATTTGGTTATTTCATTTCAATTTAGCTCAGCGTAGATTCTCATTTTGTAACCGATTTGGGACTAGACTCTTTGGATCATGTTGAGGTTATCATGGCCATGGAAGATGAATTCGGTTTTGAAATTCCTGACTCTGATGCCGAAAAATTATTAAGGCCAGCCGATATTATTAGATATGTTGCTGATAAAGAAGACATTTATGAATAAAGAAAAACATTTGCATACAAATGTAATTAAAACTGCTAATTTTAGCTTATTAAAAGTATAACAATTTAATTAAAAATATAAAACAATTTAAAAACTTAACAAATATCTGTCATTTACGTCCTTATGCCTAAAAAAAAGTTGAAAACGCTTGTCTCAATGCGAATATGCTCAAAGCAGCACCGCCAAGAAATCGCTTTGACTAAGAAAATTGTTAAGTCTCATTTATTTTATAAAATATAGAGTCCAGTATTAATAAATTTTAATAACATTCCGATAAATGATAATATAAAGTATTAGTTTTCATTACATGCAACTAAAAATCTTTTTTATGGCAAAGGAACACATTTGGGTCTGGACTTTTCAAGGCAACAATTTCTTACTGGTTTTCAATCTTATCACGAAGATATAAAAATATAAAGGTTTTTAAATTAATAATTTTTAGATTTTGGTGTAATAGTTTATTTTAGCGCTTACGTTATTTATTTCACTTCAATATTTTTTGAAAATTGGAATTTTTTGACAGCAAATTTCAAAAATTTCTTTTGCATGTAAAATATTCTAAATAAATGTTATTTTAATTATTAACGAAATATTAAAACAAAATTGAAAAAGCAACCTTAAAATAAAAATATCAATAAACATTACTAAGTTAAGCTTGTCAAGCGAAAAATTTTAAAACATCTGGTAACCTTTCAAGGTATATGAGCGCCATAGAAGAATTTGATCAAAATTTGTTTTAATTCTAAGACCATTTTATTATAGAATAATTTGTATGAAATCTACGTTTCTCTTCATGTGAAAATACAATAAAGTAATATTATTGGAAAATGACATCCGATGAATGTTTAATTAGCAAAATGATTAACGAACTGAGTAGGAAAATACGAAAGAAATAAAGCTTTAAATTTTAATTCTATTTGTTAATTTGCAGAAACTACACGGTCTTCTATTAAAGGACAAAATGCAGCTATTGCTGATGTGCTAGACAAGTCTAATAATATTTTGTTGCAAATTGAAAACGCAAGGAGTTTAAAGCCAGTTGCTAATAATGGCTCTGCGTCCTATGCATACAACAAGGAAACCTTAAATGTCTTAACCAGGATTATAGATAAGTTTATGTTTTTATTGAGTAGTAGTGATTCGCCTTACAAAAACCTAAATTTCGATGCTGTTTTGGATGAAGGCGAACAAAGAGCAGATTACCTGGGATGTAATATAAGAAAACTGTTAGCTATATGGGATACCACACAGCAAATGCGGATGCTCTTGCAACGAGAAGAAATCATTCAATCCAATAGAGGAGATGTAAATGATATAGAGGAAGATTGTTTTTAAAAAATTTATTCCATTCAATACAGAAGATGTAAATGATATAGAGGAAGATGGTTTTTAAAAAATGTTAAAAATTTATATTGGAATTAACATTTAATAAACAATAAGATAAAATATCATTTAGACTTTCTACTTTTTGTGTGACGCTTCTGGATAAATTATCCTGTTGTTGAAACATATCATGGAATTTGCGTATAAATTGCATATCATTCATTTTCGTGTCTAATGTTTCTAAACTTTCTTCTTCATCCGGAGTCAAAGCGGGCTGAACGAGCTTCTCTGTAGGCAACAACTTTTCCAATTGTTGGGAAAAAGTTTTAAGTTGTTTCAATTTATTAACATATTCTTTTTCTAAATCATTTTCCAATATTTCGGCATGCAACTGCTTGAGTTGCTTTTGATATTTTTCAAAGCTCTTAAAGGTTTCTGATGCTGTGGGTACATCACCTAGTTTATTTAAATGTAGTGAGCTCAAAGAAGTTGTTTTGTATGTAGCGAAACTTGCGGATTCGTTTAATGTTGTCGAGGATAGAGTTATACTGGAATTTAAGCGTGTTTGTTTCTTAATTTGCAAGTTGGATGGAAATTCGTTTAATTTTTTAAAGACCTCCTGAAAGTGTTGAATAGTAGGCTCACACTTCGCTTGCTGATCATAATTTTCCACAATAGCTTTTTCTTCTACAGCGCAAACCTCATAAAATTCTTTTATGTTCATTACATGGGGCAGACGACACACATCGTGGACAATATTTGCATACTTTTCATTGCTGCTAATAGCTTTAGTGATTTTGTTGAAATTTTCTTCTGAATTCATATCTAAATATTTTTGAATGTAGTATTTACCTTACACACTACATTGCGCCATGTCTTCATGCAACTCAATGCAACTTTGATTATAATGGGATTTATCAAAAGAATTTTTTTCGAAGTGGCTATTGTGAATCAGATCAAACGTTGATCAATGCTAACAGATTGCTAAAGAACGGTACGCTTTATTTATATATATATAAGTACCAAAAGCAATTATAAGGCTGTGTTTTTAAAAAAAGATTTGTTTTTTTGAAATACAAATACAAATAAATACAATAAAGTACAAAAAATATCATAGAAAGCATTATCCGTTTTATTTCGGTGTATTAAAGAATGCATCACTGTTCAATTTTCTCCTAATATGGCATGTTTGTGAAGTCTATTGTGATTTTGAAGGAAATTTTTTCGAAGCAAAAAAAGTTAAAGTAATGAACGATGATGAATTTTCAATCGGTAACACTGCACTGTAAGTTTAAAACGACGGCCACATTGCCTATAATCTTTGCTGTTTCGTAATCGGTGAGTTCTTAATTAGAGTTGAAAATTTTCTACCATTTAAAATTTCTAGATAAGAATTAGAAAAAATTGCATAAAAATTAATTATTTGTATATATTTAGGAGCACGTTCACCAAATTTATATTCCTAGAGGCGATAGCAAAAAATTATTAAAAATGTTCACTGCAGTACGCTCGGCCCTTACTAGGTCGGACAAGAAAGTTATGTCACTTCTTGCCCAATCTCAACGCGAATATGCCAAGGCTGCAGCTAAAGCTGCTGCAGCTGGAAATGGCAAAGTTGTAGCCGTTATTGGTGCTGTTGTCGATGTGCAATTCGATGACCAACTGCCCCCCATTTTAAATGCCTTGGAAGTAGATAACCGCTCTCCCCGTTTGGTCTTAGAAGTAGCTCAGCATTTGGGAGAAAATGTTGTACGCACCATTGCTATGGATGGTACTGAAGGTTTGGTTCGTGGCCAAAAAGTCTTAGACACTGGATATCCCATCCGTATTCCAGTTGGTGCCGAAACCTTAGGACGTATTATCAATGTCATTGGTGAACCAATCGATGAACGTGGTCCTATTCCTTCTGACAAAACCGCTCCTATTCACGCTGAAGCCCCAGAATTCGTAGACATGAGTGTCGAACAAGAAATCTTGGTAACTGGTATCAAAGTCGTCGATTTACTTGCTCCATACGCCAAGGGTGGTAAAATCGGTCTATTCGGTGGTGCCGGCGTAGGCAAAACCGTCTTGATTATGGAACTTATTAACAATGTCGCTAAGGCCCATGGTGGTTATTCCGTATTTGCCGGTGTCGGTGAACGTACCCGTGAAGGTAACGATTTGTACAATGAAATGATTGAGGGCGGTGTTATTTCCCTTAAGGACAAGACCTCCAAGGTAGCTCTTGTCTACGGTCAAATGAACGAACCCCCAGGCGCACGTGCCCGTGTCGCTTTGACTGGTTTGACTGTTGCTGAATATTTCCGTGATCAAGAAGGTCAAGATGTATTGCTTTTCATTGACAATATTTTCCGTTTCACTCAGGCTGGTTCTGAAGTATCTGCCTTACTGGGTCGTATTCCCTCTGCTGTAGGTTACCAACCTACTCTGGCTACCGATATGGGTTCTATGCAGGAACGTATTACCACAACAAAGAAAGGTTCCATTACCTCTGTGCAGGCTATTTATGTACCAGCCGACGATTTGACAGATCCTGCCCCTGCCACAACATTCGCTCACTTGGACGCCACCACTGTGCTGTCCCGTGCTATTGCTGAGTTGGGTATTTATCCTGCTGTAGATCCCCTAGATTCCACCTCCCGTATTATGGACCCTAATATTATTGGCCAAGAACATTACAACGTTGCCCGTGGTGTTCAGAAGATTTTGCAAGATTACAAGTCTCTCCAGGATATCATTGCCATTTTGGGTATGGATGAATTGTCAGAAGAAGACAAATTAACCGTTGCCCGTGCACGCAAGATCCAACGTTTCTTGTCACAGCCCTTCCAAGTTGCCGAAGTATTCACTGGTCATGCCGGCAAGTTGGTCCCTCTCGAGGAAACCATCAAGGGTTTCACTAAAATTTTGGGAGGCGAATATGATCATCTACCCGAAGTTGCTTTCTATATGGTTGGTCCCATCGAAGAAGTCGTCGAAAAGGCTGAACGCCTTGCTAAGGAAGCTGCCTAAACATCAGCCCTTGCACCAATAATATTAACATACCCTACATAAAGCTAATAATTAGCATCGTCATTATATTGTAATTGTCGTTCCGAAAAGGATTTCATTAGATTGAAAACCTAGTAAAAATATTCTTATCAAGGGTGAATAATAAAAATACAAGAAAATTAAAAAAAAATTAACTAAAAATACGGAGTTGTCATTTCCCAAAGAAAAATAAATTTAATTAATTAAATGCACATTTGCATTGTGTATGGGGGTGTGTTGCATAACAAAACGCCAAATCAATCCGTAAAGAGCTTTTAAGAATTTCTAATAAAAATAATAAATTCAAAAATTACATTTTTACAGCACAAAAATGTGTTTTACATATCATTGACATTATTGTATAACATTTATTGGAGGTTATGTACGAAAAGCAGAAAAATATTCTTTAAAGCATCAAAAACAAAAACAATAGAAGGGGAGGGGTCCATTTTCTATATGAAAGTACTTACATGTACAATAGTGTTGCCAGTTTTTGGGATTTGTATTTAAGTAATTTTTGGGGGATTCAGATTTTTGTGAGGCTTTCAGATATGTGTTGTGAAAAATGATTTTTTCGTTTTTATTTTTAAAGATAAAATATTAGAAGTTTTTAGTTATAAACTTGGTGAAGAACATTAACATGAAACCAAAACAAAGTTTATAAATATATGTGAGGCTTTTAATGCGTTTCTCTCTTTTGAAAAAACGAAACAACTTGCATAAATTTTTGATTTTAAAAAGCTTGTTAGATTTCATAATCACCCCTATTCTACGTTTCGATTATGTCTCCGCATTCAGTTCCGTTGCAATCGTAAATTGGTATTCTGCAGAAAAACGGAATCGAAAGAAAAAGAGGAAGACAACAATGCTTACAAAAGTAATAGCATCACTGTGGAATGTGGAAATGAAATAGGAAAATAGACAAGTTTGTTATCATTTTCATAAACAAATGTCAAATTTAATGCAAAAAGTTTATTTATATATAATAAAAAAAAGTTTTTTATAAAGTTAAGTAAAAGTATTCTTAAATAAAATTAAAAAAATATAAAAAGAAACTAAAATTAGTTGTGATTAATTTATTAAGTGCAAAGAATATAAAGTGTGAATATAAAGGTACGTAATTAACAAAAATTAATAGTGTTGTGATGAAATATGTAAAGACCAAAACAAAACTTTTAATAAAAATTTTAAATTTCAAGGAGGAATGGAGTCTATAGCAGCTGCATTATTGTTGGAGATTGAGGAGAACCAAATAAGAAATAAAGAGGCAAGGATTGAAAAGTTCAAAATTAGAGATAGGTCCAATCCATTTGAAATGAGCGATCAATTGTATGTTTGTCAATTCTAATTTTTATTGTACAAGAAATATGTAAATATTGAAAATAATTTACTTTTACAGATTCAAAAAGAACTTTCGTTTAAACAAAGAATTGATAAAATTCTTTTTGAAAATTTATTTGAGAATTTAATTGTTCCATTAACAAGCCCAAAGTTGTTTCTTTAGGGCCCTGTTTCTTTTTTTAAGGGATTGGTATGTCTTCAGAACGTGCGGAAATATCCATTTCTGAATTTTCCAGTGCCTGAACCTCACAGGCAACACCAAAGTTTACTGCACCGCATATGCCAGATGTACTGGTTACTAGCCCCGTCAACTCTACTGCTTTTTCTTCCAAAGTGCTAATACGCTGCAAGCGGCAAGGGCCTCCTCCGGTGCTCATCATTTCCCTTTTGTTTGCTGACAACTTCTTCTTTATGTAGCACTTCCAGTCAATCCAAACCTATAAATTGATATTAATTTCTGCAATAATTATACACAAACCATACCTACTTTTTTCCATGCACTGGCATTTTTTGTTGGAGGACCTAATGCATTGAGGATTACTATGACTTCCTCCCAGAATGATGCTACTTCTTCCTTTGATCGCTGGTGGTATCCACATGTAATGTCTGCTTTAGATGCCATTAAATTTGCCAATTTTTCATACTGCTCTGGTGTTGTTGTTTTTGACCTATAACATTATTAAACATTCATTTCATTAAATAAATTAATTAAAAATATTATTAAGTGTTTTTTTAATCGCTTCTGGGCATTTTATTTCATTTTCTACTTACATTTTTTTCAATTTTACAGTTTTTAACTAAAAAACACAGATAAAAAAACTTCTCCGTTAACAAAAACACAACTGAGAAAAACGGAGCTACGATCGTAATGCAGAATACCTACAATCGAAAGAAACTGAGCGGAATCGAAACGCAGAATACCAAAATTGCCAGACGGAGAAAATTTCGATTCAAATCGAAACGCAGAATAGCCACCAATGATTTCAGATCATTTGGCTTGGCGATGACGGAATACAGCTGAGAAGCAAAAACATTTTATAGTTTTGAATTACTCTGTTTTGTACTACTATTACGGTGCAATACATTGGATTAGCAGGGGCTGTATCTTGCCTGCTGGTTTTAGAAGAAATGACTTAGGTGACTTATATAATTAAGAGAATTTATGTATTCTTTGAAATAGTATTTTTTTTTGAAATGGAGATTTTTGGAGATAAGAAAATTGAGAAAGGAGAATAAGGTTTGAAGAAACTGGCATCCCTGATTTAAAAATGCTCACATACATGCATGCATTGAAGTGTATAACAAAGCATAGGTGGAATAGCTGAGAAGTCTACTTAAAAAAATATATAAATTCACATGAAACGCAGTAAACGAGCTTTATAGTGTTTTCACACTGAGGATAAAACCTGGTTTTAAAACAAAATTTGGTTTTAACTTTAAAACCAATCCTTAAAACCTGGTTTTAGCATACCAAATAATTCTGATAAAACCATTTTAAAACCTGTTTTGAATCGGTTTAAAGTAGATTTTATGAAATACAACCTTGTTTTATACAGTACATATTCAGTGCTACCAAGTAAGAAAGATTGAAAACAGCTGATTCATCCCCATTCACAAATATTCATTCTCAAAATTTAAAATTATTTCAATTTTAGAACACATTTTTAAAATTTCTTATTTTTTATATAAACAATAACAGCTGTCGTACAGCTTGTCAAATAAATGTGGGAAGAATAATTACAAGAAACACACCTATTTCTACAAAAAATTTATTTTATCATTAACAAATTTATTTGACAAACTGTATTATAAAACCTGATGTTATCAAAATTGTATGTGAACACAAAATCAGCTGTTTGTAGGTTTTAAGTTAAATACAGGTTTTAACTTTAGGTGTGAAAACACTATTATTATTGTGCTTATACTGAATCAGTGTTGTAAAATTCGCTTTCAAGTGGCTGCTATTACGAGCATTGACTACCAGACAGCGAAATTTCACTGCTGACTATTGTGTAATAGAACTCTAAAGACGTTTAAGCAATTGGCGTGAAGGTAACAATATAAAAAATACTACGTGACATTAAAATCATCAGTTGAAATGCAGGGTCACGTAGTTACGATAAACTCTATTTTATAAATGTAATATGAAAAATTATGTGTATCTACATATGTATGTATGTATGTATGTATGGATATGTACTTGCATGCATATGCATGTGGTATTGTCGTATGGAAGAACCGTTATTTCTAGAAGGCGGCAAAGTGGCACCAAAGGGAAATGCCGTTTTTTGAAACTAAAATGGCTCACGGTTTTCCTTTAAACCATTGCTTGCGACGATAATTTTTTCATTTAAGAAATAGTTTTTTAAATTTTACCGTAAATTAGTTTTTTAAACATGTAAATATTCAGGCAAGTTCTTTTTTTTTAATTAACTTTAAAAATTGATGCGTTATTTATGGAAAATATTAAAATGATTAGTTGTTTGTTATTTGAGTTGCCCTGAGCAGAATATAAAAAATAAATTAAATTTCATTTATTCAAGGTATTGATTACGTGACAATGCCGATCACCAGGCAGCCACCTTTAGCTAACTGTTTTCTTAGAACAACTGCAGATTTACACAACTCGCACTTAAAAACAGGGAGAAGTTTTACATGCAAAAGAGTCTTTCATTATTGACAAGCAGGAAAAAAATGTGTTCCTTTTTTTTTTATTGAATTTTTTTTTATTAGATTTATTAATTATTTGTATTGTTAAACGTGTTTAATTAATTTCCTGTAGAAAACATTCATAGCAGTTTTGAAACATTGTTAAAGTTTGTTTGATTATAAAAATATTTAGAAAATAAATAATATGAAAATATATTTTAATAAAATAGAAATTTAAAATAAATTAAGTAAGTTTATTTACAAAATAACATGCATATTTACATAATTACATGCGAGCTTTCGCGAGTATCTGCACTGAATTTCCTAATCAAAACTAAACATTTTGCACTCACTTTGATAGAAATGTTACTAGTAGTTCTATAAAATTAATAGAGGCAATTAAATAAATTTATTAATTTAATATTTAAATTATATCAGTGTGATTAAATAAATATTGTATTTAATAAATATGCGTATTTGGGCAAATAAATTGGTATTTACAAGTATAAATTATATAATTAAGTCAGATGTAACTATTTGTTTCCTTAAATTTTTTATTTTATTTTTGCGTTTTGATTATATTTTTGCAAATGCGTTCAGGCTAAATGCTGTTGCTTATGGACAAAATAGTTGTATCTTATTTCTTAATAGCTGTATAAATAATATGGACCATAACAAGAATAAAATGGGCAATTGTTTTGCTTAATATGTGCGCCAAAGTTTTTTAATTTTAAATATACTTTTAAAAAAATATATGCTTCAAGCACGGGGCGAGCCAGTTTAATCTGAATTATTTGCCGCCAACTAGAGCGACTTTTAAGATTGTTTCCATTCTCATTCAGATTTGCTACTACAGGCTTTTATTGTCAAAATAATAACTGGCGTATTATACTGTTACAAGATCAGATTGAATTTGATATATGGCAATACTGGCGTACACTGAATGAAATTTTCATAGTGTGAATGTGTCTGAACGATGGTTTCCTTATAGTTTTAAAAAGCTGATATTTCTACGGCAAGTTTACAAATTTTAATTTCATAGTGATAGTTTTACGATAATCACAGATGGTATGAATTGGTTTCAAGTTTGAGCCTCAAGATCGAATTAAAAACACGATCAAATGTTTTGCTATAGTTTTCTCATACATTTTTCATGTATCGAAAATTTTCAGAAATTACTAAGAAAATTTCTAAGGACCTTGATACACTACAAAGGCAACCGTGTGATCAATTTTTTTTTTTGATATGTCGTATGATTTGCATTATATTATGAAAATTTTTATAAAATGATAATTTTCAGAGTATGGCCAGAGTTGCATTTCTTTTCAACAGCGAAAGAAAAAATTTTCCTTACACTATTTGTATAATAGTGTGGCGCGTGCAATGCACATTTGTTGCAATTATTTGAAATAGCATGAAATCACACCAGAATTTAATAAAAGAGAGACGTACGACTGTGTAGGAAGGTGTTTCTTATAAAAAATACATATCGAGTCCTGTGTTATAGTGTAGTGAATCAAAATCTCGAAGAACTGACATTGATATAACATTTGTATAAAATTTATTTTATAATTATAAGGAAATTATAAAAAGGTAATAGAATGGAAACAGTTCGATCCAAAAACACGATTAGTGGGCGTGCAGTTTCAAATTATATATCTCTGAAGTCAGTGTTGTCAAAACAGATATTTTGTAAATTATCAAATAACCGAAAAAATGGCTACACATAAAATATTTTAGGGGGGAAAAAGTACATTCAAAAATCTCGATATTGTTCTTCAGGTCTGGTCTATTAATATAAGTAAACTGGTCGCCAAGAAATATGAGAAAATTGGCTTTCTTATGCTATTTGTGTGCTGTTGATGGTCAAATCTGAGATTTCTTCAACACTGTGGTGTACATTGACAATATTTCCAGTGGTATTTGACCGACGTGTATATGACTTCGATTCCTCACATCACTATGTTGCCTAAAAGAACTCAAATTTAAATAGAATTGCATTGCTGGAATAGAAGTTGTTTAGCAATGAGCCCAAAAAATTAATTCTAGTTTTACGAACTGTGATTACCAAACCTTCAGTGTAAAACTTAATATCGCATATATATGGATAATAGTCCTTTCACAAGAAATCGGAGTTTAATTGAGAATTTTTATGTATGACGGAGGCTAAGTGGTTCGGCAATACTCGTATATCTGAGTTTCTCTATTGGACTGCCGCATCTTTAGGAATATTTAAAGATAATTTTATAGAGGCAACTTGAAAGCAACTTTCACTATATTTTCTTTCGCGTAGCATTAAAAGAGTGAATCAGTCCCCAGAACATCATTATAATTTCTTTAATGCCACGACTTCTGCTTTTTACCAGCCAAATAGTAAATTGTAAACTATAAAACTGGGGGAGTTTCATTAAAACATCTCATTTATCGATTAATTAATTAATCGGCTTTGCACTATGGTGCGATCAATGTTTGATTATATCTTATACAAAAGATCGGTTGGACCCATTTGAAAAGAAATTTACAAGAAAAGTCTATAAATCGTAAAGTAAAGGCTGATGGGTGTACTAAAAGCAATACTTTATTTTTTAATAAATAATTTTTCATGTACGCATTTCCATTTCTCAGCAAAAATTAAAATCATATTGAAACCAAAACAAATTATTCCTTCCCGTTTGGGGGCAACGGAATTTGCTTAATTTAAAAATGTTTTATAATTCCATTAAATTGTTGCAATTTACTAGAACAAAAACAAAATTATCGAATATTAACTAATAAACAATTTAAATATTTTATTTTAAACAAAAGCCAACAACAGCAATTAAATGTTGCGAATGGTGACGATGAAAAATGATTGAAATATTTTTTAATGAAAACATCGCCATCAAATAAAATATTGTGATTCCCTTTTTTTTTAAAATTTAATAGCAGAAATTGTCTAATTAACGCAATGGGAATATCAGTAGAGCGATTTTATATTTAAGCGAAGGGCAACATAACACAAACGAGCAGTTTCGATTTACATTTGCAACTAAAACGTTTATTGATGATCAAGTAAAATTAAGGATTTTAAAAAATGTATGCCATTTTAATAACTTTACTGATGCCAGCTGTAATAATGGTGAGTCCAGAAGGGATAACAATCTCAAAGGATACAATTTGGTTTAAGAAATTGTATTGGATTTGTTTGTTTATTTATAATTTGGATTTTTGTGTCCTTACAGGGACAAATAACTACGAACGATTATATTACTTATAGACCAGGTGGTAATTTGAGTCCCACATTCTCAAATTTAAATGTCCAACAGGATTATTTTACGCGCCAGCAGTATTTGACTAACAATCAAGTACCAATTGGCCCTTATGGTGTGGGCCAAACCCTGCAGTCACCCTACAACTACTATAACAATCCTTTGAACATGTACATAAGACCAACATTGCAAACATACGGCGGCATTAATGCAGGCAACACTTGGAGGCCGTGGTATGCCTGGCAGCAAGTCGGTAAAAAATAGAAGAGTTTAAGTTATGTATTCAAATAAATCGTATTAATAAATTTTGTATAATTGAACTCATGACATTGAATTGTATTAAAAAAATCGCGTGCGAGTATTTTAAATATATAAAAATGATCTAAAGTTTATCTATTATTCTGGGGATTGATTAACTCTTTCAATCCTACGCGAAAGAAAATATAGTGAAAGTTGCTTTCAAGTTGCCTCTATAATATTATCTTTAAATATTCTTGAAGATGCGGCAGTCCAATAGAGAAACTCAGATATACGAGTATTGCCGAACCACTTAGCCTCCGTCATACATAAAAATTCTAAATCTCCGATTTCTTGTGAAAGGACTATTATCCACATTTAGCTTTTTGTTCTATAATATGTATATTATATATCAACAAGGTATTCACTATGAACGCCTGCGTTTGACGTAAGACGTATGCTGTATGCTGTATGCGGTATGCGATATTCTGTATGCGGTATGCGGTATGTTGTATGCGGTATGCGATATTCTGTATGCTGTATGCTGTATGCCGTATGCGGTATGCTGTATGCGGTATGCGATATTCTGTATGCTGTATGCCGTATGCCGTATGCGGTATGCGGTATGCTGTATGCGGTATGCGATATGCTCTATGCCGTATGCTGTATGCTGTATGCCGAATGCTGTATACTATTCGACTCAATTCTGCTTCTAAAATTATCTGCTCTGGTTTTAAGGATCTATTTGTTTGTATCAGTCTCAGAAACATACTTAGCTGTATCAAGTGACTATATATAGCGATAATTTATTGTTTTGTTTTCGGTTTGGAATAGAGTAACAATGTTACGATTATTATCCTTTTGCTGTTTTTGCTACTTTTCCTCATTTCGAAGTTTATTGCGAGAAAAAAGCTGATGACAGATGAAATTATATGAAAGAAAAGAATAGAAGATAGAAAAATGCATACAGTCTTGGGCTCAGTCGAAATGCATCATATGCATTGTACTCTGCAATAGATTTATTTCCATTTCATAGGTCGGCGAACCATAAAGAAATCAGTCTATCATTAATTCTTATATTCATTATTATTTATTACTATATTATTATTATTATTATTATTATTTACAAAACTGGTTTTATTATTATTCATGTTAATAACTCGGCTGTTATTCTGTGGCTTGAATTGTTGAGTAAAATTTTATTATGTGATCACATTATAGGGAAGCAAGTCTAGAACAGCTACTGCATTTTCGTTACTAGTGTGTCTTATACGACGAATTTACATGGCAAATTTCTAACAACAAATTCCTCATATTCTACAAAATACATACGTAGTTTGTGTTCCCAGCATTAAAGGATTCATGACTAAATGGGCTTGCTAGTAACTTTCTGGGCTAAGTAATTTTCTAATTAATTATCTAGATTCTTTTGCATTGCGTAGTCGATCAGCTATACTGATCAACGACAAATAAGAAAATGGTTACCAATTTAAATTTTTAAAATAGAAATTAATTCTAAATAAATATATAAAAGTTTTAATAACTTAAACTTGTTCAGGCAGTTGAAGGCAAGAGAGGGAAAAAACAAAAGACTTAAGCGACAGGCGTCTAACAGGAAGTATCGTACGCTCATACTTTGATGTCTGTAGAATCAGTTCTTATGAGAGCCGCATTAAAAGAAACAAACTGATTTCAAAAGATTTTCATTATAAATAAATTTTATATTTTTATTTATGAAAAATTCTTTAAAATACTCGCATTAAAAAAAACCAAGAATGCAAGTGTATGAGTGGAGGTAAATTTATTGGTTTTTTTTTCGTCCCATGCTATTGTGGCACAAAACTTTAATCAAAATAACAAAACATTTGAAATACAATAGGGATATATAGACCATCGAATTGGATAATAAATTATTCTAAAGTTCTAAAAAAAAAAAAAAAAAAAAAAATCAGAAAGACTACGTGTTAACTAAGCTAAGCTGTTTTAATTTGCTTGTTAGGTGATACGGAATTTGTTAGAGCATATGAAAAAGTTTATATTTATTGTTATTTTTTAAAATTATTGATACCCTCTGGCCGTTTATAAATGCTTCCTATTAAAGGATATTTTAAAATTATATAACTTTGATGGAAAGTTTCCTTAATAGTTTCATTAATGATTAATTAATTGCTTTTGGCTTTTCCAGCAGAAAACAGCCAGGGTGTACGGAGGAATCGAAACCGCGACTTCTGGTTTAGTAGGCGAAACATTATTCATTCGCTTACAGAGGCACCTACTTAAGTAGGATTTCTAAAGATTTTAGCATAATAAATATCGTGAAATATGTTTTTAATAAAAAAGGCTTTAAAATAAAGTTGAAATTTTTAACTATTGAAAGTGGAAATTTTATGAAGTGAAGTATGTAAGTGATTATATTGGAACGTTGATATTAATTACATATTTCTTTATTTTACTTTAATTTAAACTTGTTGCCATTAAATAGCCCACTTAAACTTTTTTATTATTTTTTTTTTTTAATCAATTTAATCTGCAAAAATTTCGGGTTGAGCGCAGGAAAACAGCCAGGGTCTAGGCAGGAATCGAACAATTGAACTCCGCTTTAGTAGGCAAAGCATTATTCATTCGTCTACGGAGGCACTCTGCATTAATTAATAATAAAAGTAAGAATGATTATTTTTTTTAAAAAAAACATGCGTATAAAATAAATAATTTTTTTTTTCACTTAAGAAAAATTTCTTAAACACCCACCGCCATATAAGGAAAACCCCTAATATTATATGGTGTGTTATAACGAGATTTACCTGTATAGGCTGTCACCAAATTAAGAGAATCCTTTAATTTAATTTTTGGTGGGAAAAATCCCGAGTGGTAACCTGCCCTGAAACGAAAAACAATTCAAATGTCATTGCGAGAACGCAGGTCTTGGAGCACATGGCTTTTGCCACATGACAGCAACAGGAGAACATGGAAAAGAAGTTACAAAATAAAAAAAATTTAAAAAAAAATTAACAGAAAGAGAAAATAAAGCAAACAAAAATGTATGAAGATGCAAAAAAAAAAGAACAAATATTTGAACACTTCCAGTGCAGACGGTCGAAATCATCTAAAAAAAGAGAGAGAGAAAAGAGGCCAAAAAAGTTTTGCTGTTGCTATAAACTTGATGTAAAGAAATTATTTTCTTTACCAAAGAAATGGTTTTAACTGTCTTCCAGCTGTCAAATAAACCAGTAGGAAATTAAACGTTAAGCGGAGTGGTTAGTGGAACGCACCTGCGCAAAGCCATTAATTAACGAGAAAAAAATACGATTTTGAAAAAGTTTTTATTGATATTTAATTCGTTCAGTGTGCAAAACGAAATATTTGCAAAGAAAAGTGAATGCAAATGTTGCCATAAAATTAATAATTAATTAAATAATTTAAAAAAAAAAACATTTTTATTTGTATATTTTTGTAGAAAACTAAGTGATTCTGGCGTACAAAATGGTATGTGAAAATTATTTTATTTTTTTTTTGGAAAAAAGCCGAACCGGCTTTGCCAAGCAACGCATTAATAGAATTTAATTCTTAAGAATATTATTTATTGTTTGAAAAATTCTAGCAGAAGAACAATAACGAATAACGGTTTTATGTATGAAATAAAAGAAAAGAAAGTTTATATTTTCCTTTGTTGAGTATAAGAACTTATGATGATTTAGAAGTCGACATTGTTAGATTCTAATTTGAATTACATTTAACATTAATTTAATTCTTATCTCGAATCTGACACACTTATTGGCCTACATTTGCTTAAAATTTACATATATTGGTTGTGTTGGAAAGTGTTCTGTAAACCAATTTTTGGTTTTCGTTTAAAAATTTCAGCGCAATTTCAACACATGAGAAATGAATTTTTATTTAATTTTTTTAAAATAAATTTTTTTTTATATCTATATTTTTTTTTTTTTTTTATTTTAAGTGTTTATAACCAAAAATGCACTCGTTTTATATATAGTGAATATAATTCTTCAATTATTTTGTTCTGATATTTATCGCGTTTTGTTTGCCATTAAAAGCATTGAGTGTTTTTTGCCTTTTTCAAATTTTAACATTTACGACGAAAATAAGAAAAAAGTTTATAATTTAAAAAAGATATTTTTTTATAAAATAATGCAACTTCGAATGGAAGTATTGTCTCATGTGTAGCTCATTCTGAACTGAAATGTGTACCGAATGTGTAGTTTATTATTTTTGCTATAAAAAATTATTTAATATTTTAATAATATTTTTGTTTTTGGCATATTGTAAATTTTCTTCACTGCGACGATTTTTAGAACAATTTAAAATTTTTTTACTTCAAGACCAGTAATAAAAATAAAGAGGGCGGTAACACTGTCTTTCCAGCTAACGAGATATAATTTTTTTTTTTAACTAATGTAATTTTTAAAGCTTTTAGCTTGAACGCAGGAAAACAGCCAGGGTCTAGGCAGGAATCAATGGTGAAATCGCCTAAAACCACTGATTTCTGTGAGAAAAATCGTTAAAATCATCAAATCATTTTAAAAATCGTTAAAAAAAACATCAAAGCAAAAATCAGTTTCTTTTTTTAAATTTTAAATAGTTCTTTATGTATTGGATGCAACCGAAAGAATAGTTTTCTAAACGATTACGAACTGTGGCTTTATTTAGGAGAAAAGTCGTCGAAATCGCCACTTCATTCTAAAAATCGTCAAAAAAGCATCAAATCAAAAATTAGTTCCTTTTTTTTTAAATTGGTAAAAGTTCTTTATGTATTGGATGCAACCTAAAGAATAGTTTTCTAAACGATTACGAACTTTGGCTTTATTTCAATTCACTTGAATAATTATCCATTCGACATTTGAGAAATTTACAAAACTAGACTTGAAGCACATCTTCTCCTTTCGAATAGTTTTCCCCAAAAAAAAATTCTGTAAAGTTTGTTTCTTTTATTTAAATTTACGAAAATCATAATTTTTCGACCCAAAATCATGACTAGTGTATTTTGACATGTAAAAAACGTCAAAATTCAGAAAAATCGTTAATTCTGGCAACAATGATGTAAAGTTAATTTTTGTAAATGGGGCAATTATTGAAGATTTCTTAGATAGATAAAGAAATGGTGGTGGAGGAACAAGCAAAACTGGTTGGCGGTACAGCTTGCTGAAAGGGTGGCTTCATGTCAACTCAGCTTTAAATTCCTCACATAATTGATGCCATCGAAATTTTAAAAAAATAATTGCTTGAACAACAGTTTCATTTAAAATTCAGAACACAATTTAAATACAGTATTTCACCAAATTCGTGTACATAAACGCAATGTTGCTTGTATGCCCAGCAGAGAGCAATTTTCAATTGGCCACATTTCCAGTACTTTCTTTGGCAGGTGTGATGTTTCCATTGTTTTACAATCAAATGGTTGGTTTCTGTTCCATTACTTTCGTTATGAACATGCACAGTTCCAAACATACACATGCATAAGTGTACATACTAATGCATGTATATATAATTAAGATATTGTTTTCAAGGCATTAAATGGTATTTACTTAAGTATTTATCGTGATGGAAAAATGTTAGTTATGAAATATCGGTGTGAGACTTTCAAGTGGAAACATTTAGTACGACGAGTATTACTCCGAAGTTTATGTTATTCAAATTTGCATTTTATGTTTTTTTTTTAAATAAACACACACATATACACATACACATATACGTACATTTGTGTGCTGAACTTTTTTTGCCATCATTTATTATGTATTCTAATTGATGTATTAAGCACGTGCTGGCATGGCGATGGCTTAAAGCTAAACTGCTCGAGCATACACACATACACAAACATTTTGAGGTTGAAGTAACGAAAATGCTATTATTTATTTCATTTTAATAAAGTAGATTAAAGTTTCGCTAGTGATGTTTGCGTGATGAGTTTGAAATGTATAAAATTGAAGAAATTTCCGTGTCCAGTGATGTTCGCATGCGCGCTGCCACCTACTTGTTTGTGAGACGCGACTGCATCTTGTTAAGAGTTTACACCGTGTACCTAATTTCGCCAGAGTTATTTCAATATTTTACAAGATATTTAATAAAGTAGGTGTGGCACTGCCCTCTTGTTTGCAGCATAAAATAACTTTATATTACCACCTTAAGGCCTTGTTTCACTATCCCACACAGTCGCACGACTCACTCACACGAAAGTGTATAAGCTTTATAAAGTATAAGCTTATAAGCTTTATACTTTATGAAATGAAATAAAAATGGCGTATTTGGTGCTACATCGTATTTTAAATGTATTACGAAAACATATGTTTTGTTACATACAACCAAAAAAAAAAAATTTATTCAATCTGGTGCTGTAAATAGGTGGTTTTATTTACAGATAAAAAAATTAATATATTACAACTTTTGGTATATATTATATAATATTAAAAATAAAGTAAAATCAACCCTGATAAGATGAAATCTATAATTTTATGAACATTTTCAAAAACTTTTGCAAGTAACATTCGACTGTCCAAAATATAATACGGTTTTAGGTTACACTATAATACTTTTTCATAATACATGCCAAATTTGACCTGTGTTAATACTGTGTGGGATAGTGAAACAGTCAATTGCGAAAAAGTCGTTTAAGTATTTTGTTTTTTTGTTTTTTTTTAAAACAAACCGCCCGATTGGTTTGCTAATTTGGGGAAGTTGTTTGATATTTGACATTAAAAATTAGTACGCATACAGCGGCCCATATTTATGAATATGTCGTTACTATTAAAGGAAAATGGTCTGATGTAAGATCCACTGACCTTTTATACCCATTTAGCAAACCTTTAACCATTTCCCGATTTACAAGGAGCGTTATTTCTCAAACAGCAGGATTATTCTAGGTAATTGTTTATCTCTAAAATTAACGTCATGTCAGTGTTGCCAGAATTGGCGATTTCTCTGCATTTTGACAACTTTCATCTATCAACAGAATACTAAATACTAAATGAAAAGAAATATTTTAAAATTAATAATGCACCAAGCACGCCTAACATCCCTTTACAAATTATTTTTATAAAATACACCTTTTAAAAAAAATGTAAAACAAAAAGAAAAAAATTAAAATAAAATAAACTTTGAAAGCTTCAATTATAGTTTTTATCTAAAATTTATTTTTACGAATAATATTTAAAAAAAAAAAACAACTTTTCTGTTGAAAAATTTCACCATTTCAGTTTTGCGACCTGTTAAATTAAATATGCGTGTGAAATTTCTTTTTGTAACAACAACAACAACAAGTGAAATATTTACAGCACCACACACACCCCATTTTAATTAGTAGCGTCTTTTGTTTATTAAAAAAAAACCTTTAGAAAAGAAATTTTTTTTTATTAACAGAAAAAAAAAATTGCCACGATTTATTTTAAGAAGACAAAAGATCACAAAAGAACACAAAAAAAAAATTATTCTATGACATGAATATTAAATTATCATTTTAAATTAATAACTTGACTAAAAATGTAATTTATTCTCAAAAAAAAATAATCAAAAGAACTATAACTTATATATATAACTTATATATATATATATAACTTTTAGAACTATAAAATTCATTCTCTCTTGCAAGAACACGCTTGGTAATCTATTTTATTTTGGATTAATAAAACAAATAATTTTCGGTTGTTGTTTATTTTAGCCGGATTGTTTTGCTTAATCTTTTTATTAACTTTTAGCTAGTTTAGCCTATTGCTTTTTATAACTAAAACTTTGAAAAATATATACAACTAGTTGGGCCGGTTCGCCTTGCCGGCCCCCCAAATTTTTTCTTTTATTTTGAACTGCCTCTCGCAAGAAAATCAAAATCTGTGTTTTTAGTTATTGATAATGGAAAAAAATGTTTCATTGAAAAATTCAAAAATCAAAATTGTAATAATACACACAGTTTATGTTTTTTTGCATATTATATCTATTTTAAAATGTGAAAATTTTAATTTGCATAATTTTAAATTACCAATTAACGCCGCTACACACCGGTTAACGAGCCAACGCTTTCAGCGAAACAGAGTATAGGGTTACCGAGCTAAAAAACGCAAAAAAAAAAACATATTACGCCATCTGTCGGATGAACTTCAAACCATACAGAAACACTTCTCAAGCCCCATAGAGCGTGTACATACAGATATAAAATTTGGTCAAAATATCGGTTCAGTAGTTTTTGAGTTTATCAATCATAAACATAAATGTCATTTTAATATATATAGATATAGATATAGATATAGATATAGATATAGATATAGATATAGATATAGATATAGATATAGATATAGATATAGATATAGATACAGATATAGATATAGATATAGATATAGATATAGATATAGATATAGATATAGATATAGATATAGATATAGATATAGATATAGATATAGATATAGATATAGATATAGATATAGATATAGATATAGATATAGATATAGATATAGATATAGATATAGATATAGATATAGATATAGATATAGATATAGATATAGATATAGATATAGATATAGATACAGATATAGATATAGATATAGATATAGATATAGATATAGATATAGATATAGATATAGATATAGATATAGATACAGATATAGATATAGATATAGATACAGATATAGATATAGATATAGATATAGATATAGATATAGATACAGATATAGATATAGATATAGATATAGATATAGATATAGATATAGATATAGATATAGATACAGATATAGATATAGATATAGATATAGATATAGATATAGATATAGATATAGATATAGATATAGATACAGATATAGATATAGATATAGATATAGATATAGATATAGATATAGATATAGATATAGATATAGATATAGATATAGATATAGATATAGATATAGATATAGATATAGATATAGATATAGATATAGATATAGATATAGATATAGATATAGATATAGATATAGATATAGATATAGATATAGATATAGATATAGATATAGATATAGATATAGATATAGATATAGATATAGATATAGATATAGATATAGATATAGATATAGATATAGATATAGATATAGATATAGATATAGATATAGATATAGATATAGATATAGATATAGATATAGATATAGATATAGATATAGATATAGATATAGATATAGATATAGATATAGATATAGATATAGATATAGATATAGATATAGATATAGATATAGATATAGATATAGATATAGATATAGATATAGATATAGATATAGATATAGATATAGATATAGAAAAAAAAATTAGGAAATATAAACACTTCATGCGGACTTTTTTTTTTAACCACCTCAAGATGCAAAGCTTTCGGCTTGTCCGCAGGAAAACACACAGGCTCTAGGCAGGAATCGAATCCCCTATCTCCGGTTTAATATGGTGTGCATAACTTGAAAATTAACTATTGTTGACAGGACGAAAGGATTGAAAATAAATTGGGTTTGCATAATAAGTTTATGTCTTAATTTTATACTAATAAGTTATTTAGAAGAAATATATGTTTTCCTGCTTTTAAAATAGTAGATCCCTTGATCCCTTGATAATAGACAAAAAATATACTAAACGTCGGGAGAGGAATAATGAGAACCATATAGTTTTAGCTTAAAAAAACTGACATGCCAAATTAGCTAAACTATAATAAAAGAAGAAGAGAATTATTCTATTATTTTTATTCTTCGTTAAGCCAAAAACACAATAAAATAAATATTTATAAGTAAAAGTATAATCAGGTTGTAGTATGACACACATGTCTGCTAAGCTTAGACATCTTAAAGAGCCAACAGTTATATAAAAGTATTAATAAAAATAAAAACTGTTTCACATACAATGCTAATGAGCTGAATATTTGAATGACACACTTTTTTTGTTTGTGCGGTCATTACAAGTATTCAATGTTATGAGTGGTCAGCATGGAAAAGTAATGGCATTCCAAATCATTCTGAGTAAAGGAAATATTGTAGACACAACAAACCCACACACGTTACAATCTAGATTACAACCTGCTTAAGTTGTATTAACGGTTGTATCGTGTATGGGTTGCATTATAGCGATGAAGTACTGAAAACCAAAAACCAAAATAGTTTTGGAAATATTTTTTTTAAATATCTTAAAAAATTTATAGTTTTTTTTTTGTAAAAAAATTATTTTTTTTTTTAAGTATTTAACAATGTTGCTAAACATTTCCCTTTCAAAATTCTATATTTTTTTTTAGAAAAAATCGTCTTTGAAAACAAAAGTATTAAGAAAGTGAAATTCAGAATTATTACGAATGTATTATTATTATTGATTGATTGCTTGTTCATGATGCAATAAATTGTTGTATGCAGACAATGGCAACTTAAAACGAAATTTAGTTATTAAATTATCTAAAAGTAGATGCTAAATGAGTAATAAAAGCAAACGTTTCTTTTTAATCTGAATGTATTTATTTAATTTTGAATTTTTAATTTAAGAAAAGAAAAGAGAAGAAAAGAAATATTTTTCATAGCAGATGTATTTGATTATTCATCAGGCAGTTCATCTCAACAGAGTTCGCAGTTTCACGGTCTGCTTTCATAGCCTGTTGCTTCATTTATTACATAAAATTAGTTTTAAGTCAGTAACTACTGTTGTTAGGTGTGGCTTTGGGTTAATGTCTGTTGTGCAAAAAGTGCACTTTAAAAACAAATTGAATATGAAAATAAAAAAAAAAAAAACAAAACAAAAATACGACAAGAAAGTTTTGCTTTTTAAGAAATACAGGTTTGTTGCCAAAGTCTTTTGTTTAACTGCCCAGATTGAGTTGTTTAATACAAAGCAAAGAGGATGCTGGTTTATAGTTTTGTGATTTTGAACTCTTTCTACGAGTAAAGCAGTGCAAAATTTTAAATTTTAAATATCATTTTTATTATGTTACAATCATACCGGCCAAGTTCAGTATTTGAAATTCAAACTATGATTCAAAATATGTTTGCAAGCCTTGACTTGTAAATTTCTACAAAACGCTTTAATTTTTATTCATTTATAGCTTTTATTTTTTTTTTAATATTTTGTAAGTGTCATAAAAATTATATAATACGTATGTGTGAGTATATATGTACATGTAATTGTATATAAATGTTGTTAACATCACTTTAAACCTTTACATATATATCTTTTTTAGCTGAGATTTATTTTGTTAATAAAAAGTACGTACTACTATGCTTATATTTTCGAAGATTAAGTAATTTTAATAAAAGAAATTTTTCACAGCTTTAAGCTTCAAATGAAGTGTAAATGAGAAATGACTAAAAGATATGAATAAAAAAAAGTCACGTTATAAATGAAACGATTTACATCCTCATGGCTTGTGCAGTATTTTTAATTTTCTAATGAAAATAAGTGAAGACTGTCTAAATTGGCAATAATTTTTCTAGTAAATAGGCAATGGGGCCGTTGTTTCATCTTAGGACCATTAGCTTTCTTTGCTACACCTGTTGGTAACATCATGGCAAAGCAACCTTTTTTGCTGACTCAGTATAAGCAGAGGATTTCTCGCCCCTGGAGAACTTTAGATAAACTCAGAAAATCGTTAGCTCGCTACAAATTTTGTCTCAAGTCCTTTTTTATAAAAATGCAAATTATATACATATATATATATTTACTTTATATAATTATAATTATTAATTATAAAAATAATAATTATAAAATAATTAGAAAAATGCTAAGTAACTAACGTGTGTCCTTTTTCCATTCATTAACAAGCATTTTAAACGGCATTCGTAAATCCTTTCGATTTTTGTATTGTTTATTTTAACAACAGAAGCTTTAAAAGCTTTTTTTCATTAAACAAATTCTCAGAAGGCATGACTCTCTTGCTAGTAGCATAAACTATTTATAATTAATAATTATAACATATATAAATAATTTTCAGAATTCAATGCATTTTACTAATCAGATTAAGAGAAATTTTAATAATAACGAAAAATAAAGTGTTAATTAAAAAAATTATACCATAATTGTAATGACAAGCAAAAATTCGTTCGTCTTTTATTAGATTATCTTTTATTTTTGGAATTTCTTATAAAGCTGGCACATGAAAATAAATTACATTGAATATCGAATAGGAGGTGTGTCAGTTCGGAGTTACTCTAAACCATTGTAGCAGTCGATAAATTAAACGACTTAAAGAGTGTTAAAAGAGTGTTACGAGTGGTATTTGCTCTGGTCCAAAAGTGTGAGATGGTTCAGTAAACTTGTGCAATTGATATAAGTGTGCCATAGGCAATTTAAGCAATTGTTTTAATTGCTTCAAGTATTTTTTTTAATTATAAACATTTAATATAATTTTTCGTCTTGCAATTAAAACTAAAACTTTTAAGCCATCCATTTAGATGTGAAGCCATCCATTTAAAAGCATTTCACAATTTTTTGTTTCAGATTTCTACAAAGTCATTTATATTTATGGGCCTGACTTTATGCTGCCTCACAGCTGCAGTTTGCGCCGGTAAATTATCTAAAAGCATTGCAACAGTCAATGGCACAGAAATGGCTACCAGTCGACATACAGAGTTATCTAAAATTACAGCAGAGGCGAAAATAAACGAAACTGAAAGCATATCATCTGAAGAACTTGATGACTATGAAGAAGATGACGATGATATAGGAGATAATAAAAACGAAGCATCTGAAAGGACTGCTTTGCAACCAGCCGTGGATATGTCTTTAAGTGTCTGGAGCTTGGTAAAGCAATTATGGTCATGGCTGAGAGCAGATATAACTGGAAGTATATTTGGGGAAGATATCAAAACATCATCAGTTGGAGGTAAATATGCATGACAAAACCATTCGTAGCAATTTTGACTCCACACTGTGATAAATAAGATACAAATGTTTATATAAGAACGATTATTTTAGCGATAACTGAACAATCTACTTGTAGACAATTTAGATTCATTCCTATTCCTGTGACTGATAAGGAACGGACTTTAAGTGTGACTTTAAAATGTTATTTTAGTTAACAGCAAATGGCATTACGACATCCTGAGGCATTCGCTTAAGGTTTTGAATTTATCAATGCTTAAATTGTTTTACTAAGATGACATATTTCGTAATTGTTATGATCTCTGGCATGATTTTTAATATCGTTTTGTTTCATATGATTTAATAAAAAATTTTTCCTTCTAAACCAAATTGCAACACTGTAAATTTTTTTTTATGAAATAAATCATAATCGTGTATAATCATCATAAGCGACTCTAATCATGATAACAGTGTTTATTCAGGCTGAATTGCTGTTTAAAATTTCGAAAGCTTTCCGAGCTACAATCACTTAACTTTGAAGAGCCCGACTACTTTTCAGCTGATTACAAAAGTTATTTCATCAACAGCCAAACATAGACATACTTTCCATCGTTTAGGCATATTTATTTAAAAGATCAAGCACAGCATTATACTTGGATGTAACTATCTCTGTTACTTTATTACAGCAGTTGATATTTTATGTACAATTTCCATATGGTGAAATAGTTCTTAAAACGTTAATGTTGCCTATTCTGTGAGGCTCTTTGTGAAATCAGTCATTAAATTTAAAATGGCAAAACTTATTTGCCTTTCAGTACTTACGACATAAAGTTAAAGAGATATAAAATGCATTTACCAATTTAAGTGAGTAGCCCTAATATTACCAATGAATTAACAACACAAAAACTCGCTTTTAAATGTAATATTTTATTTAAATAATTTTATTTTCTGAATTGTGAAATTTTTTTTTGGAGGTGGCATCATTGAAATATTTAGCGACAGCTGTTCGGCATTTCACCACGACTGCATGACGCTAATGAAAAGAGGCGTCATTAGTAGTCCTGTAGCCAGCTGCACCAAATGTGTTTAGCCATCAAACAATTCATTATTTGGCGTCATTTTCATTTGATCATTGTGCGTGCGACAAATAAATATATTTATACGGCGAATATATTCGCATATGGTTTTTTTTATCTTTCGAAATATACTTTAATGAGAGAAATGTGTTTATTATTTAATTAAAATTTTTACAGCATTGAGCGTTAAATGGCTTTTTAACGAAGAATTTCTGTTTATGTTTTGAAGTCTGGTTTATTTCTTTATATTTGGCCAAGTGAAAATATATAATTGCACAGAAGACTTTCTTTCTTTTGTATATGAAGGGCCACACTTTCGACTTACTTATTGTAAAATCTACTGATAGAAAGATCTTAATAACTTCATTATTTGTAAGTTCAAAAAAAAAAAAAAAAAAAAATTTAATTACTAGATGACTTGAGAAATTGTGTTTTTAGTTTAATAATTCTCGTACGTGTTTGAAACATATTATTTGGGCGTTTGATTACTTTCACTTTCAAAAGTAAACTATATTATGTTTCAGGCAAAGCGAAAAATAGTTGAAATGAAGCAAAAGTATTTTGTCGTGCTTTGCAAAAGCTTTTCGCCTTCGCCGTCGTCTTCGCCTTCGACACGAATTTAAATTAATTCAATTTATTTTCATTATAAATCATATGAGAGTATAATGT
Organism: Ormia ochracea; assembly: GCA_963402855.1. Classification (NCBI taxonomy): domain Eukaryota; kingdom Metazoa; phylum Arthropoda; class Insecta; order Diptera; family Tachinidae; genus Ormia; species Ormia ochracea. Next base: position 13,401,036 of record OY727106.1, read on the forward strand.
TTGGCCAAATATTCTTAAAGAGTTAAAACGTTTTCTTCCATATTTTGATAATTAGCAATTAATTTTTAACACTAATTTTGTTTATAAATAAAAAATTTATGGTCAATGCCTTTGAAAAATGTGCAAAATGATAAAAAAAAAAAATTTTTATTTAAAGATTGAATGGAAAAAGCAATTGAAAGAGTAACGATATCGCTGTAAAAGAAAAAGTGAATAAATGTTCAGCTCCAGTAATGAATTTGGTTTTTAGAAAAAAAAAAAAATAATAAATAAAATAAAATAAAATAAAAGAAATAGAAAGAAAAAGCCAAAAGAGATTTATTGCGAAAGAAAATAATTAAAAATAATTTTTTTTTTATATAAATAAAATAGTAACGCGCTTGACTGATTCATTCAACATTGTTGGGCCTAAAACGTAAAAGCTGGAAAACTAATTCGACTAACGAATTGATTGAGAAGTTAAAGTAGAATTAAACAGGTAACGTAGTTGAGGGAACGCGATCGTAGTTGATTTCGCTTAAGATTTTGCAAAAGGAAAAAAGTTTTTCATACGCCATTTTTTATGTAAAGAAAATATTACACAGTCAAGGCCACTTCAGAGTTTAAAATTTCTTGCCATGCGATCAGAACAAAATTAAATTCAAAAGTGGGCAGTCGATGTAGAGAAAAAATTCAATCGATCGTTACCAAATGCCGTAATGCGGTTCTTTCCAAATTATACGACTTTATTAAAAGTTACCAAAGAAATATTTATTAAAATGGAGCCACGAACAAAGCCGTGTGTACAATTTTACTCTAATAAAGGACAAACTTCATTAAGCTCGCGTAACTGAAGAAAATATTGAAGTAAATTTATGTCGGGATTAAATGGAACTCGCGAACAGTAAAGCCGCGGACAAAATTTTGCTCTAATAGTACAATGACTAGTTAGCGATCACACGACTGAAGAGAGCCTTAAAGCAAATTTATGTCGGTTTGGCAATGGAGTCGCGAACAGAGCTAATATTATAAAACAGGTAACGTAGCTGTGGGAACGCGATCGTAGTTGAATTTCGCTTAAGATTTTAAAGCAAGGCCGCCTCTTGATTGATTTCATGAAGTTAAAGCTTTAAAATAAACTTTATGCCGGCTTTAAAATGTGGGTCGTGAACAGGCCTATTAGTTCATTATGTTGCTAAAAAAAATTATACAATTTAGTTATAAACGATCAAATACACACTTAACTTTTAGTTTTAAAATAATTAAGAAATGCATTGTCTCATTTGTTTGTAGTGCGACGTACTTTCGGTAAAATTCGACGTATGCAAATGGCTCTCTTGCCTATCGTCTTCAAGTTTGGCGTTATCTCGGCCATGATTGCTTTCTTGGTTGCCGTGGCCGTTAAAACGCTTATATTGGTAAAAATATTGATTGTTATGAATTTGTTTACTCTCTGGGGAAAATACTACGGCTATAAATTTGCTCCTCCGGCTCCCAACGGCGGCTGGAATTCGACACCTGAGAAAGAAGTACATGTGCACGTACATGGTTCACAGTTACAGCCACAGGTACCGGAGTATCCATTTCCAAGTACTGTTGTAAAAACCCAGCCCTGGGAACGACAGGATGAGCCGCCGAATCCGTACGAAGCAATTCAACAGCAGAGTTTACAACAGCAGATTGCACAACAGCCGAGTTTACAACAGCAGAGTTTACAACAGCAGAGTTTACAACAGCAGATTTTACAACAGCAGAGTCTACAAAATGAGTACTTGACACATAATATGCCTCCAGTGGTTAATCCACTAGCGTATAGAGGCGCTTTTCCTCAAAATCATAAAATGTTTTAATGCAAAGGAAAGCAGAATTAGTGGATATTTTATATAAAGTTATTTGTATATTCTCTCCGTAATCAAACTGGTCTTTATTATTTTAAGAAATTAATTTTTAAAACTACATTCATATATTTGTAATAATGTTGTGCATATAAGAGAAATCCATTACTTTATTCTAAGTTAATAATTTTATGTAAAAATCTAAAAAACAAAAAAAAAAATATGTGCCTGTAAATATTTATTTATCTTAAAGTTTAATTTTAATTTAATTTAAAATGAAATGTAGTAATTAAAGAAACCGCTAAAGATAAGAAAAAAAAAATAAATAAATGCAACATATGTGTTCATATAAAGCCAGCATAAATAAAATAGATTAAACTGAAATGCTAAAAATTTAATTTTGCTTACAAATGAAATCCAATTTAACCAATTTAATTTTACTTTTAAGTCAAATTTAATTTTTGGAATTCAGTGCAATTGATATATCAAAGTAAGAAAATAATATAAAATAATGTTAATTTTTTCTTTATAAATTCCTCTAAATAAAATAAAATAAATCGACTTAAGCACTTTTAAAGGAAAGCCGCAAATAAAATTTTCCTGTAACAGAAAATTATAGATATAACAAATATTAAAACTATAAAAATAAATCGATTAATTTTATAATCACTAATTATATATTCTTTTCTATAATAAATTACTAAAGATGAAATTAATATAACAAATGATATAAAAATTAATCTTATTCAATAAAATAAAAAAGTTATAACAACATTTATTAAATTAAAAGATAAAATTTCTCATTTATTAAAAATTCTATAATCTCAATAAATAAATAATATCCCAAAAAAAACATGTTATTCTAATAATAATTAAAATAAAAAAAACTAATTAAACAAATAGAATAATTTTTCAAAATTCCAATAATATATTAAAATTAAATAATTATTTAAATAAATATTTAATTAAATAATATAAAATTTATAAATTTAATTCATTTCTTAAAAAACTAGATATATTTAAAAACGAATAACATTTCATTTCCAATAATATTATATTATTAAAATGAAGTCACGAACAAACCTAATATCAAGTAAGAAAATATTAATTTCTGTACAGAATATTAACTACAAACGGCAAGTGTAATTGAATTAGATGCAAACCCTTTTCTAAGTTGATATAAAACATTTCGCGGGATGCCAGAAAATAAGTTGTGTAATTCTATGAACTGCTGGGTAAGTCGGTATTAAAATGAAGTTACGAATAAGCCTAATGTTAAGTGAGAAAATATTAATTTCTGTGCAGAATATTAACTACAGACGGCAAGTGTAATTGAATTAGATGCAAACCCTTTTCTAAGTTGATATAAAACATTTCGCCGGATGCAAGAAAATAAGTTGTGTAATTCTATGAACTGCTGGGTAAGTCGGTATTAAAATGAAGTCACGAACAAACCTAATATCAACTGAGAAAATATTAATTTCTGTACAGAATATTAACTACAGACTGCAACTGCAACTGAATTAGATGCAAACCCTTTTCTAAGTTGATATAAAACATATCGTGGGATGCAAGAAAATAAGTTGTGTAATTCTAAGAACTGCTGGGTAAGTCGGTATTAAAATGAAGTCACGAACAAACCTAATATCAACTGAGAAAATATTAATTTCTGTACAGAATATAACCTACAGACTGCAACTGCAACTGAATTAGATGTAAACCCTTTTCTAAGTTGATATAAAACATTTCGCGGGATGCAAGAAAACAAGTTGTGTAATTCTATGAACTGCTGGGTAAGACCTGAACTGTATACATTTTATTTGCTTCAAGTTATTTTTAGTACGTATCAATAACATTTACCAAGTTTTCGGATTTTTTTTTTAATAAAATTTATTCTATGTGCGTTTTACAAATATTTCCTTTCAAATTCTGTATACGGATTTCACCTTTTTGCAGTTCCACAGGCAATTCTGTAGTTGGCGATAACTATTACAAATGTTGATTTACATTAAAAAAAAAAAAATAATTGTTTCAATTAATAGAGAAAAATCATTAAGAAAAATTATTTAGAAAAATTATTTAGAAAAATCGTTGGAGCATAGCAAAAGTCGCAACTGATGTAGAATTAATTAAGTCCCAACTTTCATTACGTTATACGCTTTAAATATATTTGTTGTGACAGACAATTTGACGATTAGCTGACAGTTTTCATTTAATTACCACGTTTTAATAATAAAATATATTTTTTTGAAAAGAGTGTAGAGAGCTCAGCGTTCGTTAGTTTAATGATAAAATATTTAGTTGCAATGGTGGACCCGAGAAGAACTTACTACCTTATTCTTATTTTTGCAACTTTACCTCAAATGCTTTGAAAAATAAAATCTTCAAAATAAAAAACATAAATAAAAAAAAAAATTAAAAAAAAATTAGAAAAACCAGTAGGAATGGAAAGAAAATTTCGTAAAAGGAAGGCGAATCTACTATTAGGTGATCGCCAGGGAATTAAGCCACAAAAACTAGATAATTCAATCGTTTGATGGAATACATTTGAAGGAAAGCATTACAGTAAAGGCGAAAACATTCAACCTATAGGGAATTATTAAGAAAAAACATTTTAAGAAAAACTTTTTTTATTTATAATTTAGTTTACGTATTCCTTCGGTCGTCTAATGCAAAAGTTTTCGGCAACTTTTATTGAGCCAGTTTTTTGAAAGTGTTAAAATTGGATTTTTTTGTAACTTTCAAAAACAAAACAGCTCAGTTATATATTTAGTTTTATATAATACCGCTAAAACTTAAAACTTTTTTAAATATTAAAATTGTTTCCACTGTTTACTTAAAGAAATAATAATTTGCAAAATGATATAATTTTTGTCAGAAGCAATGAATTCGCTTTAAAGTCAAAAGTACGGCGATTTGCCGTAACTTCCTTATCTAAGTTTTGGAAGCTTTTTTAACTGTAGGTACCTCTGCAGCAGTCCTCTCAAGAAAATTTCGAGAGTTTTTATCTTGAATGAATAGTTTTGATGAAAGTTATTTAAAAATTTTTTGTATTTTTGAACTTTCAGTCCATGTCAAATCGAATCACAACCAGTCGCCTAGAGACAGAATATAATATTCTTTTGTTGTCATATTTTATCAAATTCGCCTTAAAGCAGCATTCGGTTTGCATACAATTTCGCTGATATTACAAAGATATAAAACAGCTGATGTATATAAAACTCTTCCTCATTCCCCATTGTGTTCAATAAAAGAAGTATTAATGTAATAGTTTTAAGTGCTTAAGGACAGCAAAATCACAAAATAAAATACATATATGCGTATGAGAAGGATTATTTTGAAGCGACAGGGCTACACAACTACTCGTCTAGTAATTAAATTGCTGGCAATTGCAACATGTCATCAGTGTATTGCAGTGTATTGGGATAAAAAAATGAAGAAATGAGCACTATTTCGCTTTATTGGTATTGTAGGCAAAGCTACAATGGTGGTCGTCGATTAAGAGTTACAACGTTACATTAGTTGCAACCTTAAATTATGCTATAAAATAATTATTTTTTCCGGCGGCCGTTAACAACTAAAGTGGCACTTGAAAGGCGGCAACAAATCGTAATGCGGTTACTACTATTTGCAACCGTCTGGCCACCTTGCAAGATTTCAAGCAAAAATTGTCAAAGTCTCACAAAATAATATAAAAAAACAAAATATAAATATTTTTCATAAATATATTTTTAAAGTCACCGTATGATAAATGCCATTGCAAGGGAGTTGTGATGTTCGCGGTTGCGGTTAAGTTGCGTTAAGTAACCACTAATTGCCAGGCACTACTAAAATGAACTTTTTTTTGACTTTTTTTTCGAATTTGCAAATTTCTAAGTTTTATATAATTTAATGGATTAATAAAATATATTTCCTGAAATTTGGCAGACAATATAAAAATGAAATTAATAAAATTGCGCTTTAAAATAATAACATTTAAAATCCATTAAAAATATTTGAATCTTTTTGAATCTTATTAATAAAATACTTTTTATTTTAAATTTTTTTCTTGTTTTTGTTTTTTTTGTTTGTTTTAAATCTAAGCAAATAAGTTTTCTTATGAATTCCTTATTCTCATTTAGACGAAACAACTAATTGTTGTTAACACTTTTACTTCTGTCCGTCTCTTTATTAGCTTTTGCCTCTCCGTTTTTCTTTCACTTAATTGCATATTACCATTTTGGTTAGCAATAATATAAAATATATTTCAAAACATTTCATTTTGAAACCGTTTCTAATATTGCAAACCTACTCAAGTAATAGCAAATATTTTATAAATTTACACAATAATTTACTTGTGGCCATAAATGTTTCGTGAAAGATTGAATTTCTATTAAAACATTTAAAGTTGAATTTTCCATTTTATATTAAAATGTGCACTTGACTGGTTATATTTTCTTAGTAGTTGTAGAAAAAATTGTCAACATATTTGCTGCAATTGTTGCCAACCTTTAATATTTAATAAAATTTAAGCAATATTTTTAAAATTTTATCGATTATTTTGTTCAACGTGTTCGTTGCTTAAGTCTTTCGATTTCGTGCTCATTTAAGTCACGTTTGTTTGCCAAAAAATTTAATTGTTGTGTTTGTTCATGTACTGCAGCATGTTTGTAGAAATATTTTGTTTCTGAAAATCTTGATAAAATTTATGCGACTTCTTTTTTGCTTTTAGCATTTTTATTATAAAAATTATTTAAGTGAAAAACTTTTTTTTTTTTTTAACAAAATTTATTGCTGTAATTTTGTGTTGCATATTTTCTAAAATGGCTGATATCCGTTATTTTTTTTTTAAAAAGTTGTTACAAATCACATATTATAAAGGAATAGCATTTGCCCAGTGATCAGTATGGCAAATAAAAATCGTCTGTAAAAAGAGTTTAAGCAACTGAAATTGCTTTAAAAATAGATAATACTCGTATGCCTTCTTTTGAAGGTACTTTTCATTATATAGAACTTTTGATTACGGTAATACTTTTTGCTCTTAAAAGGTAAAACAAAGAAAAAGTGCATGAAAATTTTGTGTTCTTTTAAAAAATATTTTTTTTTATTTCTAATAAACAATTATCAAATTGAAAAACAATATTTGTGATTCCATAAATCTTTCTTGTTAGCATACAATCTGCCAGGCTCTGGCGGTCATAAAAGAATTCGTGCTTTAACATGTCAAGAGTTAAAAGTTGTCACTGGCCATTTAGCATATGCCAGTAAACAATTTACATCAAAGATAATATTATATGCAAAAGTGCACATGCATAACGTTTTAAAAGAAAAAATTCGTTCAATTTAATAAATACGTTTAACGTGCTTTGAACGTGCAGCTTTAAATTTATTACTTCCATAATTAATTAACATTTAATTTATAGACGTTCTTTTTTCTCATTTTATTGCCTCGTCAAAAAAAAAAACTTTCTTTTGAAGCATCTTGTTTGCAGATCGCTTTTGTAACTCATTTTCTTAAATGAACTTTTTGCAAAACGTACTTTTTAAAGATATCTTCTTTTGAAGGTACTTTTCATTAAATAGATCTTTTGTTTACAGTAATACTTTTTGTCAAAGTACTGCTGAGGTACTTCTTCAAGTGCTTTTATAGTACTTTTTAAAATGTTTCTTTTTGGTTTGAAAGATTTGCAAGCAAAAGTTTTTTTTTTTTGAAGGAAATCTTTTTAAAAGGTTCCTTTTCGCAAAATTCTTTTTTAAAAAGTACTTTTTATTTTTGTTTTCGAAATATTGCTTTTTCAAAAAGAGCGGCATTTAAAATTTATTTCGGAAATAATTCTTCTAAAGGAAGAAAGCTGAAGCTGTAAAGCTGAATCTTACAATATCGCAAAGAGAGTTTTTATAACGTAACCCGTCACAAATTTATTTCGGTAATAGTTCTTCTAAAGGAAACTAGCTGAACCGTACAATATCGGAAAGAGAGTTTTTATAACGTAAACCTTCACACATTTATTTCGGTAATAATTCTTCTAAAGGGAACTTTCTGAAGCGTATAATATCGGAAAGAGAGTTTTTACAACGTAACAAAGAGAGTTTTTATAACGTAAGCCGTCACAAATTTATTTCGGTAATAGTTCTTCTAAAGGAAACTGGCTGAACTGTACAAAATCGAAAATTTTTCTAAAGGAACTTGCTGATGCGTACTTTTTCGCAAAGAGAGTTTTTATAACGTAACCTTTTACAAATTTATTTGGGATATAATTCCTTTAAAGGGGACTTGCTGAAGCGTATTTTTTTTCGCAAAAAGAGAGTTTTTACAACGTAACCCTTCACAAGGCGATTGTGAATTGTGAATGTACAATTTTTTTGTTTCAAGGTGTACTTCGTCTACAAGTAAGAGTGTATTTCGTTTTTTACAAGACGACGATGTCTATTGTATTTTAAAAACTAAATATTTAAATTGGCCCTTTGAAAACAATTAAAATGGCTCTTAATTAGTATAATTGTTTGTTTTATATAATACAGCATTGGCCATTCATTAGCACTTACGTAATATTAAATCGATAGTTGTTAAAAAGTTGTAAACTTATAAGGGGAATGCCACCAAAGTCGTTTCAAATGGAAATTTAAATGTGCAACTTTAAATTGTGGCTTATATTTGTTTAGGAAATAATAACTTCATTGGGGTGGTGTGATAGTCAGTCCGCTTGGAATTGGTGTAGCGTTAAAGGCTGTTTACAAAAACTTGTATGTTTAAAGCGGTTCGACAGCAGTTTCATTCAATGTTATGGCAAATCACTTGTTTTGTTACAGTTTTGTGAATAAATTGTTTCAAACAGCGGATTGCGCTTGACCGTTTAAAACTAAATGGCATTTCTTTTAACTTTTAGTAGAAACTGCTAAGGAAAGGCATATAAGCTGTACTTGAAATGTAAGTCAGATTGAAGTGATATTTTGCTTTCATGATTATCATGTGATATTTAACAAGAAGTGCAGTGTGTTTCATTAAAAACGTGCTGTTTTTAACTATATCGATATAGGTTTTTGTTATGTTTTGTTTATTTTCGAAAATTTTTAAAATTTTCACTTCTGTGTCACGCTTTACCACCGATGTGGTTTACGTGAGAGTGTGAGAAGGTGAAGACGTTCCAATCGTACGCATTACTGTTGTGGCAATAATTGGTAATTCAACATTGAATATCATTGTTGCCACTTTTATTGTATTTGTTGTTGTTGTCTTTGTTGTTGTTGTTGTCGTCGTCGTCGTTGTTGTTGTTGTTGTTGTTTTGTTGGTTTGACTTTGCTTTCAATTATAAATAATTTTATGGACTTGTATGTACTTACCTGTCGCTTACATGTGTTTATTTGAGGACACATTGTGATGATTGGCTGCAAAAGAAATGAAAATTGAAAAATGAAATTAGAAAACGAAAACAAAATATATAATAATAATAATAATAATTGCCATATAAATAATTAATTCATTGAATATTTAAAACGCAAAAATTAATAGTAAGAAATAAAATAAATGATACTTTATTTTATTTTATAAAACACGAATTGGAATGCTGCTGGCTTGCATTGTAGCAACTTTATGTTTATTTTCATAAGTGATGTTACTTTTTAAAATTTCTACTTTACATAAAATATACTAACAACATATAAAAATTTAAAATCTTGCTTCTGGTTTTTAATTTTGTGATTAAATAAAATAACATAATTTTGAAACCGCCTGCTTCTTTCCGTTTTTTATTACACAGAGCTATTTCAGTTTATTGTCGCTCATAAAAATGGAAAATAAGTTTTGTTATGCTCACCTAGACTAGATAAAGTCATTATATTGCATTCTATTTTTGACAGGTGGCCGTCTGTTGCCTGCTGCCTCAATTGTGTTTATTGCTATAAGCAAAATTTCTAATTATTTAAGTGCAATAAAATCCCAGATATTATTTCGCAGCAGAATATAAATTTTTTACGTATGCCAAGACAGCGTGTATTTTATGGAAAATAGGGGAAGGTAAAGCGGAATTAGGGAATTACAGTGGTACCATAAATAATGCATTTTTTCAGGAACAGTTGATAAGGGAACAAAAAGAGCCACACGTGCTAAAAATCGCACATGCAATTTTTGAGAAAATCCAGTTCCTTCAAAACAGCCAAAAATTCATGGCCGATTTTGAAAGGGGCCTACGTAGTCCGTAGCAAAGGAACTTTACATTATGCAAGTACACAAAATTTCCTCCCCAATATTTGCCTCAAATGGAACATACTTTTCCAAGTCTGTATTGGCTCACTTTATATTTGTTATTTAAAAATACTTTGCATTTGATTGTTTCGGAACGCATTACCCAGATTCTCTTACAAGCACTAGAGATTGAACCACCTTCCAAGTAAAAATAAAAATAAAAAATGTTGAGAGTGTTAAGAAAGTTTTGGGGAAATTTGTATGCTTCAAAAGAGAGGCATTCAAAAAAAAAAAAAAATGCAATTAAATAAATTTTGTCAAATCCTTATTTGATTCACTGATCAAATTTTTTTTTGCCATTCAGTGATTTAGAAAACATAATGAATGGAAGCTTTTGTGGTATTAGCAGCTACTTGCTTTGACTTATCTCTTTGATATTTTCTTTTATTTTAGATTTTTATTACGATAAAATAGCGATGATAAGCATTGTCTTCCTAATGGACATGAAAAGTTGTGGCAACGAGTGTTAATAAAGATTTATGGCGGACAAAGCTTTTACGTACCGAATAACATACAAGAAGATGGCATTATTTTTAATTGGTAAAGCAAACCACTGACATATTTTGTATAAATCAGATAAAAAATTATTATTTTTTTATTGCCACCATTTGGGTATCAGATAATAAATCAAAATAAAACGTATATTAAGACATAAAATCAACTAGAAAAAGTAATATAAACCCAAGTTCTGCCATAAAAAATATATAAATAGGCCTTATCAAAAAAAAGCGTTAAAATAACTAAGGTAGCTACCTTATCAAAATCGCCAATTTTTCAGTTCCCTGAATGCCAGCAAATATAATGAATTATACTCGTATTTTAAGACAAAAAATCAACTAGAAAAAGTGATATAAACCCAAGTTCACTATTACAAAATATATAAATGGCCCTTATCAATAAAAAGCGCTAATATGAGAAAAAGCGCTAAAATGACTAAGGTAGCTACCTTATAAAAATCGCAAATTTTTCTGTTCCCTGAATGCCAGCAAATATAATGAAATATACTCGTATTTTAAGATATAAAATCAACTAGAAAAAGTGATATAAACCCAAGTTCACTATTACAAAATATATAAATGGCCCTTATCAATAAAAAGCGCTAATATGAGAAAAAGCGCTAAAATGACTAAGGTAGCTACCTTATAAAAATCGCAAATTTTTCTGTTCCCTGAATGCCAGCAAATATAATGAATTATACTCGTATTTTAAGACAAAAAATCAACTAGAAAAAGTGATATAAACCCAAGTTCACTATTACAAAATATATAAATGGCCCTTATCAATAAAAAGCGCTAATATGAGAAAAAGCGCTAAAATGACTAAGGTAGCTACCTTATAAAAATCGCAAATTTTTCTGTTCCCTGAATGCCAGCAAATATAATTGAAATATACTCGTATTCTAAGACAAAAAATCAACTAGAAAAAGTGATATAAACCCAAGTTCACTATTACAAAATATATAAATGGGCCTTATCAATAAAAAGCGCTAATATGACAAAAAGCGCTAAAATGACTAAGGTAGCTACCTTATAAAAATCGCAAATTTTTCTGTTCCCTGAAGGCCAGCAAATATAATGAATTATACTCGTATTTTAAGACAAAAAATCAACTAGAAAAAGTGATATAAACCCAAGTTCACTATTACAAAATATATAAATGGCCCTTATCAATAAAAAGCGCTAATATGAGAAAAAGCGCTAAAATGACTAAGGTAGCTACCTTATAAAAATCGCAAATTTTTCTGTTCCCTGAATGCCAGCAAATATAATGAATTATACTCGTATTTTAAGACAAAAAATCAACTAGAAAAAGTGATATAAACCCAAGTTCACTATTACAAAATATATAAATGGCCCTTATCAATAAAAAGCGCTAATATGAGAAAAAGCGCTAAAATGACTAAGGTAGCTACCTTATAAAAATCGCAAATTTTTCTGTTCCCTGAATGCCAGCAAATATAATGAAATATACTCGTATTTTAAGATATAAAATCAACTTGAAAAAGTGATATAAACCCAAGTTCACTATTACAAAATATATAAATGGCCCTTATCAATAAAAAGCGCTAATATGAGAAAAAGCGCTAAAATGCCTAAGGTAGCTACCTTATAAAAATCGCAAATTTTTCTGTTCCCTGAATGCCAGCAAATATAATGAATTATACTCGTATTTTAAGACAAAAAATCAACTAGAAAAAGTGATATAAACCCAAGTTCACTATTACAAAATATATAAATGGCCCTTATCAATAAAAAGCGCTAATATGAGAAAAAGCGCTAAAATGACTAAGGTAGCTACCTTATAAAAATCGCAAATTTTTCTGTTCCCTGAATGCCAGCAAATATAATGAATTATACTCGTATTTTAAGATATAAAATCAACTAGAAAAAGTGATATAAACCCAAGTTCACTATTACAAAATATATAAATGGCCCTTATCAATAAAAAGCGCTAATATGAGAAAAAGCGCTAAAATGACTAAGGTAGCTACCTTATAAAAATCGCAAATTTTTCTGTTCCCTGAATGCCAGCAAATATAATGAATTATACTCGTATTTTAAGATATAAAATCAACTAGAAAAAGTGATATAAACCCAAGTTCACTATTACAAAATATATAAATGGCCCTTATCAATAAAAAGCGCTAATATGAGAAAAAGCGCTAAAATGACTAAGGTAGCTACCTTATAAAAATCGCAAATTTTTCTGTTCCCTGAATGCCAGCAAATATAATGAATTATACTCGTATTTTAAGACAAAAAATCAACTAGAAAAAGTGATATAAACCCAAGTTCACTATTACAAAATATATAAATGGCCCTTATCAATAAAAAGCGCTAATATGAGAAAAAGCGCTAAAATGACTAAGGTAGCTACCTTATAAAAATCGCAAATTTTTCTGTTCCCTGAATGCCAGCAAATATAATGAATTATACTCGTATTTTAAGACAAAAAATCAACTAGAAAAAGTGATATAAACCCAAGTTCACTATTACAAAATATATAAATGGCCCTTATCAATAAAAAGCGCTAATATGAGAAAAAGCGCTAAAATGACTAAGGTAGCTACCTTATAAAAATCGCAAATTTTTCTGTTCCCTGAATGCCAGCAAATATAATGAATTATACTCGTATTTTAAGACAAAAAATCAACTAGAAAAAGTGATATAAACCCAAGTTCACTATTACAAAATATATAAATGGCCCTTATCAATAAAAAGCGCTAATATGAGAAAAAGCGCTAAAATGACTAAGGTAGCTACCTTATAAAAATCGCAAATTTTTCTGTTCCCTGAATGCCAGCAAATATAATGAATTATACTCGTATTTTAAGACAAAAAATCAACTAGAAAAAGTGATATAAACCCAAGTTCACTATTACAAAATATATAAATGGCCCTTATCAATAAAAAGCGCTAATATGAGAAAAAGCGCTAAAATGACTAAGGTAGCTACCTTATAAAAATCGCAAATTTTTCTGTTCCCTGAATGCCAGCAAATATAATGAAATATACTCGTATTTTAAGATATAAAATCAACTAGAAAAAGTGATATAAACCCAAGTTCACTATTACAAAATATATAAATGGCCCTTATCAATAAAAAGCGCTAATATGAGAAAAAGCGCTAAAATGACTAAGGTAGCTACCTTATAAAAATCGCAAATTTTTCTGTTCCCTGAATGCCAGCAAATATAATGAATTATACTCGTATTTTAAGACAAAAAATCAACTAGAAAAAGTGATATAAACCCAAGTTCACTATTACAAAATATATAAATGGCCCTTATCAATAAAAAGCGCTAATATGAGAAAAAGCGCTAAAATGACTAAGGTAGCTACCTTATAAAAATCGCAAATTTTTCTGTTCCCTGAATGCCAGCAAATATAATGAAATATACTCGTATTTTAAGATATAAAATCAACTAGAAAAAGTGATATAAACCCAAGTTCACTATTACAAAATATATAAATGGCCCTTATCAATAAAAAGCGCTAATATGAGAAAAAGCGCTAAAATGACTAAGGTAGCTACCTTATAAAAATCGCAAATTTTTCTGTTCCCTGAATGCCAGCAAATATAATGAATTATACTCGTATTTTAAGACAAAAAATCAACTAGAAAAAGTGATATAAACCCAAGTTCACTATTACAAAATATATAAATGGCCCTTATCAATAAAAAGCGCTAATATGAGAAAAAGCGCTAAAATGACTAAGGTAGCTACCTTATAAAAATCGCAAATTTTTCTGTTCCCTGAATGCCAGCAAATATAATGAAATATACTCGTATTTTAAGATATAAAATCAACTAGAAAAAGTGATATAAACCCAAGTTCACTATTACAAAATATATAAATGGCCCTTATCAATAAAAAGCGCTAATATGAGAAAAAGCGCTAAAATGACTAAGGTAGCTACCTTATAAAAATCGCAAATTTTTCTGTTCCCTGAATGCCAGCAAATATAATGAATTATACTCGTATTTTAAGACAAAAAATCAACTAGAAAAAGTGATATAAACCCAAGTTCACTATTACAAAATATATAAATGGCCCTTATCAATAAAAAGCGCTAATATGAGAAAAAGCGCTAAAATGACTAAGGTAGCTACCTTATAAAAATCGCAAATTTTTCTGTTCCCTGAATGCCAGCAAATATAATTGAAATATACTCGTATTCTAAGACAAAAAATCAACTAGAAAAAGTGATATAAACCCAAGTTCACTATTACAAAATATATAAATGGGCCTTATCAATAAAAAGCGCTAATATGACAAAAAGCGCTAAAATGACTAAGGTAGCTACCTTATAAAAATCGCAAATTTTTCTGTTCCCTGAATGCCAGCAAATATAATGAATTATACTCGTATTTTAAGACAAAAAATCAACTAGAAAAAGTGATATAAACCCAAGTTCACTATTACAAAATATATAAATGGCCCTTATCAATAAAAAGCGCTAATATGAGAAAAAGCGCTAAAATGACTAAGGTAGCTTATAAAAATCGCAAATTTTTCTGTTCCCTGAATGCCAGCAAATATAATGAATTATACTCGTATTTTAAGATATAAAATCAACTAGAAAAAGTGATATAAACCCAAGTTCACTATTACAAAATATATAAATGGGCCTTATCAATAAAAAGCGCTAATATGACAAAAAGCGCTAAAATGACTAAGGTAGCTACCTTATAAAAATCGCAAATTTTTCTGTTCCCTGAATGCCAGCAAATATAATGAATTATACTCGTATTTTAAGACAAAAAATCAACTAGAAAAAGTGATATAAACCCAAGTTCACTATTACAAAATATATAAATGGCCCTTATCAATAAAAAGCGCTAATATGAGAAAAAGCGCTAAATGACTAAGGTAGCTACCTTATAAAAATCGCAAATTTTTCTGTTCCCTGAATGCCAGCAAATATAATGAAATATACTCGTATTTTAAGATATAAAATCAACTAGAAAAAGTGATATAAACCCAAGTTCACTATTACAAAATATATAAATGGCCCTTATCAATAAAAAGCGCTAATATGAGAAAAAGCGCTAAATGACTAAGGTAGCTACCTTATAAAAATCGCAAATTTTTCTGTTCCCTGAATGCCAGCAAATATAATGAATTATACTCGTATTTTAAGACAAAAAATCAACTAGAAAAAGTGATATAAACCCAAGTTCACTATTACAAAATATATAAATGGCCCTTATCAATAAAAAGCGCTAATATGAGAAAAAGCGCTAAAATGACTAAGGTAGCTACCTTATAAAAATCGCAAATTTTTCTGTTCCCTGAATGCCAGCAAATATAATGAATTATACTCGTATTTTAAGACAAAAAATCAACTAGAAAAAGTGATATAAACCCAAGTTCACTATTACAAAATATATAAATGGCCCTTATCAATAAAAAGCGCTAATATGAGAAAAAGCGCTAAAATGACTAAGGTAGCTACCTTATAAAAATCGCAAATTTTTCTGTTCCCTGAATGCCAGCAAATATAATGAAATATACTCGTATTTTAAGATATAAAATCAACTAGAAAAAGTGATATAAACCCAAGTTCACTATTACAAAATATATAAATGGCCCTTATCAATAAAAAGCGCTAATATGAGAAAAAGCGCTAAAATGACTAAGGTAGCTACCTTATAAAAATCGCAAATTTTTCTGTTCCCTGAATGCCAGCAAATATAATGAATTATACTCGTATTTTAAGACAAAAAATCAACTAGAAAAAGTGATATAAACCCAAGTTCACTATTACAAAATATATAAATGGCCCTTATCAATAAAAAGCGCTAATATGAGAAAAAGCGCTAAAATGACTAAGGTAGCTACCTTATAAAAATCGCAAATTTTTCTGTTCCCTGAATGCCAGCAAATATAATGAATTATACTCGTATTTTAAGACAAAAAATCAACTAGAAAAAGTGATATAAACCCAAGTTCACTATTACAAAATATATAAATGGCCCTTATCAATAAAAAGCGCTAATATGAGAAAAAGCGCAAAAATGACTAAGTTTGGTAAAAAGAACAAAACAATCAATTTTAATTCACTTATTTTCTTGTTCTCTTTTACATTGACTGATAATTATCAGTTCAGTTGTAAAATAAAGAAGGAAGAGAAAACAAATGTAAAAGAAGAGTGGTATAAATAAATAGCTGTAGTGAATTATAAATAGATTTCAATAGTTATTAAATAATAAGAAAATGAAAATATAATTTTAGCTGTTCTTGTTTTTTACATTTATTTTCGTTTCATTTCTCCCATTTATAATTCGAGTTGAGAAAATACTGAATACTCTGCTTACTAACTGCTTGAGTTGCAGTGACAGCATTAAATTTGTTTCGACGTTCCACTTAGTTCCATTTAACTTATAGATTTCCAGATGACCTGCTTTAAGCAGTTTTGAAATGCATATTGGAACCTCTTGGTTGCTTCCAGTAAACCAACCCACTGCATTTTTAAATATTACAAAAAGCTACATTACGAGTATTTTGAAGGTTAGTTTTGATCAGTAAGTTTTCTTATATTTGATATTGATAGAAATTTCGATAAGTTTTGAAAATGGAAAATTTATAATATTTTACACAACAAAAAAAAAAAAAAAAGAATAAAAATTGTTTATTCCATAATGCAGTCGATGATGGCAATTATGTAATCGCATGGATCGTCGTTCATGTCATGCATTGCCTTACAGTCACTGATAATTTCCCTTTGCCCATCCATAATTGCCCCACTCTCCATTAACTTATCCTCATCTAGCTTACCATTGTCGTCTAAGACACCTACATTTTCAATAATGCATAGGGCGAAGCATTTAATATTTCTATCAATTTCTGTTTCCTCCTTTATGCTCTTCAGGACATCTTCAAAAACATGTTCAGTAATATTGTGCTCCGCTTGGCACTCCTTCGCAATATTTTCGAAATCGATATCATCTTCGGCCCAACACTGAGAACGAAAAATATGACAAATTAAAGTCAAATAAATAAATAATTCTTATGCGTTGCCCAATCTTGACCTCTTGCGAAATTGTGACCAGGAAAACCAAAAATAAGCTTTGCAAAATCGTCTTCATTGTTGAGGGCGAAAACTTTTCTACTGACTAAAAACTTGCGAGCGTTTTGTGCATTTTTATATAAAAAGTCGTCAATAGAACGAAATATTTGATTGAAAAGTATCTGATTTAATTGCACGTAACGGAAATTCTGTAGGATGAATTAATTTAAATAAAAAGCGTGCCAAAAGGCTATAAAAAACGCATTGCACTATAGAAATTGATATTAATTTTTTTTTTTTTAATTACAATAAATTTTAGTGCAACCGATTGAATTGGCGATGTAATTTTTTCTTAACAAAAGAACTGCTGGAGGGTACTGTAATTGCCACTCATTAATTAAAATTACTTTGATTTATAAATATTTCTCAAATATCAATTAAGTGAGATTTTCGATAAGAGTCTGGCAAAAGGGGTGGCCGAAGCAGCAGCTGTACTCTTCAAAATATAAAATGTTTTTTTTTTTTTTTTTTTTTTTTTTTTTTTTTTTTTTTTTTTTTTTTTTTTGGATTGAAAGGCGAGTGTGGGAAAATTAGTTGAGCCGACCGATTAAAGAAAGTATTACACTTTCGCTGAACTAATTGATAACTTTTGTCAACGGCAATTGGCTAAAGTTGTGGGTTCAAGCCCTCTCTCCAGCAATATCAGAAATCAAATTTTCACAACTTTTCTTTTAATATGTGTGGTTTGTTGGAAAGTGTAAGTCACTGGTCACTCAACAAACAATTTACTTACATTTGAGCCGTTCCGTTCACAGGCGAAAACATTTTTGTTGTCAAACACAGCTATACTATTTTCACTTGAGTTTGAGTGCTGGTCTTAGAAAAAAATATTCTACTTAAGACTTGAAGTTCGGAATGGATGTTTCTCTGGCTGGTATTTAAATTAAAGAAATATTTTTAATTATTCTTTATTATCAATTTAATTGTTACAAGGATTATACCAATTGAAAAAAAATTTTTTTTTGCTAAAATTGAGAGTTCAATTATTAATATTAATATTAGAGGGGGGGATAATATTATATTTTTATAGGGAGGTATTACCAAATTTTAGTTATTAATATAATTTAATTTTTAGTTACTAATTTTGATTATTATATTTTATTAATAATTGATTATTTATTTATTTAAATATTTTATTTTAAATTATAAAAATTGAGAGTTGAATTATTAATATTAATATTAATATTATAGGGGTATAATATTTTATTTTTATAGGGAGGTATTACCAAATTTTAGTTATTAATATAGTTTAATTTTTAGTTATTAATTTTAATTATTATATTTTATTAATAATTGATTATTTATTTATTTAAATATTTTATTTTAAATTATAAAAATTGAGAGTTGAATTATTAATATTAATATTAATATTAGAGGGGTATAATATTTTATTTTTATAGGGAGGTATTAGCAAATTTTAGTTATTAATATAGTTTATAATTTTATAATTATTATGTAACTAATTTACATTATTATTATTATTTAAGATTTTATAATTTTAATTTTTTATTTAAATTATAAAAGTTTTATTTTAGCTTCAAAATTTATTTTTAATTTATTTTATATGTAAATTTTTGTGTGAATATTTATTTATTTTAAAAATATATAATTTTTGATTTATTTGCAATAATTTATATTATCATATTAAAGAAATTTAGAATTAGTAATATTATATAGTATAGATTAAATTTGTGTTAACGTAATCCTAACGAAAAGAAAAATATACTAAAGAGATGGGAGATTGTCGTACGCCGACTTTCAACACTACTAGAGGGTTTAAGTTTAATATCACTTAAATTATTAAAAATATTGAAATTATTAAATTTATGAAAATTATTTAATAATGAATCGAAACGTACTCCCTTATCATGATGTCCGTCATATTATATCTAGTCGCCGTTCTTTTACAGCCGTCCATACTGATTTCCGATATCCTGGATTGTCTCCTATTTATAAACAACCTGGGTCCGCTACGAGTCCACTAACAGCACATCACAGTTCATCGTTTATGGAACTTACGAAACCATTTTTTTTTTGCCAAATCGGGAGAAACACCAAAATATAGTGACCAATCAACATTTTTGAGTCCATGCATATCATTTGCCAAGCGTTTTGCAATGTCGCCGACTTATGGAATCGCAGACATCAGTAGTAAAACCCCTTAAAATGGAAGATAGCGACAGTCGTTCTGTTCTGAATCATACTTTGAATATCAAATTGTTACTGAGTATATTAGGAATGGAACGTTACTGTGAAAATTTTAAAAAGGCAGGCTTAGACTGTCAAAAGCTACTTGATATTAAATCGTGTGATCTCAAAAGTATTGGCATTAAGTCTGATGAAGATCGTAATTGTATTATGGAAATGTTCAAAAATGTTTTTTCGACTTGAAAACAATATTATATGAAATTATGTTTAATAAATTTTTATCGCACATTTTATGTTTGCTTTGTTTAATATCAACTTTTAGAATTAAAGAAATTTAGAATTAGTAATATTATATAGTATAGATTAAATTTTGGGCCATTATTCGCGGTTATACAAATTTTACAAATAAATTTTATCAAATAAAGTTAAATTGTTAATTTTTTTTAATATTAATTTAAAATAAATTAAAATTAAAAAATTAAAATTATTTAATTATTAAATTTATTGAATCTTATAAACTTAAAATAAAAACTAGGATTAGATACCGTATTATTTTATATATGTATGGATGGAGTTTCGAACTCAGACAGCTTAAGATGTTTTCAAATGCTAGCAGGCATTCATTTTTGGGAATGCATTACTTGCTAATTATAATAAACTAATACTGATAAAAGAAAATGTAAGGCTACTAGTTGCTGTCTGCCGCCCGGATCCTTCTTGTAATGAATCTGACAGCTTCTGGGCTTCCCGGCTTTACTAAGCATTTTCCTACATTTACCTCTAGTATTCACTCGAATACTATTCTGTCGCCAATATATTGGTTTCATGAATAGAACAAAGAAATTTAAGCGACATTTTTCAGACGCAAAAAATTTCAACGTAATTAAGCGAAAGTCAATTAACTGTGATCCGACAAATGATGCCGATTTAATAGGCGTGAAAGGTAATCAAACGGTTGGACTATTGTTTGTAATTCTAGTTGTAACATTCAATGGAAATGGAGATTTCAAGAGTTTAATAAAAGTTGTCAAAATATGTATGAGGTGGACGGGTATGTTATGTGTGAGTATGTGTTTATTTTTCAAATCACTTCAGACATCTTAAAATAATGAAATCAATTATTCCAAGTCCACGTTACAATCTAGTTTTAATGAATTTTAATTTAGTTTTAGTTATGAAATTCCACATTTATGTTGTTCAATGTTTATAAATATTCATACGAGTATTTATACGGGTATGTATGTATGTATGTATGTATGTATGCAGTTGAGTCTGTTTTATTTAATTTTTCCCAAGTTTTTCACTTTTTGTGTTTAGCAAATAATTTCTTTCAGAGACCAATAGAAAGAAGGTGTTAATTTCTAGAAAAAATACTTCCGAAAATGAAAGTTCGTCACTACTGGCATAATTAGTTTTATAAATACAAATGCATTTTAAAACAATAAATAAATAAATAAATAAAGAGAAAAAAAAGTTGAAAATAATTTTATTTTCATTTAAAAATTGTGCAAAATTAATAATGCCTTTACACTGCATATTTATTTTTAAATTTATTATTTACAGTGAATAATAAAAAAAAAAATTATGTGTGTTTTTTTTTTGGTCATATTAAAAATGAAATGGAAAGTTAAAAAGTTACGTAGTAACACCCTTTGAAGAATTTATTTTATTGTTTTAAGTAAAATACTTGGAATTTTGGTCACGCTCCCTTAAAATAATAATTTTGTATGGCTTAAAGGAATTTGACAATTTTTTTTTTTTTTAGCTTCTGTTGTTTTAGGAAATGCAATATTAATTGAACTTTCCTTTTTATCATTTTCATAATTAAAACTTATTTATTATGCTTTTTATGTTTCATTGTGAAATGCAAATATATTTTTTTTGCAAGTTTTTTATTTGGTTAACAAAAATTCTTCTACGCGAGCTTGCAAGTTACTTTTTTTTTCTCATAATATCTTTACGACTTTGAGAAATACGTTATTTAAAATAAATTTGCAAATTGGAATTGGAATATTTCATTGGAATTTTTAACATATTCAAGAAAATATAAAATAAATATCATTTAATTGATTTTTATACTCGAACTACTTTAAGAAAACGATAAGCTCAAGTTTTAATTTAAATTTTAATTTATTTTTCAAATAAATTTAAAAGAAGTACTTTTTGTAAACGGAACTTTTTTAAAAGACTTTCTAAAAAATTACCTTTTTAAAAAATACCTGTTCGAAAAACGTAACCTTTGAAAAACTATTCAGCTTGTTTTGTTTTATTTTTGACATCTTTACGAGCTTAAAAGTATTACTTTTAAATTATTTTGCCAACGATGATACGTTGAAACTTATCAATTTCAATAGGGAAGATGTTCGTTTTACTTTCGTTTTCTATTTCTTCACTTTGTATATTTTAAAGAAGAAACATTTCATGTAATCCACACACTGTATAAATAAATAAAAAAATTAATAAAATTTGGATTAGCAGAGTCCCTTTAATTTTAGTTTAAGATCAACTCTGGGATTGAAAAATAATTTGCTTAACTAGAGAAAAAAAGTTTTTTAAAAGACTAAGTAAAAATGAAAAAGCGTTTTAGCAGGAAAGATTTTTAGAAATGTACTTTTCAAAAGGTTTTATTCAAAAAGTATCCCCCAATATTTTATGTTCGATATAAAGTAATACTTTTTGATCTTACCTTTCCATGTCGGTATCTTTGAAAAGCTTTTACAAAACTACTTTTCAAAAAGGAGAGATTCGCATTAAGCAGTTTTTATAAAAAAAAGCAGATTTTTGAAAAGCCATTTTTAAAAATCCCTTTTCAGAAAGTTAAAATATATTTAGAACAAACATCTTTGAGAATTATCCCTCCATAAGGGAGCATTTTAAAAAGTAAATGTACAAAAAGTTCTCTTTAAAAGAAGAGCTCTGAAAATATCCCTTTTCTAAAATTAAAATTCTAAAACGTTTCTATTTCTAATAAAAACCCTTTCGGAAACATCTACTTAAATTGTACCCGCCAAGTTATTTTTAAGTGACTCTTAAAAATAGTACCTTTAAAAAAATATCCCTTTACTAAAATTAAAATTCGAAAACGTTTCTATTTCTAAGAAAACCCCTTTTGGAAACATCTACTAAAAATGTACCCGCCAAGTTATTTTTAAGTGACTCTTAAAAAAAGTACCTTAAAAAAATATCCCTTTTCTGAAATTAAAATTCAAAAACGTTTCTATTTCTAAGAAAACCCCTTTTGGAAACATCTACTAAAAATGTACCCGCCAAGTTATTTTTAAGTGACTCTTAAAAAAAGTACCTTTAAAAAATATCCCTTTTCTGAAATTAAAATTCAAAAACGTTTCTATTTCTAAGAAAACCCCTTTCGGAAACATCTACGTAAAATGTACCCGCCAAGTTATTTTTAAGTGAATTTTAAAAATAGTACCTTTAAAAAAATATCCCTTTTCTGAAATTAAAATTCGAAAACGTTTCTATTTCTAATAAAACCTCTTTCGGAAACATCTACTTACAATGTACCCGCCAAATTATTTTTAAATAAAATAGTACCTTTAAAAAAGTTCATTTATTATAAAAGTACTTTATGAGAAGTTCCTATTCAAAAAGTAAGTTTTTAAAAGCGTTAGTTTATCAAAATTGATTTTCTTTGTAGCCATTTAAAATAGAATATTTTTAAAAAAATATCTCAAAAGAGTTTTTAAATAGAATCATTTAAAAACTATTTTATAAATATATGATGTATAAAAAAATATTTTTTAAAAATTAAAGTTTAAAGTATATATTTTCTGTGGCAAATTTCAGGAGAGTACGTTATTGAAGGTACTATTTATGAAAGTGCTATTCAGCAAAATATGCATAAAAACATGTAATAAAAAGTACTTATCATAAAGTACTTGATATAAAAATGTCTTTGTATAAAATGATGTACAAAATTGTTTAAAAAATACCTTCTTATTGAGTACGTTGCAAAATGGTATCTTTCCACCATATGCCCTTTGAAAGTGTGAAAAGAAATTTTTTTGTAAAAGGCTAAATGTTGAAATAAATTTTTCTATTTATAATTTTATAAAAGAGAATCATTTTGTAATAAGTAAAATTTGAATAAAAGTATTTTTTTTTGCAAAGAGGATTTTGATTTTATCTTATAAACTTAGTATTAATAAAATCTTTGTAAAAATATATATTTTTGAAAAAATCTTTTTTGAAAAATGTGTTTTTAAAAATAATTTAAAAAAAAAATATAGAAAAAATATAGAAAAAAATAATATAGAAAAGCTTATCGTAGTAATAGCGGCTCCACTCTTTTTATTTTGCAGTAGGCCACCATCGCCATCAATGGAGAGCAGCCGGACTAAGCAAAGCGCTCTGGGAAAGTAGGAAACGGTGTTTTTTTAAATAATTTATTATTATAGCATAAAAAGAGGTACAACTAAGCCTCAGTTCAAAAGCAAATAACTACGATTTTAATTAGCACGCATTAGCATCTTTTGTTTCATTTGTTTGTTTATACATAAAAACAAAAGACTTCAGAAACGAACTTACTTATCAAATAAATGATTTGATTACAATTATTGGTAAATAGCTTTAGCTAAATGTTGAAATATAAATGGCAGACGATTGCTACCACTAATACAACTTTCATAATTTTGCGGTAGCACTTATTTGTGCGTATGTAAGCTTTTTTAATTTAATGCACGCACGTCACATCTGAACGCTTAAGGCGTTTGAAATTTTTTTTTTGTTTTACAAGCTGACTCTTTGGGGCAGGCAAAAGAGAAATTTAGGCTTGATTTTTAAATCTTTTACAATTTTTAAACAGCGTAGGAAGCAAAATTACGTTTTTATTATATAAAAGTTAAACATTTTAAACTGCAACTGACATGTATTGGAATGGCTGTACACCACCCTCGTATGCCGTTTGCCATATGCAACATGGTAAGTAGCTTGTGTTTGCACGCACATCATCTAAAAACGCTTAATTAGCATGGAATTGCCATTGATTATTTTGTTGCAACTCTTTGTGGCGGCCAAAAAGAGAGCTTGAAATAATATAAGTTACTCGTTTTTCCTTAAAACGACATGTTTCGTCTGCTCTTTGCTTAATTTTTTTAGCTCTTTAATAATGGCAACAACAACTCTTAAGTCAGGTTTTCTATGAATTGGCTGCTTGTCTAAACGCCGGTATAAAACTTCTTACGTATGCTGGTCATGGCTTATTATTACCTTGAACTTGCTGGTGACTGGATCGAAATCACAAAAGAAGCCTGTGGCAACAGCAAAATACCAAACGAACAATTATAATAATTTTCATCAGCAAAACTGAATAAAACTTATAAAAAAGTGATAAAAATGAGAAAATTTTCAAAGGAATATATGCTATATATCAGTGAAATATTTTCTAAGATTTAAGAAACGTCTGAAAATCTAGTGCTCAAGTCAAGAGCAGGCGTGCTTTTCATGGTGATTAATTTAAAAAGCTTTTGTGAAAAATAAAAATAAAACTACAAAAAAAAAAAGAAAAAAAAATCAATTTTATTATTTGATAGAATACAATTACCGTTAAAAAAAAACTTGTTATTAAATTTGTTTAGTTCTAAAATATATCGGATTATGAAAATATCTTGATCATGGAAAATACCGTTAAAAGACTCACGTAGACTTTTCAAATCACATAAATTGTAGCCAGTGAATAATGCCGAAGAGTGTCAGATAACCGCAATTTAGTTGTAATAAAAGAAGAAAGCATTTCAATAAGAACATCTTTCGATTCAAGATTTTGTCAACAACAAAAGCATTTCAAACTATTCCAATAATGGATGGTCAGCTTAAATTGTTGCTTTTGTTGGCTTTAATGCCATTCGTTTGTAGTTGGAGTCCCATAACTAGTACGCAGAGAAGAAGTTTTCATGAATATCAAATACAACAGCAGCAACAACAGCAACAAGAGCAACAACAGCAACAAGAGCAACAACATCAGCAGCAGCAACAACAACGGCAACATCATCAGCAGCAAAGAAATTGTAAGTGTTGTTTATATTTTTATCAAAGAAATACCATAAACAAATGAAATTGAAATTTATTGAACAAGTTTGAGGAAAGATGTTTGTCTTCATTGGGCCATCCTGACTTGTTTTGGACTTGAAATCCATCTAACTTTGTGCACACAGTCCGAATGTGTGTTCATGCTGTTTGATTTCATGTGATCTTTTAAAATCACTCACTTTTTGCATTTTCTATATAAGAAACTTTTTGTAATTTTTTGTGAATAAAAAATTTCTCTTCTTTCGTGTTTTCGATAATAATTTTAATTTAACTTTTACTTTTGCTCACATACATTGCAAGCACGTTTAAACAATTTCTTATGAAATTTACAATCAAATTAAATAATATATTTTTTTTTATTCTTTTTCTTGCAACAAAAATTGTTTATTGATATTAGAAATCTTGCGCAAACAATAAGGATATTCATGTTCAATTAAAGTTTAAAGTTTAAAGTTTCTATTTTTTTTATTAAAATAATCGAATATTTTAAAATCTTTTCTTCAAACCTTTCATGAGAAAATATTGTTAATTAAACTTGTTTAAATAAAGTGCTCATGATTTTGTGTAAAAATCTATTTGCTTTCTTTTCGAATTTTTAAATAAAATTATCATTCATTTTTAACTCGAATAATAAAATAATCGAATAACTGGAAAATTAAAAATTCCAAAACTAAAAATTAAAATTAGTCCATCACTATACTTTCTGATCTACTTAATAATCATAAATGACACAATTAATTAATCCTTTTCTTTTAATCGTTTAAAATACGAGTCTTAAAAATAAATCTAGTGAAGAGCTGACTACGGCTAAAAGGGGGATCTGAGATTGAAATGGTTTCTCTTTACAACTAGTGGTTAATATTTTATTTATGCAATGAAAAAGCTGGCCATCATTTCGATACTCTTTTTCGGATTTACATTTTTTGATTGGCTTTTGAAAGATGACAATTAACTTTTTTCCTCACCGTGATGGTGTGCTACTAAACCGAAAAATTATCTTTGTATGTACGCAGAGATTTTATTAACAAAAATATTAGAAAAGAGTAGAATAAATTTTTTTTCCGGCTTGGCGTTTGTAATTTTAAAGTTTAAACTCTACAACATTTAAGTATTACAATGAAGGCATTGCATACTTAATTTGGAAGTAACAAACGAATCGGCTCCAATAACTTGGGGTTATATCGAATTCTGTTCAGAGCACTTCTAAAACGAGCGGCAAAAACAAATCAAAAGGCAAATTTGATTTTCAAATTTCTTACATTTTATAATTTTTGTGATATTTTGGAATTTTCAACTGTACTGATTTAATTTTGTTGAAATAAAAAATTTCAAAAATTTCTAGTTTAAAATTTACATAAATTATTTACATAATTTTGTTATCCAAAAAAAAAAAAAAAAAAAAAAATTTAAATGTAAAAATTTAAGTGGTACTGGGAAAAAGAAATGATTTTTAGTATTCCATACAAAAAGTATTTTCTTCAGTTAATGTGGGAATTAAATTTAATTTGCTGAATATTAGCAAAGCCCATATAAATATATTTATAACGAAATAATGTTGCAGAAATTCCAGTATCTTTCTGGGGCCACTTTTTTCCAACTGCAGAACTCTTTTCCAAATTTCCTGTGCAATATTTACAAACTACATTCTTCAAACTTTAATTAATATATATGAAATTGGTGGAAGTTAAATAAATTCTTTTGATATGGCTTATAATTCTCATTTAATATGTGAACATTTCTTTACAAATTTTAATTAGAAGTCAGGAGCACTAATTAAATTATGCATTTATACCATAAAATGGCAAAAGAGTTTAAAATCATGACCCTATTAAGTATATATAACTAATGGCAACTTTATCGTAGTAATTCCCATACATTTTCTCATTTAATTGACTTAAATACCGCATTCACTTTGCCTTAGCAGACAAAAATAAAATGTATATTTTCCTTTCTAAACTTATGACTATTTTTGACTATTTCATATGATCAATTTAAAGGTATAAAAAATTATATAAATTGTATTTAACTAGTCTTAACTATAAAGAAATAAACGAGAAGTACTAGGCAAAAATACTTGCAAAAAAATGAAGTTTTGCTGTATTAAACCTTTTATGCAACCACAAAACTAATGGCGTTTTCTTTTCTACAAAAAAAGGCAACACTACCCGCAGGGAAGGCAGTTTTGTGTTCTTTTTTCGAAAATGTGTTGTCCTGTGAAAGGGTTGCGTGTTGTCCTGTGAAAGGGTTGCGTGTTGTCCTGTGAAAGGGTTGCGTGTTGTCCTGTGAAAGGGTTACGTGTTGCCCTTTCGCAGTGCAAAAGGCATTGCACTTTTGCCCTGAGCAAATCAACAGGGCAGAAATTGCCTTGTAAAACACATGGTTTTTATTCTTGCACAGCGTTACCAGAGAATGTTCAAAAAAAAGTCTTTTGAGTTGAAAGAGTCAGAAAATTAGATTTTAATAATTATTTTTATATTTCGTATCGTATAAAACAAACAAAAGACCCCTATGCGGCGGCTTATTTGTATGAGATATTAAAAAAAAAAAAATTTGTTTTCTCAAGCAGATGAATTAGCAATCTGGCAACCGAACATTTTTGTTTACATATTTCATAAAATATACTTAAATGTATTTTATCAGCTGTTCAAAAAGAAGGCAATACACTTTTTTCTAATTTGTATGTATTCTATTCTCGTTAAATACAAAATGGCATTTTCACAGGGCAGGGCAAAAATTTTAAAAAATTCACCTTTTCACAGGCCAAAATTTTTATTGCAGAAAAGAAAACGCCATAAGCAATTATATATATGGGCGGATTCGTTTTTAAAAACTTTCGTTATACGAGTATTAATTAACTGCTTGAAACTCTTAGAAAATGAATGAGAATTACTATGAAAAAGTAGCCATTAGTTACAGATTTAATAGTGTTCATGATTAATATCTCCTGTGTGTTTGACTGGTAATTAAATTTTGTTTTCAGTTTCTTAATATGAAAAATGAAATATGACGTCGATCTTTTGCATAAAAATTCAGTTTCTTTCGAATACTTTTTGGAGCGCTTTTCAGGCATGAAAGGCTACTGGAGAGATTCCATTTCATCATTTCAAAATTTTTTTTTTTTTTTTTTTTGTATCTGTTAGCACATGTATTAAGTATCTATGTCAGTGACTATGATGCAATTGATAAGTCTGGCGGGGCACAACGCTGTTCTAGAATGCGATGCCACAACAGTGTAACGTATTGTGTTGTAGCTTTGCGATCTACAAGATAAAAATGTTAATGCGAACACATGCATTTACATGTATGAAAGAAAACCAAAATGCAGAACAGCGTGCCTACTTCTGTAGCAAAAATCAACAAAGTAGAAAATCACATTATTTTGATGACAAGTTTACGAGCGTTTATAAACGAAACAAGTTGTGTTTCTCTATAATACAGAAGTTGTTAAAGAAAACGAAGAGTTATTTGTGGCTTTAAACAGTACTTGCGGCGGACAGCAGCCTGAGCGTACTCGTTCGAAGTTGTATAGTAATATGGGTCATTTACATTTAACTACATACATACATACATAAATATTTTGCTAGCTGGGAGTTTAAAATACAGTCACACACATACACTTATCTTGCTATGTAATATATATATATAGAAAATAACAATTAAGAAACATTTTGAGGTGCTTATGACATAAAAAGAAACGGCCCCACTCAAGATAATTTTATTAAGTTTTCTAAATGCTCACTCATATATATGTATCGGGTTTTCCAACAAGAACATATATTTTAACGTAGAGGCTTTTTTGGAGTAGCAAAACAATTATGATAATTTACAGATTGACTAGCCGAAAATGTCCAAAGTAATTTTTACCATTTATTTATAAAAATCTTTTTCATTTATAAGACATTTAACAAAATAATATTTTATAAAATAATATTTTATTTTTTATTTATAAATTAGTTTGACCATTTATGTTCAACTGTATGAGCTTAAGACCATAGAAGTTATAGGTTTTATCCTAGCACGTAAGCTTATAATTAAGTTATTCGTTTTATGTCTATATAAAAAAAAAAAAAAAATATTTTATACAAAAGCAGCAAGCCCCAACCCCCAACCCCCAACCCCCACACTGCGTAGTGTAAAAAAGAAAATGAAAAAGTCAGTGATAGAATGCTTTTACTGTAATGCTTTGTGGTCAACAGCTTTTGTAAGAAAACTGGATATTTTAAATTCACTCCACAAATTCCTAAGGATTGGCCTGGTGCCCTAGTAATGGTAAGTGTAAACGCAAGGCGCACACGAAACTGAAGTAGTTTACATTCAAATCGCATATCACCAGGAATCATTAGGATGCATGGAATGAATAAATTTTCGCCTTTGAATTTTCCAATTAAAATAGTAGCTTCAATTACATAAGCCATCGACGACGTCTTGTATCGCTAGACAAACGGCTTTCATTGATACTGGAAAGCATAACTAAAAACTGGGAGGTTTGACTAAAATCGAATTGTAATGAATTTAAAAACGAACTGTATTTCAGTTTTTTAAAATATTAACTGAAATATTTTCAAATGAATACAGTGTTCACTAAAATGGCTATACCTAATGAACCAATACACATACAGAGACCGTTTATACATATAATGAATTTGTGCAGAATCGGTTCATGCATTCCAGATATCATCAATTACCAACTCAATGCAACTTTTTTTTTATATACATATATATATATAGATTTATTCAATAATTTTTATATATCAGTGAGTAACATTTCCATTACTGGTAGAGGGACACTTTTATCAGAATAAAATTTAATATTTCGTAAGAAAATAAAAAAGAATGGAATTAAATTGATATTTAAATTCATAACAATAATATATAATAAAAGACGATCCAATAACAAGTCGATAACGAGTAGAGTTAATTATTTAAAAGCTTTTTTCCCCCATACCTTAATGGCTGGAATGGCTGGAATGGCTGGAATGGCTGGAATGGCTTTCATGTTACTGAAGACAATTTCATGGCCTCAGGTAAATCATTAGGATGCAACAAACCAAAACCACAACTACTGTATTTAAAAGTCTTCAAAAAATGGTTATGTGGACAACTTAGAAATTTTGCACGCCAAACAAGTTTTAAAATCAGCACGTTGCGTTGGAAACTGCCACATGTGGCATATATAATAAAATTTTCAGTAATTATTGCACTGCATTTAATTGCGTTCGAAAATGCTGGGTTTTCAAAAAGCTGTTTTGTAAGATCATGACATTTTCAGTGAATATATTCTTTCTCTTGAACGAGACTGTTTCCCATAAATTCACTGTGTAGCGTGAGTGTACACAAATAATGTGATAGATTTTCCCCGATCACATAGCGAAATTTCTGCAGAAATGAGCAATTACTGTTTTGTGCCCTCCTGGCTATTCCCAAATAAGCCTTTAGAAGATTTTCTACATTCTTCACCTGAACTATTTTCGCCGTTGAGCACTGAGGCATGCCTTGTACATTCCACATCTCTATACTCGTATTATATAAAATAAAGATATAGAAGATATAAATTAAAAAATTCCTTTTTTTAATTTATTTTGGGGAAGACAGGCCTTGCTGAAAGCCCCTGTACAAGAAATATAATGTGAAATTGTATGTAAAGGCGACGAAAATGAACGCAGAAAATGAATTAAAAATATTTTTAATTGCGTTGTTTTTTCTCTGTGAAAACTAAAAACCTACTTAAAGTTTAGAACATTAAAAAGATTTATATTGTTAGAAAATTTCTTAGAATTTTATCAAAATATTTTTAATTTTTTAAATATTCTTGAATATTAAAAAAAAAAAATAAAACTGATTAATAAACTGGCAAATCAATTTTATTCACCAATTTTGAAAATATTTATTGTTTTAAGACAGATTTCATCGATTTGTGTATCGTTGCATAAAAGTTTCTTACACACACACACACACACACACACACACACACATACACACACACACAATGGCTTTAGTTTAGGTTTCAAATGAAAGCACTGAAAGCGATTGTAAAAAAATGTTATAAAATTTTTTTCACATTTTGTCAAAATCATTATTCTCAGGAATTTTCCATTGGAACTAAAATTAAAATTTTTTCAATAACTACATGAGAATCATAACTTCTCTTATGCGAAACATCCTCATGCCTTTCACGCTTTGTAGAGGTAGTCTATTCTACTGGTAATAAAATAACATTTTTACTTCATTGAGGAAAGTTTGAAAGCAATTTCGCAAAAAACGTTTTATAACATTTCCTAAAGCTTTGGAATACAAAAAGCTGGAAAAGGGCAAGATCCGTTTTTGAGTTACCTTTCTTTCCAAGAACGGTACTCAGGCGATAGCCAATACTATTCGTCATGACGGAATTGCCAGAAAAGTATAGTGGTAGAGAAGACATTGCTGTCGGAAATCGGCGAACAAAGTTGCTCCAATTGTTGGTGGTTTAAGTCAGTACTTTGGGGAGGATTACAGACTTGCTTGGACTCTGAAATTCCAAAGCTTAAAGGTCTTGGCTGCACAGCTGGCACTTTCATCAACTTTAGGGACATCTAGACCACGACAATAACAACAATTTACAAAACCGTAATATTTGAAACTTCCCTTTGTTTTTTGCACGTACCTCGTATAACAGCTTTTTTAGCACTACAAAAGTAACAACAACCGTTACACAGTGTATTCGTAAGCCATTAAATGACACAAACGTCTAAAATACCGTTAGCTTTTTTAACACACGCTGGCTTTTGCAAATCAAATGAGGCCTATAATAAAGGCCGAATGCCACCAAAAATTTATAGAAAACTTTTATTTTTAATTTTATTACATTCAGTTCTTTTGCTATTTAACAAATTTCTCTCTCATTCGTTTGTAAACTATTTTTTCCTCGGGCTCATAATACATAATTTATTATCTACAGACAGAATATTTAAATGAATTTTATATTTTACGTTGACAAAAGCCCTTAATAACTATTTATTTTTAATCTGACCTATAAATTCTATGAATAAAGAAAATTATTTGTGTTTCACAGAGTGTTTTTTTTTTGAAATTAAAACAAAATCAATAAATCTATTGAAATATTGGCCCGAGCATAAGTTAAAAGGCAGAAAATCTAGCCAAAACTAGGCCATGACACATACATGCATATATACATACACTGATGGCGGTTGGCAAGTTTCTTGACCATTTAAAAGCTTTTTTTTTTATTATTTCGAATAGGAAAATATTGTTAAGTTAGTAAGTTTGAAGTTAATGTTTAAAGTAATTCATATACTTTTGCTTTTCTTTGCTGTCGTTAAATCAATAACCAGCAAACTTGTCACATAAATCAGTTAAATTTAATTTCTTTTAGTTGCACTTGACCGTAAATAAGTCCACTTGGTAGTAAACGAGTAATTTACTTTCGTCAATATTTTAAGTCTTAAGTGAAAGCATTCGAATATTTCGTACATAAATAATAAAAAATAAATTAATTTTGTGTACTTAAGGGCAGACAATTAATCTGCAGTGGCTCTAGCAAATATTATTTCGTTTTCGTGTTGGTTAACAAGGACTGCAAGACCATCTGGACAACTGCTAGCAAAAACGTTTGCTGGTAGGCAGACAAGTAAGCAAAGGAAAAGACTTTTGCGAAAGTCTAGTGTACTTGCACGTGCCACAAGCCAAGCTTTTGCCACCACCATAATGTTTGCTGGGCATTGCATAACAGGTTTCTTGTGCTCACGCAATACCACCATAATGCTTGCTGGGCATTGCATACCACATATTTGTGCTCAGGCAATACCACCATAATGTTTGCTGGGCATTGCATAACACATCTCTGGGCTCACGCAATACCATCATAATGTTTGCTGGGCATTGCATACCACATATTTGTGCTCAGGCAATACCACCATAATGTTTGCTGGGCATTGCATAACACATCTCTGGGCTCACGCAATACCACCATAATGCTTGCTGGGCATTGCATACCATATATTTGTGCTCAGGCAATAACGCAATACCACAATAATGTTTGCTTTTTATTGCATAGAAGGTTTTTTGTGCTCACGCAATACTACCATAATGTTTGCCGGGCATTGCATAACACGTTTTTGTGCTAACGCAATACCACCATAATGCTTGCTGGGAATTGCATACCACATATTTGTGCTCACGCAATACCACCATAATGTTTGCTGGGCATTACATAAGACGTTTTTTTTGTTTTTTGCTCACGCAATACCATTATAATGTTTGCTGGGCATTGCATACCACGTATTTGTGCTCACGCAATACCACCATAATGTTTGTTGGGCATTACATAACACGTTTTTTTTTGTTTTTTGCTCACGCAATACCATCATAATGTTTGCTGGGCATTGCATACCACGTATTTGTGCTCACGCAATACCACCATAATGTGTTCACGCAATACTAATTAAATATGTAGAGTGCATACTATGCAAAGCAATAGACGGTTGGTAGAATGAACTGAAAAACCTGAAATTTCTACCAATAGAAAAATTATCCAAAATTTTCCCATTCCCAGGCCGGGGCAGGCAGTCATCATTATATCATCATTGTTGCATCATTGTATTTGTAAAACAGATTTATATAATAAAATATAAGCCCCTCGATGGTATAATGGTTAGTAAACCAGCCTGCTACGCAGGAGTCAGGGGTTCAATTCGCCGGGAAGCCAGAAGCCAAAGGCCTCACTAGCCAGTGCTTCTATACATATTGCAATTATATTCATATAATTGTAATATTTGGTAAATAAATAAATAAATATAAAAAAAATATATTTTTATATATTATTATATACTATAATTAATTATATTTTATGAGCCCGAGGAAACGAATGAGAGAGAGAAATTGGCGAAATAGCAAGAGAATTGAATGTAACAAAATTAAAGTTTTCAATCAATTTTTTGGCGGCATTCGGCTTTTAAATTTTAGGCCTCATTTGCTTAGCAAAATTCGCCGTAAATTAATATAACACGTTTGAATTAATAGAAAAAAATATATTTATTTTTTCGACGCGATGCGTCTTCTCTTTATTTAATATATTTTTTTCTTTCTGAAAACTAACTGAGTTCTATGCAGTCGTACAACTGCGTGTTGATAGAACTAAGCCTGGGAAGGAAAAGAGATCGAGTCTAAGAGTTTGCTCTTATTTATACTCGTCTTTACATTACTCCCTGTCCACACTTGCAATTTTGTTGCAGCAATTTTTTTATTGGTTGTTTTAGGTGAGAGGGGTACGATACTCTGTACCCCTCCTCAAGCTTCTCACCCCTCTCACCAAAAAACAACCAAAAATTGCTGCAACAAAATTGCAAGTGTGGACAGGGAGTTACATAGCTTGTAGTTATCATACAGACATGAGATTGTTATAATACCTATATGTCTAGGATGGCTTAATTACAAAACATATCTTTAAGATTTATTTAGTTACAATAATCACGTCTAGGATTTACGTGTTTACTCTTAATGTTTATTGTTTAACAATTTATATTTTACCTTAAGGTTTTACCATCCCTTAACTGTGTAAAGTGATTACAAAAGTATGTATGTAATATATGTGTTTGTGTGACGTTAACTAGTGCTTTAAAAACGCTAACTGTATTTTAGACAAACTTATGTAAACAGTCGTGTATCATTGCATTTGACAAAAGCTCTACTCTTACCAAATAAGCCACACTGCCCAATAATATATTTTACTGTGACTTTTTCAAAATTTACAAAACAATTGAGGAAACTAAACATTTTTCGTAGCAAACTATCGTAGCATTTATACTACCAATTCTGGGTGATTCCCCCTAAAAAAAAAAGTTTTATTAATCTTTCATCAAATAAACAGAAATGAAATAAATTCAATTAAATTGGCACTAAAACACTTGAATGGAAAAAAGTGAAAACTTATTAATATTTATAGCGTGCGCATTTAGCCTGATTTGCAGCAAAACAAAAAAAAAAAAATTTATTCCATAAAACCAAAATTAAATAAATTTTTGTTTTTTTGGTACACATTGAAAATACACTTTGAAAAATTTTTTTGCACGTGATTAAAATTAATTAATTATAAAATACTTACAATACTTGAAAGCAATGTTGCAACATTAGCAGGGCGTTGAGTTTGTTTTTATAGGATTTGTTGCAATCACTGCCAATTAAGTGAATAGTTTTAGGAAAAGGTTTTAAAAACATTTTTTTTGTAAAGTGGCATTATAAGATCAGCTATAGCGAATGGCCGTTTTAATGAATTATCTTGTTTTATTAGAAAAATTTATAAGAAATATATTTTTTATAAAATAGTATTTATTTAAAAAAAAAAAAAAATGAGTGAAAAGTAATAAAATTTTAAATGTTTGACGGAATTGTTGATTGCTAGACAATTGAAGTCAAAGCATATAAACTAATGCAAACATCTAAATGTGCACAGTATTGGTAGCGTGGAAAGTGGTGTCGACACATCTCCTCCCAGTTGGCAATAAATTTAAACTTAAAAGATTTTAGTTTGCAGAGTAGGCTGCCTGAGAAGTACAATATCAAATATTTTTCAAAAGTAGATTTAACTGACGAATGAAAGAAAATAATGCCATTAATTCGCAAAAATTGTACTTATTTGTTTCTAGTAAGCTGGCAGAGGTTCTTAATCACGCTTCATAAGTGCCTCGCGTCAAATTCACCTCAAATGCTGCGGCGAATTTTACTTTCATTGGCTTGTGGTGTTTATGGATATTCACGAGTAGAGGAGAAGTGTAGAGCAGAGATGTAGTAGGCCAGCCACAGTTTTATTTTAAATTAAAAAAAGTAAATTTTTCTCCTCAGAAAAATAATTCTGCTACAACAGAAATTTACAAATTTTTCTATTACAAGAGAAGTCAACGTTTTTGAAGCATAAAACATTGAAGCTTTTCCAATCAAAGAAAAATTGCTTCAGCTGATAACTTTCACAACACATCTGTCATACAAGTCTTATATAATAATTAAATGTTTATGTTATTTGGCTTTTCTCGAAAAACAAATACTTTACTTTTGTTAAAATATAAAATAAAAGTTAAAAGTTTGCATTAAGGAATGCTTTGTTATCAAGTGTAATCAAAAGTTGGTCCATCATTACAAGCAGTCTGAGTATTTGGTGTTGCGAATATCAAGCTCGCACTGTACTTTTAAACTTCCTTCAATTAGGAAAATAAGTGCCATTAAAAAAGTGAAATGATCAAATTATCTATTTCTATTTGCCTAAATAAATTTTGTCAACAGTTTTGAAAAGGAAAAGGAAAAAGAAAAGGAAATATTTATTTGAATTTCTCTCATGAGGATGAGATCTTTTTCTAACAGAAAGTTGGAAAAATGTTATAAAAAGTGGAAAATAATATTATAAAAAAGTACAATGAAGTACACAAGTTGACATTTCATGGGAAACAAAGATGTTAAATGAAAGATAAAAAAACAAAACAACAATTCCTTGTAACCTTAAAATAACGCACACATGCACACTTTGCCATATACGGTAGTTGTGCTCACTTTGATTTAAATCCATTCACACACACTCATATATATATATAGAAAGAAACACTTATTAATCAAGTTCAAAAATAAGTATGATCGCAAGAAGAAAACCCATCAAGATGTTGCCGATTTATTCCTTATAAAGCTGGTGGGCTCCAAATTAATGAGCCTCTCTTAACAACAGTTTGTTTATTTCAATGTTTTAAGCATGTTCGCTGGCAGATCAGCAACAGATACTTATTTTCACTAAAGCACTGTTTATTTAAGGATGGAAATGTGTGGCAAATAATCACCCATAAAGGCTTTTTATTTTATATTTTTGTATTTTCTATTTCTCCTAACACTTTTCCAAATAACGTGACTGAATAATTTCTTTAGTTGGTTGTCTTCAATGGCTACAAGGTCATCTTAATTGCCGTTTTAATGCGAGTACTTTATAACGTGTAGATTTACATGAATTTAATATATTTTTTTGTTTTATCTAAAACTGTAACAGTTTTCTTGTTTGGTTCCTACCACTCATAAATGTTTTCATTTACAATTATTTAATTTAGTTTAGAGTTTCATCAGAGAAAGCAATTTCGTCTTCGGTTTAGTCAAGACGGTTTTCCTTTCTAACTTCAGTTATTTTGGTTTTGTACAGAAACACTGGAACGTATACACATACACGTTTTCATTATCTACAAATCAGGAGCGAATGGAACAGTTTGAACTAAATGAGAACATAAATTGCCTACAGACATTTTGCAAGTGCAACGTTTTCCCTTTATATGCAAATTTCCCATCTGTGTTAAAATGTTACATTTGTGATGCTAAATAAAAGTCAAGTCATGAGCTTGGCAGCATCACACTGATAAATTGTTATTGTAAATAGAGTTCGTCTTGGGCCCCTTTCCGCTTTCTTATGCTTTCCCCAGGTGGCTAATCATAACGCCAAGTTTCTGCACTCTTCATCGGCTAAGCATTACTGGATTATTCGATTATTTCTGGAGTTTATGCAACTACGTGACCTTCTCTTTATTCCTCTGAAGTTCCACTAAGACCATCTGATAATAGAATAATTTTTTTTAAGAATATACAATGTTTGAAAAGTTTTTAGGTTTTTTAATCGTTAATCAATATAAATAATTTTTTTAAAAACTAGATTTATGTCTTTAAAGGCCGGGCCGAATAGCAGGCTTGAAAATAACAAAACATAACAAAATAAATTTTCTACAATCTTAAAGCAGCTTAAACTTCCCTGTAAAGAGAGATTATTTATTAACGCTGGCTAAACAAGTACATGTATCAACTATATATGCCTAAAGTAACGAGTTCGATACCTACTTTAGGCAAGCATAGAAACCAAATGCCATTAAGTTTGATCAAGTGCTTTAATACTTCGCATTGGTGAAATGTTTAACAAATTGTCGATATTGTTAAAACATATCCAGATATATAGTACATTTGCCACGCTTTTGTAGCATCATTTCATCCACAAAATAAAGTAATGGATTAAATTTCGGCCAAATAAAGCTTAATAGCACCTACTTTGAAAACAGAGTTGCATCACCTCTTATTTACAATCTGCTTTCGCTGCCACCATCACTTTCTCTTCCATTCCAGCCCATTAGAGAGTATGAGTATTCGTTACGCCCCAATACAGGCTTTTGTATAAAATAAACAAAAATAATTTTTATCATTCTTTAATGACTTTCAGTAATTTTCGTAATACTAATAACTTCTAGAATGGAAAATGTTTAAAAGGTTCGTTGCTTAAGTCTTTTGTTTTACAATACCATGTCATCCGATTATCCCTTTAAATGTTATTTAGAAATTTAAGAGCAGTTTGCGAAAACCAAATACCAACTAAGCATATTGGATCTGTTTGGTCTATATTTTCTTCACGAACTGTGCTCTCAGTTATTGCTATCTGGTTTCGACGAAGAAACTAATAATTTATAATAATTTTGTAATGCTGATAATGATTTTCAGACATATTGCTGAGTTTAGCATTATTGCCTCAGAAATTATTAGTCAAAATTGTACTTGACAGGATTGAATAGTGTAAAAATGAAAATGTTAAAAACAATTACACCAGTCACTCTTCTTGCTTAATGGAGTGTCTATGGCAATTGAGCGTGTGGAAACAGTCATTTGATGCAAATAAATTGGCTCAATATAAATTAATGTGTGGGCACGGTATTAGGCGTTACGATTAGGCATTATTTGCCTGAGAGCATTACTTATATTAACAATATGATATAATTTTAATGAGGCCACTATTAAAGCAGTCGCAATTAACTTTTTAATACAGGGTGGGCCAAAAGTCACAATGGGGTTTAAAAAAACGAACTTTTTTGTTTTTTTTTTTTTTATTTTTTTTTTTAAGATTATATAAATAACATCTGGAGAATAAATAATGGAGGGATTTACAACTGAACAAAGAACAAGAATAATAGAATTTTATTACTTAAATCATTACTTATTACTTTTATTACTTATTAAATTTTTAAGCCCCATTGTGACTTTTGGCCCACCCAGTATAATAACTTTTGTTTTCTTCTTAATATTGAAGAATAAATAAACAGTGTTGTGAAAAATAGCAATTGGTTTTATGATATTCAGTTTGATTTTTTCTGGTACTTTTTTAAGCCCAGACCGCAAATGTATTTTGAGCCGTGGCCGCCATTAGCGCTTACAGAAATTAAATTAAAAAATTTTTAAAAATTAAAATTTAAAAAATTAAAATTTAAAAAATTAAAATTATTTTAGTCTGAAAGTTGCACAACAACGAAAGCATTGTGGTGCTAATGCTGTAAAATATGAGTAGTTTTTAAAAAAAATTATTTATTTTTATAAATTTTTTCACTTTTCCTCTTTTATAAATGAAACAACTGCCTTCATGAGAAGTGAAAGAATAAATTCATTTCATTTGGGAGTTTGAATAAATATAAATAGAGTAAGAAATAAATATAAGTAAATAAAAAAATAAATATAAGTAAGAAGTAAAATTAAAATTCTTTTATTTCAATCTTTAACAAAACGAGCCATCATTTTGTTTACGATGGCCCACACAAAAAGTGAAAGAAAACCGATATGTAAAAAATTCGTATATGCCAGATTTTCAAAATTTGAAGGAAATTTATTTTTTTTTCACCATTTAGAAATATACTTTAGTTTAAATTTATACTTATACGAAGAGATCGTCAGTGATATTTTAAGTTAAAATTTAGGAAAAAGAATTAGAGAAAGAGAAGAGGAAAATTATAATAATTTTGTAATGCTGATAATGATACTTTTTTGATACTTTTACTCTCTTTAGAAGATTTTCAATGTATCTTTTTAAAGTGTCTCAACAGTTATCGTTGGCCTTCGATATGTGTTATCATTCATTATCCTGAAAATAAAAAAAAAAAAATAGAAAATGTTGATCACGTCACGCTACTACTTTTTTTTTTTGCTTTTGGTATTCTGTAGCACATTGTCGTCGATGTTTATTGCCTTATATACGCCACAAGTCTCAATCTCAGTCTTAGTAGAGATTAAAGGAAACTTAAATTTGTTTCTCGTTTAACATGAAAGCATATTAATTTAAAATAAAAAGTTGACATCAGTTAATCAGCAAAGCGTAAACAATTATAAAGTACAGTCCACTACAACTCGTATTGTGTTGGAGCTTGTTTTCTAATTAGAAAATATTTGCAAGCCAAAAAAAAAATTAATAATAAAAATCTTTTCTATTCTTTTCTTTCAGCGATTTCGCCATATTTGGATTTAATAGTTTGCTCGCTCCGCGAACAGCCGTGGTCATGTGCACGCCAACAATCGCTTCGCCTTTTAGATATCTGGGATGATGAGTTGCATGTCCAGTGGCAAAAGTTAAAAGGTAAGTAAATTCGATAACAAACGTTACGCAATCGTTTTTTCTATGACAGTAGCCAATTTCATTTTATTTTAACAAGACAAACTTCACGCATAATTTTCGTATCATTCAAAATGGTTTTCTTTTTTTGTTATTATTAATAATAGCTGAATTTTCATATTTTCATAAGTGATTTAAATTTTTTACCAGTTACGTGTGCACACGAACAATACAACTTTTATATCTGTATTATACTTTTAAAGATGCTCTTGCTCCATCTTTTAACTTATGGAAAGCCACAGCGAAATTAAAACGCAGTTGAAGAAAAAAATGTTTCATTCAAAGAAATCCACTTAGTGGTTTTGCTCTGAGGGAAGAGACCACAAATGACATCGCCCGAAAGAGTCACATTTATGGCATATTGAATTCGCTTTCTGCGCTTTCTTAACGCACTACTCTTTAACTTTAAATTAAATAAAAAAATTAAATAAAAAAG
The DNA here is from genome assembly GCA_963402855.1 of Ormia ochracea. Classification (NCBI taxonomy): domain Eukaryota; kingdom Metazoa; phylum Arthropoda; class Insecta; order Diptera; family Tachinidae; genus Ormia; species Ormia ochracea. The sequence continues at coordinate 13,442,695 of OY727106.1, forward strand.
GCCATATTTAGGAAAAGTTATGCGCCAAAAATATGTAATGCTGGAGTTAATGTCGCCGTCGTAAACGGCGTATGAACGTTGAAATTTTGATGTTCGACGTTTAATTTCATTTTGCTGTTAATGTCAACGCCGTACACGACGTTTAAATATGAACAGCTAATTTTAAAATTTTTTTACTGAAATATTTGTAATTATTATTACTTATTTTTTTCCAAATCTATCCTTTTAATCTTAGTCTTCTTAATCTTTTAATCTTCTCCTTTAAGAGCTGTATTCTTATAGTTCTTGGAGAATTTGTTATATAAATATTTTTTAATATTTAAATATATTTGTTTTTATAGGGAGATATTACCAAATTTTAATTATTATATATATAAAAAATAAAATTATCCCCCTATTAATTAATATTAATATTAATAATTGAACTCTCAATTTTTATAGTTCAAAATAAAATATTTAAATAAATAAATAATCAATTATTAATAAAGTATAATAACTAAAATTAGGAACTAAAAATTAAATTATATTAATAATTAAAATTTGGTAATATCTCCCTATAAAAAATAAATATTATTCCCCTATAATATCAATATTAATAAATTGAACTCTCTATTGTTCGTTTTCGCGGACAGCATTTATAATTTTTTCATTTAATGTACTATCCGATCTCATTTTAATTAAAAAATAAAGCAACAGTTTAAACAAGTATCAATCAGATAATTATGTATGTATGTATATTGGTTTGACGTTTCATTGAACGCCGTACAAACGCTGAAAAAGTTGAAATCGTTTGAACTTTTTCAACGTTTAATTTCAGACGTCGTTGAGATTAACAGCTCTCATACAATTTCATATGTTTCAGCTTTTTTTTGACAGTTGACGACGTTCAGACGGCGTTTACGACGTCGACATTAATTCCAGCATAACGCTTTAAAAAAAAAAAGAGAAAAAAAATGATTCCATATTTTATAAACTACTATCTCGCCATGTACAGTTCTTTCTAAAATAACAGGCGTTACGAATTAAAGCTTACAACTTTGGTCCAGCTATTTGAAATTCAAAAAAATCTTATTTAAATAAAAAAGCTATTGTTTCTGTTTGAAGATGAGCGGGTATGTATGTAGCGGACGATTACAAAGATCACAGCAATCGGAATTTTCTGAATACGCATCACTTTCGAATTTAAAAAATACATTTTTTTTTCCTCTCAAATATAATAATTGACAATATTTTAAATTGAGTGTATAAAAAGAAATTTCCATAAGGAAAATTATTTGTAAGAGAAAAAGTTCTTAGGATTTCTATGCTCCGGCATTTATTGAATGCTTCCTAATACGGACGATAGAATTGAGCAATAAAAATTCGTATGCAAATTAAAAGATAAAAAAAAATATTTTATATAAATATTAAACATAAATAAATAATAAATTTCATTCGATAATTTTAGTTTGTATATTCTAGTAGAAGAAAGCTTTTTAAAAAAGCTCTACACTATTTCGAAATTCCACATTTTATACTATCACAGTAATTAAATAAATTTTGCAGCTGAAGGAGTTAGAAAAGGACTTTTAAAAAGGGCATTAAAGTCACGCATTTGCCTGAAAAGCATTTTTTCAATCATTTTCTATATCAACTCAATTTATGGAATTTTAGTTATGAGTTGTATAAAGAAATTAGCGAGCCTATGGCTAAAATTTTAATAAAAATTCGTTTTGTTATGGGGGCAGATGGAATATCAAGACCCAATTAAATTTGAAAATATTCGTATTGAAGAAATTGAAAAAGTATTTATTTTTATAATTATAATTAGAAACATTCAAAAGTACATGAAATACTGTCAATAATAGTAAACCGTTACCACGAGCAGAAATGCAAATCAAATTCTTGCATTCAGTGTTGCATTTAAACACTACTCGAATTGTTAAAGGAAATAAATAACAAAATTTGCGTTTTATTTATTCTATAACAATTTTAAAAATAGGCCCGCTTATATACAATAAAAATATAAACTTTTTTAAGGGCCCAATAAATAAACACTGTTATTGTTATTTAGTTTTGAAATTTACAAGTTTTTTCTTTAGTTTAATGGAATTAAATCGCTTAAAACTGTTTTAATTTTCTTGCTTAAATTTGTATTCAAAAGTATTTGTATTTTGCACAATTTTTATTTCTCCTTTTCATTTTCGTAATTTCTAACAAACTGCGAACGCAATTTCAACATTAACGAAAACACAAAATAGAAGTGTTAACTCTCCGTCCACATTGCAATTTTGTTGCAGCAATTTTTGGTTGTTTTTTGGTGAGAGGGGTGAGAAGCTTGAGGAGGGGTACAGAGTATCGTACCTCTATCACCTAAAACAACCAAAAATTGCTGCAAAAAAATTGCAAGTGTGGACAGGGAGTAAGTTTCTAAACACAAATGGAAGTGTTAAGTTTCTAAACATAAAGAGAAGTGTTAAGAGTATAAACACAAATAGAATTGTTAAGAGTATAAACCCAAATAGAATTGTTTAGAGTATAAACACAAATAGAAGTGTTTAGAGTATAAACACAAATAGAATTGTTTAGAGTATAAACACAAATAGAAGTGTTAAAAGTATAAACACGAATAGAATTGTTAAGAGTATAAACACAAATAGAATTGTTTAGAGTATAAACACAAATAGAAGTGTTTAGAGTATAAACACAAATAGAATTGTTTAGAGTATAAACACAAATAGAAGTGTTAAAAGTATAAACACGAATAGAATTGTTAAGAGTATAAACACAAATAGAATTGTTAAGAGTATAAACACAAATAGATGTGTTAAGAGTATAAACACAAATAGAAGTGTTATATTCCTAAACAAAAATAGAAGTGTTAAAAGTATAAACACAAATAGAATTGTTAAGAGTATAAACACAAATAGAATTGTTTAGAGTATAAACACAAATAGAAGTGTTTAGAGTATAAACACAAATAGAATTGTTTAGAGTATAAACACAAATAGAATTGTTAAGAGTATAAACACAAATAGAATTGTTAGGAGTATAAACACAAATTGAATTGTTTAGAGTATAAACACAAATAGAAGTGTTAAGAGTTTAAACACAAATAGATGTGTTAAGAGTATAAACACAAATAGAAGTGTTAAAAGTATGTCAGTGAACCACATTATCGTTACTGCAAACTCAATACATCTCGATAATTTAATTTTTATTAAGATTTTAACACATTTTCCATATACAATGCTCTTTTAGATGAAGCCGACCGTCAATCAAATGCCACATTGCAAAGGCGCGGCTACAGTGATACGACAACTTTCAGCAAAGAAAAGCCCTCGACGATATTAAAGAAAATAGAAATTGGAACTAAATACATGAAAAAATATTTGGCCGAAACCATGGATGGGTAAAATATAAAAGAAATTATTCTTTTAATTAATTCTTAATAACTAAGAGAAAAATATATCTTTTAACAGATTTCTAGGACGTGAATATAACTATTTGCAAGATAGCAAAAATGGTTTTCAAACAGCGAACGAAGAAAACGAACCTGAAGAATATGAAGAAGAAAACGAAGATGATGATGCTGATGATGATGATGATGATGATACTGATGATGATGGTGATGGCGATGGCGATGGCGATGGCGATGATGTGGAGAATAATATTCAATATAGTAGTGATCATTTTAACAAACAAACGGAGGGGTTAACAAATACAAATAATGGCAGTGACAACGACATTGAATTTGTTGAAGTAGAAGGAAATGATGATTCAACAGAAGAACTTAAGAAGCCTGGCGTTGGTAATAAGCGACGTAAAAAGAAAAAGAAGGGCAGTCAACAACCTGCTAATGTGTTGCTCATACAACCATTAGAGAATCAATTAGCATCACAACATAATAATGAGCAATTTGAAACCCATGGTGCGCCAACACAACTGTTGCAACCACTGAAAATAAGGCAGAAGAAACGCAAAAGGAAGAAGGGCGGTCACAACGGTGCCGATACGACAATTGTTGTCGAACAGGAACCAGCTAGCGATATTTGGGGCCTTGGTCTGCTGGAAGAACTGGTCGGAGTCGATGATGACGATGTGGTTGGAAAGCGCAAGAAGAAATATCCAATGAAATATGGTAGAAGTATTGGAGGTGTGTGTTTGAATAACTTATTTGCACCTTTTCCATACACGAAGAAAGTTTTGTTATTCTCCTGCAGTTGCTTTCCCAATTTTTACCTTTTTTTTTAAAAACTAACTGAACCTGTAAAGCTTTTGGCTTGACCGCAGGAATACACCACGGGTCTATGCAGTTATCGAACCCGCTACCTCTGGTTTAGTAGACTGCAGACTAGTAATGATAGCAAATGATGCAAATTGAGAGAAACGCCGCTCATTTCCCAATTGCTTTTCGTACATAATATTCCTTTTAAAAGCTATTGAAGGCAAATATCACAAAAGTCTGCTTAAAAATTAATAGCAATGGAGAAATGGATATAGCTTTTAATTTTAAAAAGGGAATAGTAAAAAAGAAAATATATGAATTTAGTAGATTTACATTCAAAATAAAGGTTTGGCCTGTTTTAATCTCTGCCATTTTTCACATGGCAATATTCAATAAAAAAATTTTTTCGTCAGGAAAGCTGAGGTCATAATGCTTATAGCGACTATGTCTTACGCTTGCAAAAAAATTTCGATTGTGTACGAAACTACGCAAAATGTATTCATTCCACTTAAAAATAATTTAATTTACTTTACACTGCATTATCAATTAACTCTATCTAAATTAAAAGGTAAAAATAGAAGCTTAAGCAACGCACATTTCTTATTTTGGTTTTTGAATGAGATTCACAATGTGGTTGTCACATAGACTTGCTATAGTATAGACAAACACCGAGCACAGTACTTGGTTTGATATACAGAATGAACACAGGTCTTTGCACATTTAGTTTAGCTCAAATGATTGTTAAAAAATGATTATTTTTGGCATAAAATATATATATAGCTTTTAAGCATGTTCCTCTCTCTCTCTCTCTGTCGCTGTCTCTTCCATTCAATATTATAACGCACCAAAAGCGCACCGATTACTAACAAACACCGCAAACCTCCCATTTTTTTTTATTTTTTAATTATTAAGCATTTTCTTATTGTCGTTTTTTATTGTCTAATTTTGTATTCCTTTGACATTATTTCTACACAGTGAGCCGCAAGAAGAAGAAGAAGAAGAAGAAGAAGGCTATGCACAAAATGAAAGTATTGGCTAAACTCCTTAAGGGCAAAGTTGAGATGGTATTGAAAATGTTGGGAGCCCATTTGCAAATGAAATTCTTTGCCATCGCTCTTGTTGGTTTGATGATAAATATGGCTCGCTTTTGGATGGAGATGAAGCGCGGTTCCCAACCCCAAAAGGTATGCCTATTTTAATTTCTTGTTTTATTTTTTATTTTCTTTGTTCGTTTATTTTGATTGGTGGTTAATTGGGATTCACATAATAAACAAGTGTACTTTTACACCAGTCTTAAATTCTGTAATATAAATTGCGGTTTGGTTTATGGGATTTACTTTTTTTAATATAACTTTGCAGCCATTTTATAAAAACAATCGAAATTGTAGAATATATTTTTAAGGTGCGAAATCTTTTACTGTATAAATCAAAAAGGCACTCTTAAGAGTTTTATTGCAAAAAATAAAACACATAATAATAATAATAATTAGAAAAATAATTTAAAAAGTTGCAATAATTATTAAACTTAAAGGCTTTTAAATATATTTTTTAATTTTTTGGCACTTTAAAAGCATATTTCTTCATTATATGTTCACAACAAATAGAATTTCTTTAAATGTACGTTTTCCAAAGCTTAAATGTTGAAAATTAATTTTTAAGAGATGTTTTAAGTTTCCTGTAAAAGCTCTTTAGAACATGAGATTTTATCACCTGGTTTCCTTTTGTGGGCTATTGCACGTACAGCTTTCAAGCTCCCAGTGCGCTTACATTTAATATACTACAAGGACCCCTGTTTATGTGAGGAAGCACTTGTATACCTTCGAGATATTTTTATCATAATTAAAAAGCTTTCATTTGATGCTTTAGCACCAACTATTTAATCCCGATTTTCGTCGATATGTTATCAGAATTGAATTTGCTGCTCATTTTTGTAGTCTCCATGCAAGTATATTTTTTTTAGAAAATGCGGATTTTTTTCAAAATCGTACAAGGACTTTTTAAAATCCAAGTGTTTCCAAGATGACAATCTTTTCAAATGTTCTATTTTAAAGGGATTTTTTTTTAAGTTAAATATAGTTTTTAAAAAATTTCATTTTAAAGAGCACTTTCTCAACGTGCTTTTTTAAAATAAAATATTAAAAAAATTCTCAAATATGCTGTAAAGCCTGACTGGGAAAAAACTAATAGTTAGAAAGTCCATTTTTAATGTGTATTTTCTTAAAATTACTAATTCAACACGAAAGAAATTTCCATTGGTACTTTTAAAACATTCCCTTTTTGTAAATGCAAATTTTTCTCAAATTGGTACATTTTGTAAAAGCGACCTTAAAAGGTATTTTTTAAAGCTTTTATTTTAAGGTATTCGAAATATACATATTCAATGTAATTTTTTAGTGCACTTCTATTTTATTATGATGTGTAAAAAATTCCCTTTATATGGTACTCTTTTTAAAACCATTCTTCTTTGGGTACTTTTTAGCACATTTTGCTTCAGACATTAATTTTTTGGAACGCATTGTATCAAAACTGAACTTTAATAATAAAGAGATATTGTTTATAATGTACAAATGTAAATATCTTGCGACAGTTCTAACGAGAATTATTAACGCCAATTGTAAAGTCCCTAAGGACTCGTATTCTCTGTTTTGTTGTAAATTATTTATAAAGTGTTTGCTAAATTGTTAACCTGTCACGCACTCCCTAAAATCAAGATCGCCTTTACACAAATTCTAACTATTTATGCACTGGAACTGGAAGAAGTCTTCTCCTTACAGTTCAGCAAATTAAAAAGGAAAGGGAATTCCTTTCCTTCTTTTTGTAAACATACACTTGGTATCTGTGGTATTTCCTTGGGTTATATCATTTCAAAGAATAAATCTTTCTAACAACAGGTTGTTTATGTTGAACATGCACATCATCAGCATCACTACGAAGATAATGGCGAGGACTGGGGTGAGGCCAATAGTGGTGGCTATTGGAAGAGATCATTGCAAACGGACTCGACAGAAGGCAGCTACGATTCAGTAACCGACAGTTACCAGCTGAGGCAACCGCACATCTCACATATACATCAGCCACAATACGATCCCCATTATTTGGCTTATCGTAATCAATGGCAGCGAAAATAATATCCATTTTCTTATTCGTTCGAGCCAAAAATAAATTTTCTTTAGTATTTCGTGTGGAGTTAAAAAACCCCCTGTAAATTTTGTTATAAAAATTTTAATTTTGGTCCAGGCCTAAATTTTATATTTTGTACAAATTCACACTTTCCTTTTCATATATGTAAACATTGCAATAATTTAATTAAAAAAAATTTAATTAAAAAACTAATGAGAAAACCATTTTATCGTTATAATGTAAACGGAAAGATTTAAAACACCAGAATACTTTTTAATTTAACTGAGATTTTAAGAATTGTAAAATTTACTTTTTTTTTCTTTATATTAGTTGTGTACGACTATGTTTTATTTATTTATGATTTAATAATATTTATTTATTTCGTTTTTAAGCAGAATCTCTGGCGAATTAAATTAAATGTATGGAAATTCTTTAACTGAATTTAAGTAAATGAAATTCTACTGAGATGCTTTTTAATTGGTATAAAATGATGTATGTATGTTTAATATTAATTTGCGTAAATACTCGTGTATATTCGAATATACTTTAAGCCTATTTTTTTTTTGTCAATAATTTATTGCCTATGCCGATTTATATACAGTATGAACTCGGTAAACGCAACTAATAGAAATATAGGTAATTGCACTTATTGAGGATGTTGCAAGCAGCGAGGAAAAATATATAACTAGAAAAATGATATATCAAAACCATTTGATGAAACAAAAAGTATATTCTTTATTAAAAAATTATTTTTGTTTAAACATTTCGATTATTGTTGTCTACACTTTCTTCACGAAGCTCTTTCAGAACTACGATATCTTTTATTGGAATATCGTTTTCCTCAGTAAACTGAATGCAGGTGTTAAAAGGATGAATTGCAATTGATCCTTTTATTTTAGAAGGTGGAATCTCATCCGCTTCGCTGTCATCTGGGCCTTCAATTTCGACGGCTTCAATCTCCACGTCTTGATAAGCAAAGCACTTATTAAGGTTATATTTCACACGGTTGCAAAAATCGAGGAATTGCATGTATCGAGTGTTGCGATTACCGAGTTCGTACTGTATATACATATGTTTACTTAAACAAGAAGAGAGAATAAAAATTCATGTAACAAATATATATTACTATGTGGGCCGGTCCGCATTGCTGAGCCCAAAAATTTTCTTTTATTTCGAACTGCCTTTCAGAGAAAATCCAAATCAGAGTTTTTAATTAAGGACCCAAAATTATGAATTAGTCAGTTAAAAGCTATAAAATTTGTAATTATATCCGAAAATGGGTCTAGTGTCGAAATTATATTTTTCAGCTTCAAACTATAATTTCAAAATTTTAATTGTATTCGAAAATATAAAATTTTTATTTCAGGCCTTATAAGTCAAATTTGTATGTATTAGAAATTATTAAATATAATTAATTTAACTAAATTTAAATTTTTAAAGTTTTCTTTTATTTCGAACTGCCTCTCGGAGTAAATCAAAATTAGTAATTAGTAAATCCGTATAATTAACGCCACTACACGATGATTAAGAACGCAACGTCTTCAGCGAAGCAGCATAGAGTTAAAAAATACAGATAAAAAAATAGTGCAAATAGAGATAAAAAATTAAGAGATATTTATTTCCTTTTTTAATTAAATTTTTTAATTAATTTATTTTATGAAAAAAGGGTAGGTATGATTCGGTATTGGTCTAATTAACGCCTCCGCATGCCGATTAAGTAACCAACGCTTTCAGCGAAACAAAGCATAGGGTTATCGCGAGCATAGAACTTCGAACTACATAGAAACACTCCTCACGGCCTATAGAGCATGTATATAAAATTTGGTCAAAATCGGTTCAGTAGTTTTTGAGCTTATCGATCACGAACATACACGTCATTTATATATATATATATATATAGATTATATACAATATCATATATATTTATATACCCACATATATATTTATATAATTACGTTGCGGCTTCTAGTTCCTGAGTGTGGCCATTCGAATAAATAATTTTTAAATTTTTTTACAATTTCTTAATTCAGTAGAAATCAAGTACACACTATATACATATATCAAGTATATACAAAAATGTGAAATAAAAAATCTATGAAGAACTTCTCCTCCAACATGGAGAAAATTTTGAAATGTTACTTCCCCGCGAGGGGAAAATAGTTATTTTGATTTTTAATAAAATTTTATATATGCCATTTATTTCCATTGAAAAATCATTAATAACTTTATTAATCAAGAAATACAAATCCTCTACAGATTTCTTCTTGTTCGTTAGTTGGCTTTGGTCTTACGCCTATCTCCTGCTAGCCTTTAGCCATCCTTGAGAGGCACGTACATTTTATCTATGCCTGTTGAACGATTTACATGTGAAAATAGAACAAAATTTTATATAACAATCAGAGACATTTTTAATAGGAAGTCCAGCTCTATTTAACTCTTGGCAAGACTCTCCTCAAGGACTCTGGCAACACGTTCTGTGAAATTTTTACAAATCCACACAAAATAAATTAATATTAAAATGTACTGATTAGAAGAAATAAATATTTAATTCATAAATGCTGCTCCCACCACAAAATGATGTGAACAAATCAAGGGGAAAAGGAAAGTTTTTCCCCTAATAAAAATATTCCCGATAAGGTGAAATTGATCTAAATTTGACGTAAATTTTCACCTTATTATTCTCGCCTGCATTACATCTATTGTTTGCTATTGTAAATATGTGAACAGGGAGCCAATTACGAAGGAACACTTTTCACGATATTTAATAGTCTTGACTTAAAAATAAATATTTATAACTTTTTATATTTATTTGGAAGGAGAATGGGAAAGAAGAGATTTTAAGGATTTCAGCACAGATTACTTCCTATTCAAAATCGTTATAGCTTTTGAGTAATCGAATTGTAAATAATGTGAAACTTATCATTTTCTCGTATGGACATGTGACCTCCTTGAGCAATCTAATTTCACTAAACGGGAAGAGGTGCTGTATTAGGGCTTATTAGGTCAGGATTTCGGAATAGTTTACTTCTTATGCCAAATCATTATAGCTTTTGAGTAATAGAATAGAAAATAATATGAAACTTATCATTTGCTTGTAAGGACATGTGACCCCTTTGAGCAATAAAATTCGGCCATAAGGGAAGAGGAGCTGTATTATGGTTTATTAGGTCAGAATGAAGAGATTTCAAGGATTTCAGAACAGTTTACTTCCTATTCAAAATCGTTATAGCTTTTGAGTAATCGAATTGTAAATAATGTGAAACTTATCATTTGCTTGTATGGACATGTGACCCCTTTGAGCAATAAAATTCAGCCATACGGGAAGAGGTGCTGTAATACGGCTTATTAGGTCAGGATTTCGGAATAGTTTTTTTCTCATACCAAATCATTATAGCTTTTGAGTAATAGAATAGTAAATAATATGAAACTTATCATTTGCTTGTAAGGACATGTGACCCCTTTGAGCAATAAAATTCAGCCATACGGGAAGAGGAGCTGTATTAGGGCTTATTAGGTAACGATTTCAGAACAGTTAAGCTTATGTGCAAAATCGTGTTTAAATCGTCAGGATTCTCATACGAGTATACAATTCTTTTTTGGCTTAGTTATCATACAGATTGTGAGCTAAAAGCTCGTAACTTTTATTTAACCAGTTTAATTGAAACTGAATAATCCAAAAAAAAAATTGTATTCCTGTTTATACTGTTCAATGATATTTCTTCTTATTTTAATAAACCAAAACACCCCGCTACCGGAAAGCAAAGGCGTAAGCAGGATAATTCAAAAAATCAAATCAAACATATTATTCATCATGCGGCGTAAATGATCTATAATTGCGTGTAAGTTTCTATTTCATTAATTAAAATTTCTTGAACACAAATTACACCGGTTTGATATTTTACGCTCAACTGCATACCGATTGCAGAAGTAAAAAAACAAAAACAAAATAAATAAATGAAAAAAAAAAATTCGAAAAAGAAATAAACAAAATGAAAATTTCTAAAAATTATTTATGTAAAAGCAGTTCAATTGAACGAGATGTACGAGCGTAGCAATAAAGGAGCACATTTACTTTTAAATAAATAACATATTTTTCTTGTTCAACTATTTTAAATTATTTTGACAAAATTTATGTGCGACTGTCGACTGATGGCATAAATAAAACATGACAACTCAACACTTGGGTATGGCTTTTGCCCATAACTTTTGAATTGCAAGCGTTGCTTTGAACGGTGTATTTTCGTTAATGGCTTAATACGATTTCGACAAATCAATTCGGGCGATGGTGCAAAAAACAAGAGAACTAATTGCGAATACAAGTAAATGATATAGAAAAATTTCGGAACCTGCTGAGAATTATTAAGTAGTGGCTTGGCGAATAAAATAAAGCTACGAATATTATAAAGTGTATTCACCTTTGCTTCTCTCCTGCCAACTGTTTAATTTAATTTTTTTCCAACTATTTTTTTATTTGTTTTTAATTCTTAATTTTTTTTTTTTTTTTTTTTTTTTTGGAACCACGAGTTTCCGCAAATAAATTTTTTTTTTTTTTTTTTTTTTTTTTTTGTGGTATTTGCTTGTTAAAACAGCTCTTTAATGCTCGAATATGTTTGTAGTTTTTGGGGCGTGGAGGAGAAATAATTTTAGGTTTTATTTAATGAAATATTTTTAGCTTCTGTGCTGTTTTATGTGTTTTTAACAGAAAATAACTTATTTGGTATTTTAAGAAGGTTTTTTTCAGAATTGAGAGAAAATGCAAAAAGTATGCAAGAAAAGTGGGTCATTAGAGTAAAGGCAGGTGAGTGGATTTAATGGCTTTAATTAAAAATCGAATGTAGCCTGTCGAAAAGGTATTTAAAATTCTAGGCTAAAATCTTTGAGAAATTAAGAAAGCACAAAAGAGCTTTTAAGACTATTGTTATGAGCGTGCGATTCTGGCAATTTTAATTTTATCAAATGAAATTCATGAAATAGTTGAAAGGAAAGTGATTGAATTTCTGTTCATAGGAAATGGCTGAATAGCTTAGCGGTATTTCATTTCTTTTTGTTGTAAGATATTCTTTATTTTTTCATCTGATACTCTGTGCTCCAGCAAAGGCGTAGTACTAGAAGGCAGCTGGTCAAGAAATAGATTGATAGAGCCCTGCTATGACTCCTCTAACAAAAGACTGTAATTTAAGATCACTAATGTTTTCAACTGATTGCTTTAAAAAAATAAAACTCATATATTTTCAAAAGCTGGTCTCTATTCGGAGCGCTATTAAGCGTGCAACTCGGTTTCAATTGCCAAAAATTGTTTTACAAAAATCTTTCTTTCTTTCAGCTGCTCATGAAAATAGCGCGAGTTATAGATGCCCAATAAGTTATAGATGCCCAATAGATGCCATGCATGAAACCATAAAACTTTAATCTAAATATATTGTAAACAGAACTATAAAACTTTAATCTAAAATATATTAGAACTTTAACCTTAACATTTTGTAAACAAAAACATTAATATTTAATAAATAAAATCATTAAAATTACAGATAGGAAATAATATTGTAAAGATGATTTTGTAACATATAAATAAGAGAAATATATTGTAAGAAGTTAGTTATAGTTTATGACTCAACCGAATCATATTCTTTAGCTCAATTCATTAATTAAAATAAAATCAAATAAATAAAATAAAGGGACGTATCACGTCTAAAAAATATTTTTTTGAACTTTAATAATTAGTGAACTTTAATTCGCGCGAAGAAAGTATGAGCGATCTTGTTTTGCAGATAGTAAAAAGTGTTGCCAGCCACGTTTCACAAAATAAACAGATTTGCTTATAAAAGAATTTATCACATAATAACACCTGGCTCTCCTTATCTCGAGATTGATCAACATTTTAATGAAAAACAAACGTTAAATTTAAGAAACAGGAACCGGTTTTTATACATTTAAAGGGGTTTTAATTTCATTGCTATTTGAGGTGCTCCTGTCCAGCCAATGTAAAATTGCATTTAATTTCGTTTAATTTAATTTAATTACATTTAATTACATTTAATTACATTTAATTATACTTAATTGCATGAAGAAGTATTTTTATATGTAGTTTTCTTTTTAAAGATTTTTTCTGCCAAAAAATGAGATGCTTTGCAAGATTTGTAAGCGTTATGCAACCCATACACGATACAACTGTTGGCACAACTTGGGCAGGTTGTAATCAAGATTGTAACATGTGTGGGCCTGTTGTATGAAGTTGTGTCTCGGTTGTATGAAAAATCAAAATTTTGTTGTGCCAACGCGTTGCAACGTTTGTGGGTTAGTCATGCGACTTCGTACATCATTATCATTTTAATTTTGCGAGAGAAAGACGTGTCGTCGGTTAATTTGGTTTTTGAAAGCAAAGAAAACTAACGTGAATACTAATTAAAAATGAAAGACACAGGTGAAATGAAACTAGAGAACAGTTCTACGATGAATTATTTAATGATAGCCAATATTAGTAAATTATATGCAATTAAAAACAGTTCATTGAAGTTTTATTTTTTAAAGCTTTTCATTTGAAGTTTTATTTTATTTTTTTAAAATTTTTTTTTTAATTTTTAAAAATTTTTTAGTTTAAAAAAAATTTGAATGTCAATAAATATTTAATTTACTTAAAGAGCTTTCAATTGTTTTATTGCTTCACAAAATTTAAGCCTAATTTGTTTTGCTTCGTGGGATGCGTGTTTATTATTTATTGTTTCCAGCTGTAAATTTTTTGCAAAATGAAGTTGTACGAAGAGGTTTTATCGTATGTGGGCACAACACACAACTTGATTAGTAAGCGAGTTGTGCCAACGGTTGTATCGTGTAGGGTTTGCATTATAAACTTATTGCTAAGTTGTGTATGCATTACTTTGATCACAGAAATGCTGTAAAATTTTGTAAAATTAATTAATTATTTAATTAATTCTATTCAGGCATTTTTAAATTTTTCTTTTTTTATAGTTTGTATTCAAAAGAAAAAAAAAAAACAATAGAAACATAAAAATGTAGTCAACACGTTTCATCGTTTAAATGCAAACATGCATTTAAATGATTGCAAATATTTCATATTTTTTCATTGAAATAAATTTGCTTTTTCTCTTTGTACTGCATTTGTCATTCATGATATTGAACAGCTTGGAATGATATTAAGGAATACTTGTGGCGTCCGCAGTTTGCCATGTTATTTTAGTGCAATTGAAGAATTCATAAAACTGTTGCTAAGTGTTACAAATGCATTTAAACACACATACATATAAACGTATGCGCATGCATACGTAATTCTTAGTATTCATGGATTTACTTTTGTTGGAAATTAATATTTTGCATGACTTTCATCAATCCAATTCTAAACATGTGCACATTTTATTGGCTGTTTGGTTTGAATGTATTCGAAAGTGGAACATAATCTTGGCTGACTTGAGCTTTTTCCCTTTTGCTGTAAGTACTGAGAAAAAGTTTTTAGCTGTAAAGGAGGAATCTAACTTGGAACCTTCTGGCTAGTCAGTTTATCATTCCAGTAATTTCTGCGTACTTATAATTTTTTTTTTGGCGATTTTATATTGTTTTTTAATTTCTATTGCCGTTTTTTGTTGTATGACAATTTGGCGATTTTTTTCATTTAGGCGATTTTTGTATCATACAAAAAACATTTTGATCTTTACGATTTTTTTACTTGGGCAATTTTATATACATATGAAAGGGTGCTCCTGTTGCAGTCTGTTTCTGTATCCCGTCGCATAATTGGACAAATTCAGCTGAATTATTTGTTTTCCAAGATGTGCTTTACTAGAATATCTAAGACTAATTTGTGTACGAGACGCAAATCATCCGACTGCGATCTACGTACCTATTCAGTTCCACGCAATTTGGCGTTTTTTAATTCGTAGTCCGCAAATGCAAAAAATAATTTTATTACTCAAAATGAAAGTTAATTTTATTAATTCAAATCAAAGTCTTAAAAGTCGGAAATATTTCAACGGTTTTATTCAATTTTTTACTACTTGTTTCAATTTAAAAACAAATTAAATTTTACTGAAAAAAGTAAAACTTTCATTTTAAAAAATTAAAATAATTAAATGAAAATGAAAATAAAAATAGAAACGAAAATGAAAATGAAAATGAAACTATAACTCGTGCATAAATAATTAAATACGAGCACTTCTTGTACAATGAAAATAAAATCAATAATTGAAGAATAAATTTCTGAAAAGAAAATAAGGCAAATGAAGCGAGAAATGCCCTTTTTTGTGTCATAGTCTGGCCCTTTACGTGCGTTGCATGAAACTTTCTAAACTAGCCAGCAAATTGTCTGTTAACGAAATATTTAATTAAAAATATATATAAATATATTGAGCAATTGTCAGGCAAATAAAAGAAATGCACGACTTTACAATAAAATTGCATAGATTTTTTATATATTAAAGCAATTATGTTCGAATTTGTGCTTAATGAATGAAAGTAGTGAAGAGAAAGGTGATAATGATGAAATAAAAGGCCCTAAAACAATATCGAAAGTTGTTACTTAAACGTAATGAAGAAGAATTTTGTAATCAGTGCATTTAAGTGCATTCACGTTCTTTTCATATTTTTGTTTAATTAACCTCAAGTAAGTCTGTATAATTTTTTTTAAGAAATATTTTCCTAAAAAGCTTTTCTACAAAATGCAATTTTATTTGATTTATCAGCAAAATGATGAAAATTAGCTCAGTGTATTGCTCCAGTAATTGAAGTTCTATTTATATCCAAACTGTCAATTGCTGCTTGGAAGCTGAGCAGTCCTGTAGACAAGCAAAAACTTCGCAGTTTCTGTTTCTTTAAAAGTTTGATACAAAAAATTCCCACTGAGGAAGATAATTTGTGTGAGTTGCTTCGATCCGTTTATCTATATGCAATTCTAGATGCTTTGCTTTAATGGAACCACAATAATGACAACTGACACAGTGCTCGAAACATTTTAATCAGTACTAGTTGATTTGGCCAAGATGCGAAGGAAGAGCTGACGGCTTTTAAACATGTCCCAGCGAGCAAATAATATAGGCGATAAAATATGTCCAACCACTTACACCCTCCGCTTCAGTGTTTCATGTGCTAAAAAGTCTATCAGCTTAAAAGAAGTCAGTTTAACACCAGAGAAGTTGGTGCTCTGTCTGCTACTTCTTTCTGCCACTAACGTTTCTCCTACAACATGCACATTGCATAACGTCACTACGGTTGTACCCCAGAGCCCCTCTTAGAAAACCAATAAAACTCAATAAAAAAAATAAATTAATAAAATATTTTAAATTTTCGACTAACCCATTTAAAACGGGTTCGTGTATTAAGTCTTTAGTTTATACCGCAAAAATATTGCAAATTAACGGTTCATGTCCTAAGTCTTATGTTCATAAATATGGTTCATGTCCTAAGTCTTATGTTCATAGACAACATGTTCTGAGATGATTCCTCTAAATTCTTTACAATATTCCGGATTGTTTCAAAATCCATTTACAAGCTCATCACATTTTAGTTTATATGACAAATAATTAATACGAGTATTTAGTTTTTATGACTATTATTTTCATAATTAAAAATAATGCAACAAAATCATTTTGCATTAAATAAAAAATTTTTATGGAAATTATGAGAAGCTTGTGTTAACTGAAAACGTTAAGAAACAACAAAAAGCGAAAGCTTTGGGTGTCATTGCCTTTGGAAATTAGTAAAAATAATAACAAAAACTCAGCAATATATTATAATTTATTTTGCATAAATGGTTATCAAAAATAAAAATAATAAAAATATTTGTTACTTGCAGTCATTGAATTAAATTTTTGCCATAATTTGTTTTCAATTAAACGGTTTATGTTGCGGTATATGGCGCTAAATAGTCCTAAACAAATTTGTTGAATTTTTATTCATTTTTTTTTTTTATTAATTTTTATATTTCTTTTTATAATTTTAATATCCATGATTTTTTAATGACTCATTTAAGTTTGTTAAATTAAAATTATAATGGATAACAACGCATTACTAAGTAAAGTATGAGCAAATGTTATCTAATTATGTTCACCACCCGGCACGTATTTTAATACTCATAAAATTCCTTTTAAGTCATAATTTACTTGAAACCAACACATGCCGGCAACTGATCAGTAGATTACATGCAGAGACTTGTTACTTGTGCCACAAGTAAACATCTTCATAACAAATCTGTTTTCTTTTGAAGGTTTAGGCGGGGGGAAAAATTCCGTAATATTTATGTTTAAAGAGATTTAAGAAAAAAAATTTACAAAATAATAATTAAATAAAATTCTTTCACAAGACATTAATTTATATTTTTAATTTTTAATTTTATGGGTTGATCTTTCAGAAAGAAGAATTCAGTTCTTGAATATGTTGCACGATTTTTAAGTACATAATAAAAAATAACTCAGTGAAAAAATAATGTACTCTTTAAAGCAACAGGCAAATAATGTTACTTTAATTAATGATTTCATAAAAATAATTTATCTATTAAAAAAATAATCAACAAAGTAATTTTTTAAAGAGTGGCAAAAGCAAGTTAATTTAGTTGAGAATTAAAACAAATGATATTTGTGATATGTGGAAAAGGCCCCAAAAATTTAAAAGCTATTCACCTTAATGGCGTTTTCTTTTCTACATTAAAAATGTTGCCCTGTGAAAAGGGGCCCGCCCTGTGAAAGGGCAATTTTTTATATAACGAGAAAAGAACATACATAAGTAATGCATACACTGAAATAAAATTCTCAGTTTTGTATGCAAACTTTTACTGACATTTGACTTGTACGAGTGTACTTACGAGCTTTAATTAACGAGCATTGATATTATTAGAGTAATGCAAGTATTAACTATTATAATCATTTAAACAAGCAAAAAAACATTTAAACAAGAAAATATTTAAAAAATATTTAAAAAATAATAAATATAGGATATGAATAGTAAATCAAACATGCCTGCGAATACACTGCAATAGAACTGGGTAGTGCTGGAAATGGTAAAGAAGACAATTTTAAATTTGCGTACCAAAAAAAAAGAAGAAACTGAATGCAAAGTCACATGGTTTCATGAGTAGGGGTGTTGCCTATCATCTGCTCATTTCCATCATTTTTTGTAAACTTTTTTCTAATTAGAAAATCAAATAAATTTATGCAAATTTCCCCATTCACAGCATTTTGGCTTGAAAAACGTCAAAACTTGTTTACATGCAAGTATTTGTATTTTTACATTTGTTTACATGCATGTAAAGAGTAAAGTTTCGATTGTGATGTTATGTAATTATACTTTTCCATGTGTATGTATTGCTATATTTGTGATGCCCATTTCCTTTTATTACACTCAGATGTTATTGACACCTTTGAACCGGGAATGTACTCTATAACAAAAGACTTAAGACACGAACTCTTTTAAAATTTTGTCTGTCTAAATTTTAAAATTAAATGCAAGACAAAAAAAGCAATTACAACAACTATTTTCGTATATTTGTTTTCTAAAAGCGGCACTGGAGGATAAGCGCTACTACTAGCGATATGCATTGTGCTGGTTTTAAGAGAAACGTGTGATAGGAAGAAGTAGACGATTGAGCGCTGATAACAGCGTTCCTGGTGTTTAAGAGAGTGTTGGTAAGATGTTTTCTACTAGATATTTTATTCAATGCTTTTCATTTCCTTTTCCGCGGAGGGGAAAGGTTTCAGCTGTAGATTATAATCTAGCTTAAAAGCTGCCAGTTTTCCTTTCACTCCTTGATCAATTTATCTAATACATTGTTGCTCACAATGAATTTGCCTTGAGGGGCAGGTGTTCCGAATAAATTTTCGTTGACCATACATCATTTGTATGCCACTACTTGGATGAGTTTTTTTTGCTTAAATTCCAAAATATTTAGATTCAAAATTAATAAAGGATATCGTAATATTAATATTATAAATTAACTGATTAATTGAAAGCAAAGCCTTTAAATAAATTATTTGTAAGAAAAGACTACACGAAATAATCTATGGCTAAAACGTTTTCGAGTTGCTTACTTAATTGAAACGCAGTTAAATGTTTCATTGTTTTTATTAATGGCCAATATTATTAAAGTAAAAGCGGAAAAACCCCAACAGTGCGAGCCCAAAAGCAGTATTTAAGCCAAAAATCAAAAACGTTTAAAGTCCATGCCACATTGATGACATTAAACTGTTACAGTTGCTGTTAGTGTTGTTGCCATTTAGCTTTTAGTATTTAATGTGCTGATGGCTTAAAGGTGTTGAAAGGTAAAACAAACGTGATTGGTCGCAAAGTAGAGCAAATTCTCTAAGTCATCTAGCAAATGCTAAAATCAATGCCAGCAGCATACAGTAAAACACAAAAGGAGGTAATAAAATATAATCATAATGTATGGAATAGTTTTGCATTTCTTTCTGGTGCAAATATTTTAGTGCGTGCAGAGCAATCCACCGATATATGTATGTGATCTACATTATAATTATGAAAATGGAAGTTACAAAAGCAAAAGGAAAAAGAGAACAAAAAACCAACAAAAAACAAAATGTGTCAAATAGCCGTGTTTTGTTTAATGCACGCTTACAGTTAAAGTGCTAAGTAGCATGTGTTTTTTATTTTAAATTTCTATTTTTAAATTTATTGCTCCCACATTATTTATGCTGGCATACTTCAGTATACATATAAAAATGCCACAAGAGGATTCTCCTCGTTACGAGGAAATTTAATAATGAAAACTACAATTAATTCTGCAGGCAATGAGCTTTATGTTTTGCCTGAGATCATCAGAGAGTCAATAGAGCATACCAAATAATCAGCCCATACCTTAAAATTATATTCTAATTCTTGTGGGACCGTTTTGATCAGGGTATTACTAACAATGGCGAGCGATATTGTTCAGTGATGGCGAACTTCTTTGTATGACACAATACAGACAACATTGACATAATGCTTCAACAAGACGCTTCGGTTCCAAATGGAGGACTCTGCTAAAAAACTTGACTCAATTCGTAGGCAATACCAGCCATCCCATGGAGAAATTTAGCAAGATATTTTCGCCACGATCATGGGAAAAATGATCGTGGAATAATGATCAGTAAAGCTACGAAATATATCATATGGAATATTTTGTTTTTTTTTTTTTTATATTACTACTCAAAGGATGGCTCCTACTCTTGAAATACATAGTAGCAGTATTAGGAGAAATGCATAAATGTACAGAAGCCAGAGTAACTTGTAGTAGATCCTCTTAAATAGAATTAGGCATGTTGCAACTTCTTCAAAGAATTTTATTAATTTTTTTTACTACGCCTATGAAATACTACTACTAAAAAAGGGCAGAGGTGGATGAGTATGAGCTCAGATGTATATATTTTATTCTATGACTAGCATAGATGCGGATCGAATCGATGATGCTATTAATTTCCAGTTGACGAACTTACTACCTACTTCAGACAGCAGCCCATGCACCGGAACTTCTTCCAATGCAGTCAAATGTATGTTTATGCAAACACTACGGACTTTAAGCAAATTGAAAGAGCATCCCAGATATCGGTGCAATTGCTACTCGTCCACAAATAGACTGAGACGATAATTAGCGCATCCTATGTACTCATATATATAATATAAATAATATACATATAAAAATTCATATACATATCATATAGATATATACAATTTTATAAAAATATTTCTATTTTATTTTTAAAATTATGTGCAAGAAGTGAGGCAGAAATTTGCTTCTTACGCTCTGCCGCTATAATTGTGTTCCACTAATTAAAAGCAAAATTTAATTATCGAACTGTAATGCAGAAACTGATTTATTACTTGCCACGCATATTTTATTTTTCATTTCATACCGTTAAATATTGAAAAGCAATCGCCTGTCTGCTTGATTTCTGTCTGTCTGTCGTCCAAGTATGCAATCAGAATTTGATATTTTTAATTATTTTCATGCTGGATATTCGTCCCAAATCTCCGCAATTGCATTTCCCAGCAGTTTAACGATCAGACCCAAATGATAAATTAACACGGACTCGTACGCGACGCTGTAAGCGTGCCCAAAAAACTAAGTGGAATCGAGCCAACAAGACAGTTAGTTGTTGCTATTTGTTGTTGTATGTATAGCAAATGAAATTTTAACAATTCAATTTTCTTTTCCATGCCCTTTACTTGGACTTGTATGGCATTTATTTTTTTTTAATTTTATTTCATTTCAGTTCACCATCTGTTGGTAGTTTCGATTGTTACCTGCGGTTGTAACTTGCAACTTCTATAGGGGATACTTCTCCTTTGGATTTTGAAAAAGTATTGGCAGAATTTCAAGCCCCTCAAGCTGAAGGTCATAGCAGCAATAGAAAGTCCGTGCTCGAGACGACAAAATAAAAGATTTTTTGTATATATATCGACATTTTCTTTTAAATCATTCTATATTTGGTTGGAAATTTATTTTTGAAAAATGAAATGATAATTTTTTAAGTTCAAACAAAAATATTAATTGATTATTATTTTCATTTCAATTAAAAATTTGTCTAAAAGTATAAAACATGTTTCCTTTAAAACATAGAGAAATTATAAAGAAATTTTATTGTCAATTATTATTATTTTATAAATATATATTGTTATATATAATATAACAATATATAATAAAAAAAATAAAAAAATTATATAATAATATGTATAGCAAATGAAATAATTGATCAATTTAATATACCTTGATTTCATTCATGATATAATCCTAATAGTAAAATTAATAAAAAAAAATTATTGAAGATATAGATCATATTAATAAATTAGAAGTTTTTATAATTAAAATAATAGGTAAAATTAATGCAATTTCTACATCAAAAATTAGAAAAATAATTGTAATTAAAAAAAACGTAATCAAAATGGTAAACGAGGGGAAGAATTTGAATCAAATCCACATTCAAATGGAGATGTTTTTTCTCGATCTGTAATTGATTTTTTTGAAATAATTGAAGGTAATATTATTACTGATATTGAAATTAATGTAATAATAATTCTAATTATTAAAATTATAATAATTATCTATACTATTTTACTATTTTACAATACATATATATTGTGGATTTTTTAATTTATCAAATAAAAAATATCGTTTCACACAAGGAAATATTTTGAAATGGATAAAAATGTACTGTTAATTAGTAACTGTTAATATGACCTTCTAAGGTCATTGTAAAGCATATTTATGGCCTTATACTACTAGTAGGTCAAAGCCAAAATTTTGATTTTGAGATTATTAAGAAAGGAAAAATTATTTTAAAGTAAATAAGCAAACAATGCATACTTTAAGAAAAAGCTTTATCTATATATGTATACCAAAAATGAAGAGAAAATAATTGTCAGAAAGAAAAATTTCACATTGTGAACCGAGACAAAGGAATTCTTTCTAAATAGTTTTATATAAAATTTTAAAAAATTAAATAATATTTATATTTTGAGTAATTTTGACTTGCATACAGTCTTTTTTTTTAGATAAAAATTATTTGACAAAATGGCAGAGATTTAGAACTTTTCTTAAATTTTTTGATATGTATCTTATAAAGACGATTTTAAAAATATTTAAAACAGAGGCAGTTATACGCACAAGAATCACATACGATGCGGTTGTTTTGAAATTTCAAACAGAAGCGGCCTAAACTTCAAATCGGATTAAAAATTTTATTTACAAAATCGGAGTTCTTCGCGGACATCAGGGGCAAAAATTACCAGCAACTAGTTTTTCAATTTATTATTCATTTAATTTGTTTAATAATTTTATTTTCATCGGGTTTCCAAGTACTCGACGAAACATATTTATGATTCTTTTTTCTGGAAAACTAGGCGAAAGTTTAATATATTTATGATGAGCACTGATGGTGTACAACTATTCCAAGGAATAGACGAAAGAATTGCTTGTTCTTCAGGGTTTCAAGTTATTGGAAAGAGCCTACGAAGTGGAAAGAGATCCGCAAAGCAGGCGCTTCTCATTTAGTTTTTTCCAAAAAAGACGTAACAACATAAGTAAAAAGAAACTTATACTTTTATAAAGCGAAGAATATCTTCAAAATTACTAACACGATCTTTTGCATTTCTAGAAATGCAAATTAAAAAAATATTCTCTTTCATGCTCTTTTAATGAAATAAATATTTTATTTGTCTCATAAATAGAAATTAAATTAAAATTAATACTTTATATTATTTATGGGGCCTTATAGACAAAAAAAGTATTTATTTGATTTTTAAATTACACTAAAACTTCAAAATTAATGTTCAGGGGAGTTTAGATAACTGCCGGTTTATTTTATTATTTATTATAATTTGTTGTCTTAAAAAAGCTAAATGGAATAAATATTTATTGCAAAAATATCTTCTTCTTTTTTTATATAAAAAAACCCTTTTGCTAAAATAACAATTTAATAAAAACAATATTCCGTATATTAACATTCAGTATTCAAAAATCGGCTGTCATTCTGGTTATATTTTTCTTTTCTTATCCATTTGGCTGAGTTTTATCAACACAAAAGTATTTATTAAAAAGGAAAATAAATAAATGGAAAAGTAATAAATTCGTGGCGGGTTAGTTATTATTTTATTTTGTTTATTTGATTTTTAATGGAAATTTCAAAAAAAGTATTGAGTCGATTATTAATTCCTTGAAATAAATTTAGTTCTGCTTCCTGCGTCAAATGTAATTCTTTCTGAATTTAAAAAAAAAATACAAAGCGAACTTTAGCCTAATATATTTTAATAACAAAAAAAAAACAGAATCTGATTGTAGTTGTACGAAATATGAAAAGTAAGGAAAAAATTCTTACTTAAAAGCATAAAATAATTTTCACTTCCTCCAGATTGGCAAAAACTCGATCAGCTGATGAAAGCTGTCAGTTGGTTCAAATAAAAACAATTTTCGCTTCCTCCAGATTGGCAAAAACTCAATCAGCTGATAAAAGTCTGCTAGTGGAAGCTGTCACTTTGTTCAACTCCCATCGAAGATAAAATAATGTACGATTATTGGTTATTGAATTAAAAAGGAATTTTATGAGTTATAATTTTGTCTATAGTAGCATTTCGCTGTACCGCTCTTCTTGCAATCGTCTTCACCGAACTCCTTTTTATAAAAAAAAGCAATTTTTATGGCAATATTGAAATTTACAAGTCTCATTTAAACAAGGTCAATATCAGTGCGCAAACGACGTGCTGATATGTGTGGGAGATCAACGATTAACCCCCTCACTGCCTCTTAGTTAATGTCTTGTTGTTTTTTTATTTCATTTTATATTGCTTCTGCGCTACTGCCACCACCTGGACATTCGTGTGTTTGATCAAATAATAAAAATATTGACGATTTTGATTTTGATTTTGATTTTCATCAACTCGAAGCCAAAGAAAGTAATTTTTTCCGTGTCTTTTTTATTTGGCTAAATTTTATTTTTGTTAAGACACCGTGTGACATGATTATATAATTAATTTTGAATTTAAAATTCAATTATTGATTCAAATTAGATACTAATCATATCAATTGAGT
Source organism: Ormia ochracea (assembly GCA_963402855.1). NCBI lineage: Eukaryota > Metazoa > Arthropoda > Insecta > Diptera > Tachinidae > Ormia > Ormia ochracea. The sequence goes on from OY727106.1 coordinate 13,467,537, forward strand.
TAGAAGCAAAAATGAATTGTTGTGTCTTGAACTCGCATATCAATTGCACTTCAATTTACACTATGAACGAAAATAATTTTGGTATTATAATTAATTTTTTTTTTGGTTCGTTTTAGTCTTAAGTAGAAAAAAGTATTTGATATGATTTCGTTTTAAATTGGTATTTTCGAAATTGTATCTAAATTATACGAAATTTTATTTAAAAGTTTTAATCTGCATAAATGAAAGTTTAACAATTTTTATTATTGAAATTGAATATATAAAATAAATGGAGAAAACACTTTCGTTTAAGTGACTATTCCCACATATAGAGAGATGATAATCCGGCTAAACCAAATGAGGGAATATTTATTGCACCCTAAGAACTGTGCCAAAGGTTGGCCCTTACTCATGCAATGACATGCGTTTAATTTAGGTAATAATAGATAGTGATAGAGAAGACGAGTGATGAAAGAGAAGATCGCTGGATAGAGTAGTACGTATACGCCTCTGGTGTCAAAGGAGGTGCAGTTGCGAAAGACATTTTACTCACTATTTTGCATCGCCGATAAAAAAAACTGCTAAAGAAGATTGCAGATTTGAAATGATCATGTGATATTAGGCGCATGAAAAAAATGTATGACAATTTTTGTATGACTGTACTGAGGTAGGGAGCAACCGACAGCCTTCTCAGCTGAAAAGATCGTGAAAAACTAACTATGCTTAATGTTTTTCAAAAACTAAACTAACTATTCTGTAAGTGCCACATATCTCAGGTATTACATTCTTCATTAGTCTGCTGCATAAACCCGACCGAAATTAACTAATACCATGTTCATTATTGGCTGTGACGCCGTTGTGTCCTATGACTCAAGAAATCACCACAGGGGAAAACCTAACGAGGACAAAGTAGCTTCCTAAAAATTAGTCATATTGAATATACTTCCAACATATGTTGCCACATTCAACACTCCCACTTGGTAAGTCACAACATCCCAAATCCACACTAAGCAGTTCTCTATCAGCTTCTTCATGTACCGACTTATAAGTCCAGAAATAACTCCAATTACAAAAGTTCATTTATAATCAAAATTACGATAATTTTGTTGAAACAATTTTTGATTTATACATGTTCTTGAACGCAATTCGCAGTGGGATAGCTCACAAAATCAGTTTTCAATTTTAATAACGACATAAAAATTGACTAAATTTTGGATATAATCCAGGCAGTAGTTTAATATTTATAAAAAATGTATTTCTGCCAAAAAGTTAAATTTTTAAAAAAAAGATTTTACAATTTTTTGAAGGATCTTGCAAAAACCATTTTCTATACAAGTTGAGCAACTTTATAATGATTAATTTAATATTGCAACTTCTTTGATAAATTTATTAACGACCACTTGAAATACCTCATAGGCGTCAAAAGCTCTTGATCCGGATTGAGCTGAGCACATTTTTCAATATTAAATAAAAGTATTTCCTGCCACATTTGAAATGAAGTAAGATAAATTAAATAAGGGTATATAATAAAGGATGCTGTTTACTGTCCTCCATACGCCCCAATTTCCACCACTCTGCTTAAAATATGTACATAACAGTGTGCACTAAAAATTCAACAGTATGAAACATTTTTTAACCGAATTATCACTCTCCAATGAAAAAAGAAATTGGTTTGCTTAATTAAATTCCGGATGACTTTATCCAACTAAAAGAAATTCCCAACACTCCAAGACAACAATTGCGTTCTAGTTGGATGAAACTGAAATTTCCTTTTGACGTAATCGGGGCTTATGTAAGATAATAATTTACAGATTTAACTGGTATACTGCTATGACCAGAAAATGGCATGGAAGGCAAATTTTCGAACCAGTCAGCGATTGCATGCTGTACAGTTTAAATACTTTTTTCGCCCAGTGTTATTTATTTTTTTAAAAAAATTAAATTTTTTCAATACACAAATTGAAATTTCTCTTTCTTTAAAAAAATTATATGTTGGAAAAAAATATTTCTGACCAGCTGAAAAAATTCAGCTGGGGTTTTAAAGTCAGATGTTTCTAGATTAAACAAAATCTTCTATTTTCTATTTTCCCTGCGAGGACAATGCACTCGTATTTTGAAGGATTGCATTTTAGTTTCGGATATTTATATTACTATGGAATAGTTACATGTTATCTGCAAATAAGATAAAAATTCTCCACATTCCCATATTTGCACTTTTTTTTTAAAAAATTATAATTATAACTAAACTAAAGGCCCGCATTGGACACAAAGGACTTCTTAAAGGCTTTCAAAAATGAAGGATCTGTGAAAGGTGATGTCAAACAAACAGTTACAAAAATTTTCTACAACAAACAAATTTTATATACCAAAAATATTTTTTAACTTTTCTTCGCGCAATTGCTTCCACTCTCTCTTTGGAAGAGTTTAAAGGAAAAGAGGGCATGCATTGGAACCGCGAGGTAGTTCGCAAAATTATTTATTTCACGCCGAGTTTAATATGTATGCATGTGGGCATGCGCGCCAACGTTTAAAATTTTAAAAACCCCACACAACTACTAAGAAAGGCCCCAAAAGAAACAAGACGCCTAATACTCTCTCTAAAACAAAATGTCTGTCGTTTAGTTTTTCGATTTTTTATTTAAATTGTTGCTATTCGTTGCTCTAGTGGTGTTGTTGTTGCCATAAAGAAAGAAAGAAAGAAAAAAAAATATGCAGCAGGCAACAACGGTGAGTTGTCAAATACAAGCAGTCAAAAAGTCAAGTGACGGTGCGTTACTTACTTTCTGTTTTGCACGAACATTTTGTGGTCTCTTCTGCTTTTGAATTCTTAATAAATCAAAGTAAAGAATATAAATTGGAACTTACACGCCTTCAACAATCGCAGTTAGTATTTTTCAGCCAACGGAGCCTCACATACAAGTGTAGCGAGTGCAAGCTTTGGTCTGATCCAATCCGAACCAAGCACAAATTTTTATATTAAACAATAGACCCAAATAAGGATTATATGGATTTAAAAAAGTGATTTTTTCTTTTTCTTTCAAAAAGTTTCATTTTCCATACGTAACAAAAGTGCAATCAACAAGCCGTATAAAATTAAAAACTGAATTTTGTAGATGCTCTACAAAAGTTAGAAAACCAAAATAAAAATATAAAGATTGCAAATTTTTTTGCAAATTCTTTTTTTTTTTTATCAAACAACAATAATTAGAAAAATAAAATTTTAAACACTCAAATGCTAAAGTGCCACAACTGTTAATTGAACTTGAATAATTAATTAATTACAATAGAACACGATTGCAAACCGTTTATAGAAACAAAAAATATGAAAATGTGGAAATTACTTGCTTTACTAATAGGTCTAATTGGATATTGTTCAGCTGGTCCAGTAGGCTCCAAGGTAAGAATCCTGCAACGCACAAATGTGTTAACTGTTCTGTATTTATTTATTTAAAGCCGGTAAATGTGATCAAAATGATCCTTTAAAATGCTGACATTCTTATAAAGCCATGTGTGGTAATTTTTAAAAAATGGTACAATTACCGTGGCTAGTTTTTTTCAAAAATGTTTGGTCTTAGGCGTAAAAAGGCAAGAGTAGGAAGAGAACTTTCCATTTCTAAAAGTTTAAATATCTCTTTCCAAGCTATGCCTTTTGCTTTCTTATTTCTTACACCTAAATTTTTACTACACCGTCTTCTTGTATTAGCGACAGTAGCACTTTCCTTTTCTCCGAATTAATTTGCCACCCAAAATTTATAGATCGTGTGTCGTTAGCTCAACTAGCAAGTGCGACAACTAGAAAGTGCTTAAGATCGTGCTAACATCAGTTGTCTTAGTTATTTGCTGGACTCTCAAGTGGATACAGGAGAGCAAAAGGAGAGTTCTAAGTTTTCTTCTCGCTATACTTTTAGCACTATAAGTTCCTCAAAACCACACATTGTTTGCTCCAATAATGACATAATTGTTGCAAGCATATCTACAACAATCCATATGGTTTCATTTAATATATTTTCTCATTTTTTTTTTCAATTTCAAAAATAAATATTTTATAAAGTACATAATAAATTGGGCCAGAGGCCCAATGGCGGAAATAATAAGAAGACAACATAGTAATAGGTCGTGCAACCGAAGCATGACCCCGACCAGGCAGAAATAAGTGCCTCAGTCTAAAGCAGTGCCATTTAAATGCAATTTATTTTGAATTTGTTGGCTTATGCAGAGCCGAAACGACGAATTTCACATGACTTTACTGCTTAAATCACGGTTCCAGCATCTTTGTGGTTTGTGGGCTTAATTTGCGATTTAAGAAAACCTCCCAACAAATCGTATGATCACGACAGAGGGTTTAATATCACACCAAATCCTTCTATTATGCTATACCTGGGAAAAAATATGGAGAGCACTAAAAAAATAATTTTTCGAGATCCATTGAACACTCGTGGATCTCATATGACTGGATATACGTTGGCATCCATTCACGAGAAGAGCTTCCATCCCTTTAGCTGATTTGCAAGTGTTTGTTGAAGGGTTTACGCATCCATAACAGCGTGACAAAACATCATGAGTGAATCACATCAAATCATAATAATTCCATAATCTTATTTAGAGCCACCGGGCTTTTATTTTGAATAATATTTGAGCCGAGCTTTCCTTCAACATGCCATTTTCAAGTGAAATATTTTTTCTATTTCTAGAGCTTAAAGAGAAACTCGGAAACTTGTCAACCGATTTCATTCTTACGTTATTGTTCAACAGAACAAAAACTAAAATTTTCAAATATCTCTTTTTCAAATCCTGCGGACACAAAATGCATTCCATGCAACAACTTGTTTACTTTTTCCCCACATTATATTATATTTTTGCATAAACGTTCTTATTACAAAATCGTTGTACAAAAACCACTTTGGTTAAACATTTTATAATAGTATATAATATAATATTTATCGGTTAGCAAAACCGATTGTTAAAAAAAAAATTAAAAAAAATATAAAATTTAATTCAATACTTTAATTTTTACTTTTTATGCATTTCCCCCCTCCTATCCATACAACTGTATTAGGAAAGTAAAGAAAATTATTAAAACAATTTCTTTTCGTTTAAATAATTTGTTTCTTTATTCCTGCAGTATCGCAACACAGAAGAGACTACTGACAAATTCGAAGAAAAAAAATTTTTTTTTTTAAAAAAAACAGTACCTTTAAAGCTGTGAATCATTATTAAATAAATTTTTTAAATAAAGCAAAAAGATAAAGTTTAAGTTTTTTTTTAGTAAGTTTTCTAACCTCACCTCTCCTTTTTACTTACATATACAAAATAAAATTGCAGTATCCATACAATGAAAGGAAATGCACAAGCATATCCGTTTTACCTTTTCAACTTGTAATTGCACACAGCTGACATTCGACATTCGTATTACGGAAGTAATTTAAATAAAAAAAAAAGTCTTGCTCAAGGAAAAGAGAGCTTTTTACTTCAACGCATATTCATATACAAAATTTCTCTCACACTCATCCAACACTTTTTTATGTGTGGTGCTCGTACATCATTTCTTGGTTCACATTCGCGAGTAGCATTAACATTCTAGACACGATTTTTCAGACCCGCTATTAAAAAAGGCCATACGTTACGTTACTTGTATAGCTGCTTTTCAATTATTTATTCGTTTCTAGTTAAAAGTGCAAGACAAAATGTTAAAAAGTTGTGAAAGAAAGGCAATAATTTTTATTCAAAATCGTACATGCATGTGTGTATGTGCGTAGAAGCCAATATATCTGCTGAAAAATTTTTAACTGATCATGTGTTGCTTGTCGTTCCGTTTTTTCACGAAATCATTCAAATGGCAAAAAAAAAAAAAAGAATGTTCTTGCTTTGCATGCACTCGTACGTGTTTTAGTAATTTCGCCAAACACTCAGACAGCCAGTGTGCATTATATTTATGTACAATGTACATACATTTCTAACCACCTTGTTAATAAGGCATCAATGTCCAAACAAATTACCAATTCAATGTACTTTATCGACCCATAACAATTCATTCAGACATTTGAACACACCAGCAGACACCAAGCATGGATAAACTAACCAGCAATCCTCATGCATAACACTCAACACTGTTAATAAAATACAAAAAAAGGGGGGAAAAAAAAGAAAAAAAAAACTGCAGAATTTTTATATGTTTTAAGAAAATTTTGTTTGGTCAAGCATTTTTATACTTTCATAGAAAATTTTCAAAGTTATATAAAACTGTTTGGCAATAATTTATCTGCAAATAATCTGGAAGCATGATGAAAATTCCAAATGTGCCATAATTGAAATTGTGAGGAAACAGAATTTGCTTTAACTCTTTAATATTCTTCCTTGAGAGAACATAAAAGGTGCGTTTATTAATTATGCAAATTTGCCATGATGCTTGATTAATTAGCACTTGAAAAGCCGCACGTGGTACCGTCTTCGATTCTTTTATTAAAGTTTCCGGAGAAAGGAATTCAAGCACGCTTCATTGAACACTTCAAATGTATAAGACGCATGAAATCGCCAAAGGTAACATTGTATAGAATAATAATTTTTTTATTATTAAAAATGTTCAGAAAATTTATCTGATACTCCGCAGAATAGTAAATTCACTTAATCTATATTGTTATAACTTTTTTTTTTTATTAACAATATTCAGAGGAGCTTTTTTATTATCTGCATTAGGAAGCAGTGTAGTAGTTACTTTGTATTGGGTAGTACATTCATTTTTAGTTAGTTTTTTTTTTTCGAAAGCAAAGGTTTATCTACAGAAACCGAGAGACTAATGGCGTTTTCTTTTCTACATTAAAAATGTTGCTCTGCTCTGTGAAAACGTGCCTTTTTAAAATGTTTGGCCCGCCCTGTGAAAGTGCAATTTTTTATACAACGAGAAAAGAACACAAATTAGAAAAAAGTGCAATGCCAGCTGATAACAAATTAACAGCTGATAAATAAATATTTTCTGTATATTTTATGAAATGTGTATACAAAAATGTTCAGTTGCCAGATTGCTAATTCATCTGCTTGAGAAAACAAATCTAATTTTCTGACTCTTTCAACTCAAAAGACTTTTTTTTGAACATTCTCTGGTAACGCTGTGCAAGAATAAAAACCATGTGTTTTACAAGGCAATTTCTGCCCTGTTGATTTGCTCAGGGCAAAAGTGCAATGCCTTTTGCACCGCGAAATGCAATATTTTTCAGAAAAGAACACGCAACCCTTTCACAGGGCAACACATTTTCCAGAAAAGAACACAAAATTGCCCTCCCTGCTGGTAGTGTTGCCTTTTTTTGTAGAAAAGAAAACGCCATAAGAAGGAAGTTAATCTACGCTTAACTCACCAAGAGACCTAGGGGCTTTTCTCTCGTGTACGGATGTTCAAACTCCCCTCATGACCTGCATAAGCACAAAGTGATATGCAGATGAGAACCAGCCAGCCTATAACCCACGGAAATTAACTTCAATGTATTTCCATTAATAAAATCATCATGTGATTCCTCGCAAGATATAAAACCGACTTATGATATGAATACATTAAATGATTATTTTACGTTACGATATTAATGTCGTAATTAATTTTGTCTTAAAACTTTTAAAGGTTTTAAATTAAATTTTAATTTTTTGTTGCAATTTTAATAAAATAAATCGTTTAAATCGTTCCTTATCAGCTTACATCAGCTGATCGATGAATCGAGATCTGCATACACAGACCAGCTGTGTTTCAACTTAATAAATGGTTTTATAAATAAATGGATTATAGTAGGAATGGATTACAGTGGCATTATTATTAAAGAATTTCTAAAAGAAAATAAAATAAAATAGAATAGAATAAAATAAAATAAAATAAAATAAAATAAAATAAAATGGAATAAAATAAAATAAAATAGAATAAAATAAAATAAAATAAAATAGAATAAAATAGAATAAAATAAAATAAAATAAAATAAAATAAAATACAATAAAATAAAATAAAATAAAATAAAATAAAATAAAATAGAATAAAATAAAATAAAATAAAATAAAATAGAATAAAATAAAATAAAATAAAATAAAATAAAATAAAATAAAATAGAATAAAATAAAATAAAATAAAATAAAAGAATAAAATAAAATAAAATAAAATAAAATAGAATAAAATAAAATAAAATAAAATAAAATAGAATAGAATAAAATAAAATAAAATAAAATAAAATAAAAGAATAAAATGGTTAAAAAAGGGGAGACGAATTTAGGCTAAGAATTCGCTGTTCGTCCCAACTGTGATCAATTATAATGCATATTATCAAGTGGGCGCCTGCGACAAGTGAAGATATGAGTTTCCATTTTAATGTACATATATTTCATGAGGTTATACGAGTACTCGTATATATAAAAAAAAAGAATGTATTTCTTGAAAACTTGGTACCAATAAATATAATGTAATAAAATAAACTTTTGACAATTTTAGCTGCAAGCAAGTATATTATCACATATTATTTTCTAAATATACATATTTGCTGCATGTTAATAATGCCCTTTTTGATTTTCAATTTTGAATGAAAAAAATTGTTAAATAATTTGAAAGTAACCACAAATGAAAATGATACCAGAGATATGTACTTCTCTGATATTGTCAACCCCTACCCAGCTATACACACATACATACATACTTTAACTAACCATTCAGAGTCATCTTTTATATTCACGCAAATTGGCTGTGCCAAAGGAATTTGCATGTTATAAATTCGATATCCTGGATTCTATTTTTTAAAGTGAGGCCACTTTTTCAAAGCTCATGGTATTCATAAGTTTCCAGTAATTCACTTCAATGGGTTACTCATGTGTTCCCAACGTTGAGGAGAAGAAACTTGTCTTTTCTTAATAACATATCCAAAGACAACATTTTGATAAAATCTATTTATTATAAAGAATTTTTTTTGCAAGGCGCGTTCAGGAAGAGAAAGACAGACAGTTTTTGTTTTGTATTCTGAATGGTGATGCAAATAATCAGGTACCGGCGTTTCTAAAACCAGACAACAACATCAAAAACCAACACATTTCATTGATAGCGATCGACAGAGAATTGTCAATTTAAACCTTCCAATATGTGTATGAGTATGTGTGTCAGCACACACTCAGATAAATATTTTGCCATTCTTAAGCAAAATTTAAGAATTGTCGGCATGTGTTTTAAATATTAATCGATAATATTAATAGATTTTATCATATTCGGAATTAAATACCTTTGCAGCTTGCAGAAAATATTTAAGAAAAAGTTACCAAAGACCCGGCAGGCTTTTACTGCAGTTGAAACATTTCAATGCACTAATACACACGCACAAATGGATATTAAAAAAATCCAAGTAAAATAAAATTCGTTACGCAAGAAAAATTAACGCGTTTAATGTAATCAATTGAAATGCCGGCATTACATGCGCATTATTCAGAAATTTTCATCAAAACAAAAATAATTGATTACAAAAACAAAAAACAAAATTAAAAAAGAAATTTCATTTGTGGTTACTTTCAAATTATTTAACAATTTTTTTCATTCAAAATTGAAAATCGAAAAGGGCGTTATTAAAATGCAGCAAATATGTATATTTAGAAAATAATATGTGATAATATGCTTGCTTGCAGCTAAAATTGTCAAAAGTTTATTTTATTACCCGAACGCAACCAAAAATATTTAAATTACTTTTCTTTATATGGAAAACGATGAGCTGCGCAGGTGCAACAATCTGTCAAAATAGCAATTACTTCATAATGGCACATGTTGCTGCCTTTTTTTGCTCGTAAAATATTTTTAATTACGAATAAGTTAAAAGAAAAAATGATATTTTAACAAACGTAAGTGGGGAGCACAATAAAAGCTCTTATTTTAATATTTAAAATACGTTCCTGAACGAAAAACAATTTAGCAATGCTTTGAAAAAAAAATTTCACTTTGCACCTCTCCAAGGAAAACTAGAACAGAAGTGAAATTTGTAAATAATATTATACGAGAGGTTTATATTGTTCATTAATCGTTAAAGGCGCCAATGTCACGTGCCAGCCTTTATCTGTCGCTGCGTAAAGTACAACATTTTTAATTGCTGAAATCGCAAAGTATTGAAAAAATATTTGATTTTATTTCATATGCAAATCGTGTTCGAAACTAAATGCCAAATTTTATGATTATTGAGCAGAAGAATACAATTACAATAGAAATAAATACAATAAAATATTTCAGCATGTTTTCTTCGCAAAGATGAATTGGCATAGTTTAACCTCAGACTTGCTTAGCATTAAATTTGATAAGCGAAAGATATTGTAGGCAAGCCTGCCGCCTATAATACTCCTACTGATATATAGCATTTGATAAAAAGATAATAAATAAATACATTATACAATTGCAATCAATTAACCTTGATTTGAATTGATTTATTGCAGCGTAATATGCCCATAGTGCAACAGAGAAATGAAGACTTTACTTTAACTGAAGCGCAACCAAACGCCATTGTAGATCCCAATGAAATGATGATAATGTCCGCATTAAATTTGCCAAGTAATGCCACATCCATTAGAGCTAACATAACTGATGGATTTTCTTGTGAAAGTAGAGCTTACGGTTACTATGCTGATGTCGATAACGATTGTCAAATTTTCCATGTATGCTGGCCAGTTACATATCCCGATGGCAAAGGAAACTCCTTCCACTGGAGTTTCATTTGCCCTGAAGAGACCATTTTCAGCCAAGTAAGAAACCAATATACACTTGTGTTTCATAATTGAAATTCTTTATTGTATACCTTTCAAAACTTTAGGATTCATTTACTTGTATGCGTCCAGATGATATGACAATTAGTTGTGAAGAGTCTTACCAATATTACGAATTGAACCGTAAGTTTGGTATAGTGGAATCGGCTGGCGATAAGGAAAACAGTAATGAAGCTGCAAGTGCAAATGCTGAGGATATCCAATCTGTGCCACAGCCTGAAACAATAAATCCTGTAGTGCAATTTGAAGAAACAGTGATCCCACAAGCTAAGCCCGTTAATGTAGTTAAACCTTCCCGTAGAAAGCCTTCAATTCCATTTGGTACACAAAAGAGACCTTCCAGTTCCTATCCTTTACGAAAAATCGCTCAGACTCAATCGCCCTCAACTCAGTTTTCAGAAGATATTAATGAAAATATCAAACCTGTGGAAGAGGAGCAAATTAAACCAATAGTGATAAAATTTTCCAGACGTCCAGTACCCGCTATGTCTAACTCGTTTAAGGATAAACTACAAAATGCCAATCAAGAAAGTGTTATTTCAACCAGAACTGAATTGTTTAATCAAATGAGGAAACGGCCGACTTTATTCGATAGAAAACCTGTTGAAGAACAAGAAGCACTAAAAGTGGAACAGCCCAAAATTGAAGTCGAACAAAATCATCCTAACTTTTCTCCCATGGCAACTGACTTGTCAATCTCAAATAGTGACACTGAAATGGCCGATCACGAGATCGAAACCTCGGAAAGCAACCATGTCTTTGTAGCTCCTGCAGAAGCTAACGACAATCCACAAAACCTTCAAATCAGTAGCAGCGTTCATGAAGAACCTGCAAAAGCTTTAGAAGTATATGAAGAGATTCCTGCCGTCGTAGCAGAAGTATTTGAAGCACCAAGTGCTACTGAGGAAAAGGATAATCATGAAGTAAATTTGTCGATATCAAATGAAAAATCCAATGTAGCAGAGGAACCCCAAATTATTGAAGAACTTCAAAGTGACGAAGAAGTTCAAACCCTAACTGACACAGAACCAGCCCAAGAATACTTCAATCAAGAACAAACAGTTGTACAAATGGCAACGTCTGAGGAAACCAAGCATATCGAAGAAGTTACAAATGCAGATAAATCCGAAACTGACCAAGAAGCTGCCGATGAAACTTTGGATATGCCACAGGGATTACGAACATCTGCTGAGGAAATCCAAAATAATAATGAAGCTAACGAAAGTGAGGAAATCAAGGAAGATATAAAATCGGACCAAGCTGAAAAGTCGCCTTCTGGTGAAGGCATCCCAACCGTTCAGAGAGTAGCGCTTACTGGAGAAACTCAGAAACCTGAAGATATGCAAGTTGTTGAAGAAACCCAGATTAGCAATGAATCTGAAACTCCTGAAGAAATCAATACTGCTGAAGACTCTCACATTCCTATAAAATCTCAGAGTGTCGAAGAAACGCAAAATGTAGAAGAAACTTTTGCCGTTGATGAAAATGCACCTTCTGAAGAAGTTCCAACTGCGGAAGAAGACGGTACTAATAAACATATTACAGATGGCGAAGAAGAAATGGCAGATATTACGCAGAGTCAACCAACATCCGATGAGGAAATTAAAAATACTGAAGAATACGTAAATACTGAAGAAAGTGCAAATGATCAAACAGCTGAAGCAGCAAATGTTGTAGAGCAATCTGAAATATATTCAATCGAAAAATCTAAAGATTCGGATGACACTTTAGAAGTACTCGATGTTGCAAATGAAGAACCTAAGACTGAAGTTGCTGAGGAAGTATTTAATAACGAAGATCCTAAAGCTCACGAATATATTCCGGAAGCACAAGTGCAACTAGATGAATCACCTACTCAGGCTGAAGAAGCCTTGGTAGTAGAAGAACCTCAGCCGATTGTTCACAAAAATGAGGAAAGTCAAATCTTAGAAGAAGCTTTTGATGCTGAAGAGCCCGAACATGTCGACATCAATGCTAAATCCGAACAAGATGCTGCCTCCAGCAACACTGAACAAGATGTCAACTCTACTGATATTGAAGCCAATGAAAAAATAGAATCTGAAAAACTCAGCGATTCTTCCGAAGAGATGAGCAACCCACAACCTGCATCACAAGAAATCTATGAAAATATGGATGAGAGCAAACAATCTGTAAGTGGATTCAAACCAGTCGATCCGGTTATGGCCCATGAAGCTGAACAATTAATTGTGGATTTTATTAATACTCTGAGAAAAAATGATTTCACTAATGAGGCTTCCGTCATAAATATGGAACATCAAACTGGTGAAATATTGGATGAAGAACAATCTCAAAAAAATGCTGAAGCACAACAAACTGTTGAAGAGAACCAAGAAATACAGGAAACAAACGTACAGCATGAAGAAGAAGAAGAGAAAGAACAAAGTGATACTTTAGCTGAAATTAGCAATACCCAAGCTAGTGCTGTAGAGGACAATGACAAAGAACCTCAAGAAGAAGAAGAAGTAGAAGAATCTGATGCTGCAGTTGAAAGTAATGAGTCCAATGCCGTTAAATCGCCGGAACCTCAAATGGTTGAAGTTATGAAAGACTCTGCAGAAGTTTCTGCTGAAGCAATGAATTTACCTCGGGAAATGTACAAAATTCCTGTCCAAGTAATCACTACACCAATTCAGGATGTGCCAATGATTAACGTACAATCGTATGAAGGCGAAATCCAAGAAGATGAAAAAGCTGCCAATACTGAGGAAAAGTTGGTCGAAGACTCACCAGCTTCATCCCCGTCAGGTCAACAGCAGCTAAGCATTGATGCTATCGTAGAGTTAGTTAAAGAACGTCTAGATCAAATGCCTCAAGATGAAATGAAAACACCAATGCAGTTGGAACAAGTCATAGGTGAAGCTCAAAAAGATAAAGATGTCAATGATGATTTAAATGAAGAAGCTTCTATTCAAACAGAAGAATCACATCCATCTAGCCACTCCGAGGAGGAAATTGTTATGCCTATTTACCAGCGTACTGTAAAACCCCTCCAAGTTGATGTTGGAGTAGTGGAAGCTGAAAATCTTCAACAAGCTTTGAACGAAGAACATTCGAAAAATTCCAAAAGTGTCACTGATGCTAAAGAAAAAACAAAACGTTCCTATAGATCTCGCGGCATCTCAACTCCCAAAAAAGACTCCCGAAAACGTCATTTCCTTTTTAAAACAGACTCAAGCTAAATACTTAGTAATTTCAACTATCTCTCTAACACAGAGATGGTTTTTCATACCTGAGCCATTTCACCCGCCCAAAATCTTATTATTTTAGATTTTTAAAATTTTCTTCTTCCTTCTCCCCGTTTAGTCACAATCTTATTTCGCTCTAAGTCTATATACTTCCTTTCAAGTTTGCTTTTTTCTTTTAATTTCACTACTGCATTCAATATCAGTAATTTTAAAGAGAGGAGATCGTTGTCTAATCGTTGTCTAATATAAATTAAAATTATTATTTATCTTTTAAAATTAAAATTAGCGAAAATATCCAGGATTCGTAGATTATGTTTCTTACACATACATACATATATAAAATATTATAGAATTAAATTTAGATTTCATAAAGGCTGTTTTATTTGAATTTGGTAGAATGGCTAAATTATTTCGAATTTTTGTTTTGTTATTTATTTTGCTAAATAAAAAATTTAAATATAATTGTATTTGTATGGCGATTGTAATAAAATAAAACTCTTTTTATAAAATTAAAAAAAAAATTCATTCATTATTTATTAAGAGCAAAATACGATAGAAAAATGCATACGAATTTATAAATGTAAATGTTTCTAATAATGATTGTGTACTGGTATGATGAATGTATTTTATTGAATTACCAGGGGAACCCCATTTGCTTTGCTACCCATCACTATAATAAAAAGTATAATATTTTCTAAAAAAATCCTAATTCGTTTGTACGTTGGTTAATAGTAATAATAATAAGTGGGTGCGGCGTCACCTTCGATGATGCTTTTTATTATAGACCAAGTACGTACATACATACATAAATATATCGCAATTGAGAGAAATCGATTAGTATTTTCCAATATATCTAATAATAAAATCATGTAAATGTACCTCCGGCCACTTTTTAGATTGCACAAATGTATTCTAAGCTAAAATTTACATTTAAATAAAAGCTATAAAGAAGAATAGATTTAATTTTTCGGTAGCAAGTCCTTTATTTCCTCCAGAGATCATGAAATCCAATTTGAAAACATGAAATTTCATTCTACTCTTTCTAAGTGACACGGACACTTTCTTAAGACGTCGCTCTACATGGAATGTAAACTGTAATTTTTTTTAGAAGTGTAAAATTGTTTTTTTTTTTTTGCTAAAAGAAAATTAGATTAAAATATTAAATTAAAATAAAGGCTTCAAGTCTTGTCAACCAACTTTATTACATGGCTTTCTTCTTGCTCCCAAGGCAATGACTATAAAACTTGCTTATGGGATTCCCCGCAAACACTAAATGTACATACATTTACTTGTAAAAGAAACTTTTCATATGAAATATAAATACTTTATTTTGTTAATTTAAGCAAGTGGAGAAAGATACAAAATTACATATAATAAAAACTGATTTCAACTTTAAGACCCCACTATTCATACCTAAATTCAGCTTCAATTGCATCACACTTTAAGGGCTCGTTACACTATCCCATACAGTCGAACGACTCATTTACATTAAAGTGTATACCTCGTATGCCTTATAGTTTATGAAATAAAAAAAAAAATTGCGTATTTGGTGGTACACCATAATTTATTTGTATTACGAAAACATATATTTATTGCTTGTTACATACAAACACAAAACATTTATTCTATTTGGTGCTGTAAAAAAGGTGGATAAAAAATGTATATATCCAGAGATAAAAAGATTATTATATATTACAACTTTTGGTATATATATTAAAAATAAAAAAAAAGGAAAATCAACCCTGATCAGACAAAATCTATCATTTTATGAAAATTTTCAAAAATTTATGCAAGAGGTACTCGGACTACAAAAAAATAATAGGGTTTTAGGTTACACTATAATAATTTTTTACAATACATGCCAAATTTGACATGTCTTAATACTGTGTACCATAGTGAAACAAGGCCTTTAGATCATTTATTAATTTCCATTTTTCAGTGTCACTTTCATAATTTATAATTTTAATTAAGTAAACAATTAAAAATATAAAATATATAATAAAAGAACATTTTACCTGTGAAATCTCCAGCATTCAATTTCATATTCCAGCTTCTATTTCATCAATATTTAGATCTTTCCTAAAATTCAATTTTTCACTCTCATTTTTACAAACAAGCTTATGCATGCATTCACACTATTTACGCTTTGCATAAAACCAACACAAACACTTATTGCACTTGTTGCTGTTCTCTTTATTATTCGCAACACTTTACCGCAGCTGCTGCGTCGTAGCAGCTAGAAAGCAGAGAGCAGCAACAAAAACGATAATGGAGACAGGAATTGAATAGAATTCGCTTTTCTCATACAATTTTTAATTTCATTTTAACACTTTAAATTTCATGGTTTCCATTGAACCCTTATGAAATTCCTTTAATATAACAACTATTTAACATTTTTATCAAAAAATATTTAAAGAATATGCACTAATTTTAACCGAATTTAATAAAATAAAACGGAACATTTTCTCAACAAACTAATTTTATTTTCATCACAATTTAACTCAACGCAGCTGCCAGAGTGTACAATTTTTACACTATAATGGCGATTTCAATTCTAGCGTTTTGATAAGTTGTCGATTTTTCGTCAGAAAATTAATTATTTTACGAATTTAAGCAAATGAGCAAAAACACGTGTTTTATGAATATATTTTCAAAAATTATAAAACTAATTTATATGCATAATTAAAAAAATTCAATATGATTTCAATGGTTAATAGATTATTTTATAGTATCAAAACCGTTTATTTATAAAATCATACAGTAAGCACGAAATATTACAGATAAATCACGCAACAGAATTCTAAAATATATATTCCTAATCGAATCTGTTTGTAGATTCCGAATTCAGTTCAAAATGTTAAGGTTTAAACAACTTTATATTAACGTATGTGGCAGCTTTACGTTACAATTTACAAATAGTGTTGCCAGTTGAATGTATATGAGCTGAAAGTTATTTCTCCTAAAATTCTAGTGAAGACATTGTGATTAAAGTAACTGTTATACAGTTGCAAAAGGTATTGCCAGGTATATATGGCAGTTATTCATTTTGTATTTTATAAATTTAGAATTACCAGACAAAATAACACTTTTTTTTAAATAGAGAAAATGTTTTGTTGAGAAGGTAACAGAAAAAACTAGTCACATAGAATATTTCATATTTCTACTTTCTAATCTAATAACTGGCAACTAAATTAAACTACATATGTATGTATATTCATGTCATCCTGGTTAAAATCAAATCGAGTCTGTTAGTAACAAATACGAAGGGTGGGCAATTTTTAACTTTTTGTCTGCCTTCAGGGCCTTTTGACTTTTTCTATATTTTTAATAATAATTAATTAATAATAATTGACTGTTTTGTTAGTAGTTGTTCTTGGTTCTTGTATGTATATGTAAAAATACCTGATTTAATATACGTTACCAAAATATTGACTGTGACAACCGCTAGAGTTGCATGCTAGTAAATTGAGACACTACAAAGTATACCTTTGAAATATTTTATGTGGCTAGGCCTTAAAAGAAGAGCATAGAAAAATACTTTCTATCGAAGAACGTATAAAGGTATTCTGTATATACAGTACAATCTCGATATTCGGACACCTGCAAATCCGGACAACGCGATAAACCGACCACTTAATTTGTTGCCATTAAGTACCCCATAATCCGAACACCATAATTTTTTCTACCTCAATAATTCGGGCAGCACATTTCTTTCGGTTTTGCAATAAAAATTAATTATCGTAAAAGTTTTTCTTCAGATATTTTTGGTTGCCTCCTCAGGCGAGTGGATAATGCTCAGCGTACTGAACCCGAGGTCGCGGGTTCGATTCCTACCTAGACCTTGAGTGTTTTCCTGCGGACAATCCAAAATCTTTGCAGGTAGAGTTGATTAAAAAAAGTTCAGAAAATCTCGTAAATGCTCAGAAACCAGCAATGAAGTTCCCCCAGCAAGATTTACCAGCTGACATTTATAACTCTAATGAGGTAAATGATTGGTTGAATGACAGCAAATATATATTTACGAAATATTAATCAAATATTAAATCAAATATTAAACTAACATAAGGAAATGGTGACATTATATACGGTGGAGCAAAGATATTATTAGTTATGAAAAGATTTCATCCCGAAGAAGATTTTAATTTCCAAATAGGTCAATATTATTTTGACAATTTGTAATATCTATCGAAAGTGTTACACAATTTTTGGCATCTTGAAATATTTTCTTAAGGATCTCTTTTTATGGTTGGGGAGATCTAGACGAGGAAGAAATAAACAGTTTCAAGGAAATTAGAGAAATTTAGCAAATTGAACTACGTCCGCTAAATAATGGAAAAAACTGAATTTTCTTGAGAAAATTTAAATAATGAAACTAACTTGAAATAACTGGGACTTGAAGACCGTAGGAGAAGTTCAGTTTCAAGAAGAAGAATTTAATATCAGCATAAATTCTAAACCTGATAACTAGAAAGTGAAACCGCGCTGAAACATCTGAATTAATGTAAGATGCAGAAGAAACTGACTATACACGTGCGGTATTACTAGAATATGGATGAGAGTCAGCTATAAGATGCTAAACAATTAATTGCAGGATTTATTAATGATAAAGAATTTTTTCGCCTATGAAACACCCACGAAAAAAAAATATTAAAAAGGGGCTTAAGTTCTTTATTTAGTCTAAAAATCATTCAAATATTATTTAATAATTATAAAACGGTTTTATTTTAATTTAATTTCGGCAAATTTAAATATATTTTGTAATTTAAAAATATTTTCTTGTAAAAGAAAATTTTTCTATGAAATGTAAATAATTTTTAATATTAAGTAAATAATTAAAAATATAAAATATATAATAAAAGAACATTTTACCTGTGAAAACTCCAGCAATCAATTTCATATTCCAGCTTCTATTTCATCAATATTTAGATCTTTCCTAAAATTCAATTTTTCACTCTCATTTTTACAAACAAGCTTATGCATGCACTCACACTATTTACGCTTTGCATAAAACCAACACAAACACTTATTGCACTTGTTGCTGTTCTCTTCATTATTCGCAACACTTTACCGCAGCTGCTGCGTCGCAGCAGCTAGAAAGGAGAGAGCAGCAACAAAAACGATAATGGAGACAGGAATTGAATAGAATTCGCTTTTCTCATACAATTTTTAATTTCATTTTTACACTTTAAATTTCATGTTTTCCTTTCAACCTTTATGAAATTCCTTTAATATAACAACTATTTAACATTTTTATCAAAAAATATTTAAAGAATATGCACTAATTTTAACCGAATTTAATAAAATAAAACGGAACATTTTCTCAACAAACCAATTTTATTTTCATCACAATTTAACTCAACGCAGCTGCCAGAGTGTACAATTTTTACACTATAATGGCGATTTCAATTTTAGAGTTTTGATGCGTTGACGATTTTGTGCCAAATACATATGCAATTGCATCATGAACATTTGGTCACATAAATAAAACGGCTTGTTTTTATTAATAAATTTTTATTATTTTTTTTTTTTAATTATTTTATAATTAAAAAACAGAAAATAAAAATAACATGAGATGAAAAGCATCAGTTTTCTAGAGGCAAAATTTTTAATTGTTAGAACTTTTTTTAATTACCCTGCTTGTAAGCAAGTGCCATTAATTGTTGTTAAAATTTTGCATGCTTTGGATATTTTTTCAACGTAGTGTGGCAACTTTAAGTTGACCTTCAGTGATTTCTCTCAGTTGAGATTTTGTTTGTGCCATTCTGCGAAGACTCTGGGAAGAAACATTAGAATGGTTTAGTGATACTCATATACTGCTTCTTGTTACTAGCAATGCAACACACAACCAAAACAGTTTTGGTTAATGAGAAATAAATGCGTTCGCATCGAATGTTAAGTTTGAAAATTTTTAATCAATAAAATAAATACATAAAGAAAATAATTTTTAAAGCAGCCAAAGTAACGACATTTATTTTGAATATCAATTTATAATAAATATGGTAAAAAAAATATATACTATGATATAAATAATGCATGTTTCAAAGCATAGAAGTTAACTGATGCACGTATAGCGTGTAGTGGAAATTTTCTTTTAAATAAAACTTTGTTTTTTCTGAAGTTTTTCTTATAACTTAATTACAGCACGTGGCATTGCGACACTCACTGCTATTACGATATTAGTTAAAAGAGTATTCTCTGCCAATATTTGGCTCTAAAATAATACATATATACACATATGTTTTTTTATATATTTTTATTGAAATTGTTTGTATTTATTAAAACTTTGGATTATTAGCTGTATGAAGATTACTAATTACAAGACATTCTCTATTTACATTAACGTACTGCGTAACGATGTTTTTAAATATACATTGCAACTACTTTTTAAGTAACAATTGAACTTGTTAACATGGTTGTCTGGCCTCTTTTTAACTATTAACAATTATTAAAAAACAAATAAAAAAAAATGTTTACAAATAAATACAAATTTACAATAAAATCATCACAACACTTTAATACTTTGAAGTTTCAAGGTAAAAAAAAAAGAAAACGGTATGAGCAGTAAAGGTTGGTTTAAAGTATGAATATTTGTGGTATAAAAACCAGCTTTAAGTTATAGCGAACTCTAAGCTTCCGTTTCGTCCTCCTCGGCCAACTCCTCCGGTGATCTTAAGTCTATAGCAAACTTTTGTCGGGTGGGTGTAATTTTATCATTGCACTCATCATTGCCATTCTCTTTAACTTTGCGCGAATAGTCTTGAAAAGCCGCCGCTAAGGCGTAAGTCAACTTTCTTGCCATGGCTCGACTGTCGCAGACAAAAGCATGCACTTCGAAGGGATGCACACTGTTATCATCTTTAACAACGATCATGGCAAAGACTCGCGTATAGACTAGGTCCTGTACACCGTACGATATTGTATCAATGGGATAACACCAGTTATTAATACTGGTCTTCGGCTGTAAAATTTCGATTGTTACACCCTCCGTAGACACTTTCAATTCACAATGAGGCAGCGTTTTATTGGGTGGCAGATTTTTGGCTACACCCACCATTATGTCAACGGGACGCCTCGTATATTTGATGCCCCATAGACCACGAGCCACTTCTGAGCCAATGTATTTGACCTAATGAGATACACAGTATAATTACAACCAAAGTCATCAACTATGAAGTCTTGCCTTTGTGTTTGTTTTATTAATTATATTATTATTAGTAACTAAAAAAAAATTTAAAAAACTATCACAGTTATTATTAATCTTTTTACCATTAACACATCCGCTTTTATATACATATATTTTTTCTGTTTTCTTTAACAATACCAACCGGATATAAAAAAAATATGTGTTCCCAAAAAAAAATATATGGTAATAATGATAATAATAATAAGTTCAGTGAGCGTAACCAGCGCAGCCTAACAAACTAATGCTTTTTAATGGGCACACATGTGACAATATTTTATAGAAAACCCTCTTTAATAAAAAAACATATAAATTTTTTAATAATTAGTTACAAACATACGGAATGAAATACTTGCAATCATACCTTGAATGTTATGGGTAAGTCATCTATGTTGACGTGTGTATCTGAATCCGTGTTTGAAGCCATATTGCTTTGTATTACCCCCCTCAGATTTCTCTTATTTATTTATGGGTTAGTTCGTGTAATTGTATTCTTCTATGTTGCACAATATATTTTATAAAGCTTCTCTACTCTGCTGGTAAGACATTTGGGAAACGCTACGTCATGTGTTGTAAAATAAAATCTAAAATTAAACCAAGAAAAATTGTAATTAATTAAAATGAAGGTTTGTATAGAGTAATTTTATGTGATGGAGCAGAAAAAAAATATGTAAGTCAGTTTAAATGCAGGCGACCTACTAAAACGTAATAGATAACTTCGAAGTGAGCTAGCTACTTGTAGCGCTACGTTAGGCAGCTAGTTCATCGCTGCTACTTACTCCCAGTCCACACTTGCAATTTTGTTGCAGCAATTTTTGGCTGTTTTAGGTGAGAGGGGTACGGCACTCTGTACCCCTCCTGAAGCGTTTCACCCCTCTCACCTAAAATAACCAAAAATTGCTGCAACAAAATTGCAAGTGTGGACAGGGAGTTATGCAGTGATTGAAAGAAGAAAGGGAGAGCTTCCTGCCATCCTTGTAAATTGTCTGCTGGTAAATTTTAAGAGACCATAGTGTCCATACCTTCATCACTTAACACACCTGCCATAAATGCCGATTGAGATATGAAAAGACTATCACCGTCGAAGTTTGGGATCGAACACGCGATCTAAGCTATTTATAGCTCCTAACTTTTTTTACAGCCACATTCTTTTAATAGTGAATCATATCACAAACGGAGCTTTTTTTATTTTATTTCCAATATTTCTCGTCCACTTTCCTCATTTTTATTTTTATTTCTTTTCATCACTTGGGAATCCCCGAATTAGATAACATTTTTTCAATATAAAGACAACTGTTAAGGACATCCGACTTATACTTAGACTTTAGTAGAAAAATTTGGCTATTTAGTTTTCTAAGCTAATTAGCGGACCAGTTTTGGAAACTCGCATTTGTTCATGAACGAGATGCTTTCGCTAAAGATCACTTCGTTTGTGGTTGATACACCCACGAACCGAAAATTTAGTCTTTAAACAAATTGTCCGTTTGGAGAAAATTTCTTCCATTATCCAAAATTCCTGACTCCGATATATTGGATTATGTGACTATGGGCCGCAACCTCAGTGGTGATAGCCTGAACAGGAAAGTATTACCAGTACCAATATTTCCTCCTTTCCTCCTTTCCTACTTTCCTCCTTTACCATACCTTTTGATAGAAGTTTTATTAAAAGATACTTATATAAATAAAATCGATTCGGATATTTTTGGCGGGAATGTGCATCAAACTAAAAGTAAGCATGTATGTACAATGCATGCTCGGTATTTCTCACATGATTCAGACATCTTAAATTTTTTCAAAAGCGCTGTGATCAGAGCTAAATGTTTCTCACAAATTAGAAATGTTGAAAATTTTTTGAAAAATTTTGAAATCCATTTGAGTAAATATTCCATTTAAGGCTTTAAAAATACGTAAATGTGGTGCTCGTAGAGTAAAAGCACCAAAAGTGCCAATATACGAGGTACGATCAAAAAATAACCGTTATTTTCAGATTTCATGAGTTACATAAACAGTTTTCGATACCTTAATCTCTGCCATATGCTATCAAATTACATTCCAATCGATTATACTCTTAATTGCGCTACAGTTTAAGCAATTTGGAACGAACTTCTGAATAAGATTTTTCACAAGCAAAAAGTGAGCCACTAATAAGAATAAAAGAACCGTTTAATATTTTTATTTGAGTCATTTTGAAGCTGCCAGCAATTAGGGAACTGGTTGGCCAATTTTAGCTGGTGATGTGAAAAACCGAAAACCTGCACGTGGCTCAAGAACAGCTGAGACTACACGTGTTAAATACTTCGCTTCTAATATAAGAATTTAGACCGGTTTGGTTATCCAGATATCCAAATCTAAAACTGAAAGTTCTTACTGGAAGTCTCTACTGGTCATGTGTGTTATTCTAAAATCTATGTCAATGGAATTAAGTTTAATTAATTTAATTTAGTAAATGCTTTTAAATTATTATCAATGCAAAAGTCTTAAATACGAATACATGTTTGCGATAAATCAAATTTAAATTTTTATTCATGCAGTTCATTCAACGTTACTGATTTAAATAAAACAATTGCCAAAATTGTTGGGAAAACAGATATTTCGCTTTTAATAAAATCACCATTAAACAAAAACAAAAGAAATTCGCACAAGGTAGCAGAAGTTGCAATAAGAGCAGCAACTCAATGTTATCGCTTTAATTTAAGCTTTTTTATGCTTCAAAAAAAAAAATAAAAATAATAAAATTGAATAAAAATAAAAGTGAACACAAAAGATTTAATGAAGATTGCGCAGACGCAACGTTTTACTTTGGTTTTTCTCACACATAGACTGTGTGGCAGACAGCCACACTGGCAAGCAACATTTTCTACAAACAGTTTTTGTGAGTGTGAAATCGTTTGTGGTTTTGCAAATTTTTACAACGTGTGGATTTTGATTTCAATTCATTTGAAAAAAATTATTTACTTGTAAACATTTTTTAACTCAAGATTACAAAATTAACAATCACCGGCCAGTGAATAAATTAATCGAAACCGAAACGCGTCTTGCATTTATATTTTACATCATTTGATTTGATTTGCTTTGATTTGATTTGATTTGATTTGATTTGATTTTGACGTACTTTGGCGTGCACTGTTTTGTTGTTCTCTTTTGCTTTATATATTTCCTTGCAACCGATGTTGCTTTCAATACTGCACTTTTAATACTAAACCAACGATCAACAACAAAATATCACTCATTCTATCGCTGAGCATGATTGTTTGGGGACGGTGTGTTTCACAGTTGCTTGTGACGGATTTATGTAGTTCCAGTCGGAACTAAACATTCAAAAACCACAACAACAACAAAACCAAAATAAGTAAATAAATTAGAGCGTACGAGTCTGTGTATCTGTAAGTACAAGAAATAAATTTATTTTAAACGCGTTATAAAATGCAAGCGTTGCCTAACAACCCTGTCGCCAATGTTGCCGCTTTAGTCACTTTTAATCTCAAATTGATTTATTGAAAAGATCACTAAGGTAGCTTACCTTAGTGTTTGATCGTCTCCAGGCATATGATTTTCATATTATACTTTCTTTTTTTTCATATCTTGGCTAAGGTAGCTTACCTTAGTGATTTTTGGCCACCCAATTCCTTTCTTTTTCTTTGAATTCCTCCTTAAGTTGAATTCTAAACGTGGAAATATAATAAAATGGCAAAAACACGATTTGATGATTCCGTTCTTCTGGACGTCACCCTTTATTGGAATTCCAAATATTTTTAAGCTAAACTCGCGTTTGTATTAGTTTTTCTAGCTGATTATTTATCTCGGTATAGGAGTATATTTCTTAGATATATGCCAGTAAGTAAAAAAAAACCCAAAAAATTGGTTATTATAATAACTCGCTGCAGAAGCCACCAAAGCTTGCCAATTAAATCACAACTAAATAAGAATTTTGCTTTTCGATTTCAGTTTATGTGAGAAACCCCTACATTCTATGAAACGAGTAAAAATTACTCTTCTTCTGTGTTTAAGAAAGAATTCTTTATGGGCCAAGGATTACCTCAAGATAGAGCTCTATTAATGGCGCATAAGATAACGACACTTACAGACATTTAGAGGAATACACAAGCAGAATTTACAACTAGCTCTTCGCCAAGCTCAATGCTAACGCTTCTATTTAATCAACACTTAACTCAAATCGAAATAATTTATGATATATCCAGATATCGGCTGATTTGATTGCCACACGAAAACAAAATAAATATTGGTGCCTTTTTAACATTTATATAGACATCAATCATGCAGAAGTTATGGATGGTGGCCTACTTTAAGCTGCCCTGGAGACGATCAAAAAAGCATGTCAATCATTGCATATGAGACGTACACAGGAATTTGGTAATCACCAAATTATCAAAATTATTGCGAGTTCGTAGCATGTCAAATATACTTATTAAACTACGAAAAGAAAACAACTGGCATTTTTTTGACGGCGAAAAATTGCTCGTCAAAAATCAAGTCTTAATGATTTTGATCAATAACAGCCGGTAACGCATTTGTGTATTTTTTAGATCGTTGTCAAGCCCTTTTAATTGTTTGTAAAATCTGATATTAGCCAAGACATGAAAAAAAAGAGAGTATAATATGAAAATCATATGCCTGGAGACGATCAAACAAGCACTTCAATCATTTGCACTACGTGCTTTCTCTGCCAGAGGTCAAATAACTGTTATTTTTTGATCATACCTCGTATATACATATTTGTTTTCTAGTAATTTTGCCATTTCTTATCGGAGCAAATGTATTACAGAAAGACCTCTAGAAAAAATCTGTCTCCTGAGTGAACATATTTAAAACATATTTGGAACATATTGAGACCACATTTTTATTTTATTAGAGAAGATATTTGTAAGCTTTTATAAAACGCCTCTTAAAAAATCACCCTTTCCTGCAAAAACATATGCAGACAATAACAATAATTAAAAAAAAATAAAATAAAACAGATTTGTTTAAAGCACCAAGAACTCAGAAATATCTGTGAGTCAGTCAGTCATAAACAATGTTTACGTCAAATACAAAATGATACATTATGGAGTTGCGAACATGTCCACATGCACATTCTACGAGTACGTCTCGCAAGTGTGTGCATTCAACTAAGCGCGATACAAACCACATATGTTTGCACTTAAAGGTGATGCACTTTTATATTAAAAAATATCTATACATTCAGACGATATTTTGAAAACATAAAAAGAATACAATCGACTGACATTGAATTTGCAGCCAACAAGTTTATTTAATAAATTTAAATTACAAAATCAGCTCACCGATTTAGAGTGTTATTTTTAATACTGTGTCTTTTGTTTTTTACATTATTAATTTAATAATTTACAACGATGTGGGAATACCCCTATTTTTGTTGCTAAACAGCATGCAGGCAGAGACAAAGTTAATGACCCAACAGGCATTGAATATAAACATAAAATCCAGATAAATTTATTTATTTTTTGTATTTTCCATTGGTACTCCCATTGTCGCTGAACCGTGGTTATGAACAGAAACGAAATACAGTGGTACCACGATTAGCTGGCCCTCTATTAACCGGTTAGCTCTGTTGACGGCCATTTTGTATTTATTATTTCTACTTTAGTTTTAGATCTATTCTAATCGTGCTTCACGCTAATTTTCTGTACAGCAGACGAGTGTTTTCATAATATTGTCAAAAGAAAATAGATCGTTTAATTCCGATGATTTGCCTTCTTTATTGTTTTCGGTAAATATTTTTGTTGACTATGAGTTTATGAGAATAAATTTTAGGATAAGTTCTGAAAATTAAAATTCTTTAAGTTAGCATATATTAGCCAGTAGACTTTACTATAGTAGGAAGCACATAATCGAGGATCAACTGTATATACAGGCATATAATATATCTCCATCATAAATAAATATGTGTGGTAGAAGTTTACATACACTTTTTTTTAAGAAAAAACTTAGAAATGAACTGTAAACACGAATTTTCAAGCTTTTCAAAGAAGATTTCAATCCAGAAAGTTTAGAACTTTATTGTTTACAGAATTAGAGAATTAGACGGGTACATCCCAGATTCAGATCAGATTTTTAAAAAGCCAATACTATTCTGCACAAGCCAGTTAAAAATAATTATAAGTTCTAACTTTATCGGAATTATAGTTCTGCATTTCAGCTCTTGAAATGAATTAATATCGGCCGATGATCATTTAAAAATATTTTATTTAACAAAAAAAATCCTGCAATTATTTCTGTAGCAAAACTCAAGAATATAAATTTTATACTTTAAAGTAACGACACTTTTTTTATCCTTGTGCTTTTAAAAAGGAACCTTTGAAGTGCATAGAATGAGTAGAATAATTTCATTCTTATGCGCCAGTGGGCTAACGGATAAGGC
Source organism: Ormia ochracea (assembly GCA_963402855.1). Lineage (NCBI taxonomy): Eukaryota > Metazoa > Arthropoda > Insecta > Diptera > Tachinidae > Ormia > Ormia ochracea. The sequence continues at coordinate 13,495,045 of OY727106.1, forward strand.
ACCGACTTCCTAAGCCAGGAAATTCCGGGTTCGAATCCCATTTGGGGCGTAGATAAACAAATATGTTTGTTTGGTCTCATCGAAATTTTTTAAATATTATTTTATATAACGACACGGTTTTGTTGATTTTTGCTAACTTATTGTATTAAAAATTCGATTTTTTCTAGAGGTCTTTCTGTAATACATTTGCTCCGATAAGAAATGGCAAAATTACTAAAAAGCAAATATGTATATACGAGGTGTGATCAAAAAATAACAGTTATTTTCACATTTTTTTCCAAAAGTATTTATTTATTCATCAAGAACTCTCTGGCCACCCTCAAAGTAATAACCCTCTTTACCAGCTTTTATTGATTCCTCGAAACAGTTCTGAAACGCCTTTTTTTGTATCGCCAACAGTTCCTGTTTAAAGTTTTCTTTTGTCTCCTCAATCGTAGCAAAAAAATTTCCTTTCATCAGTTCCTCATATGTATGCATGTATGTCTTTTTTTAAATTTTAAAAATTTGTTTGTTATTTTGCAGAGCAACAAAATCATCAATTAAAGCTTTTCTAGGTACATACCAATATATGTGCATATGTATCGTTGGTCTCAGTAGAAAGGCCCTAACTAGCATTTATGCGCGACTATATGTAAATATGCAGAGAAACACTTTTATTATTTTGTTCTTAATTACAATGTCATATTCCTTTTCTATTTGATTCAATTGCCAGACAAAATTTATTTATTTACATTCTTGTAATTTAAGTTTAATTCAAATGATAAAAAATTCTGTAAAAGTAATAAAACCAACAATTAAGCAAAACAATAGATGTCCAAAATATACAACTTTTATGTTTAACGCATTACAGTTTCAGTTCGTTTTACAGAACTTTAAATGAATTAATTCTTAAAAATGTGTGTGGGGAAACTATTTCAAAGGAATGCAATGAATCATATAATGTATTGAAGATAACGGTTTAACGAACTCTGGCACGATGTACTCATTCTCATGTGTATGTGTACGCTTTGCCACCAAGTCTGCAAGCCATCGATTTCATTGAATTTAAATTGGTATTGAACCCAGGGGTTCAATTCCCCGGAGAGCCAGCAGCCAAAGGCCTCAGTAGCCAGTGCTTCTATACATATTGCAATTATATTCACATAATTGTAATATTTGGTAAGTAAATCAATAAATATAATTTATAAATTACGGCAAATATTATTAAAAATCTCTAAAATAAATTCCTTAGATATAATTTCTAGAATATATTTTATATCTTTTTTTTTTACCTCAACTGTACTTATAATAACTGCTGCTTATAATACCATAAGTAAAGTCTCAAACTAATGATATTATTAAAAATGTATTTCGCTATTTTATTTGTGACGTTGATAGAATAAATGAAGAAAAAGAATTTGCTAAAAACTATTTATGCAATTTCGGTTAAAATATCGTATTAAAATTAAGAAAACAAATTAATTAAAATATAAACTTAAGTAATTGTTTTTAAGTTTATATATTTACAGAAAAACTCTTAAAACTGTGAAAAAATAAATTATACTTTGCTTTAATGATACAAGTACGAGTATGAAAAAGCTTATGAAAGCGGAAATGGATGAGTGTGATGACAGACAGGAAATATCAAAATTTTTTAACCATTACACGGTTATAATGTTCATACGCCCAGTTACGCCAGTCATGTCGTAGCTCCTTAACAAAAGCTTATTGAATCTCATCAATGCAAGCTTTTCTTTTCTAACTCATTTAAGTCGTTGCTCTTCAAAACTTTAAGAATGTGATTAAAAGCCAATTGTTATTGATATATATTTTTTTTTCCTCCCAAAAAATTTAATTCTTTTGCATATTGTTTTTAATTTACACATTATTTTCACGTGAGCACAGTGTGACGAAACAGAAATTTTTGGAATTAATTAGAATTAGAATTCCACATGAAATTATAATGTAACCTTTTTTGATATTATAGGCTCTACGAAATGTGGAATATAATTATGAAAATAGTACTGGGTTTAAAAGAGTCCCAAGGGCGGTAAGTAACAACCGGTAATAAGTATTCTCTCACGATTGTGCACAGTCAAGGAGAAAATAAAGTTACTGCATGCTTTGTCGCAATGCAACTTTTTTGTCTCATCTTCATGTAGGTGCTTTCTAATAAAGGTAATGTCTGTAAGCGTAGCATGCGGCCATTAATATATTGTTTGCTTTATTCTTTTGTAATTTGCCAAGGGTAACCTATTTTTGGAAGCAAGTCAAACAAACACCTTCCTGACACCCCTTACTTTGGATGATTGAAGGCATGCGTAATGGCGTGTGTGCAAGCTCTCCCCTTCAGGCTTAATAATTTAGAATCAGTTTTGCATGATTTCATGCCACTGTGCAATACACATATTAAACCTTTTTTACTTCATTTCTGCTTTTGTTGCTGTTGTTGTGTGTTTCCCCATTTGTGTTCTATTGTCTACTTATATTCCAATAGACTGCGTTATTTGTTTATGTGTATGTGTGTAAGTAATTTTATCTTATCAAAACAAAAAACAAATTTTACAATTTTTAATATTTTTTCGCTTGTTGCAGCCCACAAAATCTATTTTGGTTTTTTTTTATATTTTTCCCCCACAACTTTTGAAGTTTTTAATGCAAATTTAAAAAATTTTTAAAACAAAATGAAAAAATGCAAAAAGAACTTCATTAACTTTTAGTTGATTTTTCTTAATGGCGATTTTAAAAATGATATTCGTTATAATTATACATTTTATTAATTATTTTCCACTTCACACACCTGCTGATCACAAAACGTTCAACTCAACTGCTGAAATAATTATTTGCACAGCATTTTGCCCTCCGTTTCTGATGTTTGAGAGAGCAGTGTGACCGTGAATACATTTCAGCAAGTCACTAAAAGCAGGAGGTTTGTAACAGAAAAGTTAAAAAGAGCGAGAGGGTTGTTTAACGGTTTTCCAGAATTTAATTATTTATAACACATTGTGCTCTTTCAACGTACAGCATTGCGTTTATTTTAAATAAATTATTAAAATAAAACATTATTTTAATGACCTTTTTTTAGCGTTGGATAACTTTTATAAAATTTGCAAATAAATGAATAAGTTTTAATTTCATTTATATGAAGTGTAGAAAAATAATAATGATATATTTCTAATTATAATTTTTATTTTATTTATTTTATATATTATTTTTATTTTATTATATATATTTATTATTTATAATAATAATATATTTCTAATTATAATTTTTATTTTATTTATTTTATATATTATTTTTATTTTATTATATATATTTATTATTTAAAATAATAATATATTTCTAATTATAATTTTTATTTTATTTTTTTATATACGACCTCCGCATATAAAGTTCAAGCTTATTTTTAGCATTAAAACCACTAGCACAGCTGATTTTGTGTTCAATACGCAACCAAAAAGCTAAAAAATTAATTTATCGTAAATAGCACTTATGGTCCAGCCACCCGGCACTTTTTCCTATACTTTATAAATTCATTTTCAAAGCATATTTTATATAAATAATTGCAATTTACCGCAAAAGAAAACATATTTGATGCTGCACCTTTTCGAATGACAAGCAATAGAACAGCTGTTTTTTTTTTGTATATGAAAAAGAAAAATATATTTAAATTTGTAATTAATTAATATTTTATTATACTAAAGATGGCAAATATTCATGTTCAGCTATTGATTATTCCCATCAACTTTTTTCTATACTCATTCTACCACATGCTAAAGCAGACCTTCCGGAAACCTTACCCAAATATTTCAAAAGGTTTATACAAAATCCAATTAAAGATAACTGGCAAGTTTACTGAAATCAAAGTTATAACAACAACAAAAGAATAAATTAGAAAATAATAAATTTATTTTATATTTTGTCATGAACTATTCCATATTATGGAACTAGCCAAAATGAAGAAGAGAATGGGAATTTAATTAAATTTATAAGAAATCAGATTTTAACTCCGAAGTAATTTTTCTTTCATGAAATCAGCGTAGATCCAATTAAAAATTGCCAAGATTATATATATTTATTTATCTAATTAAAAGAGGTTTGCAGATGGTTTTATCAAGATTATATATATTTATTTCATTTTTTTTATATTTTATTATTTTATAATATTGATATTTTTTATTAACTTTTTTTTATTATTTCGAATTGTAATATTATTTATTATTATAATAGTTTGAAAAGACAAAAAAAAAGATGCACAAAAAAAGTTAATTCTAAGAAAATGCACGAAAATAATAACATGTGGCCTGTAGGGGACCACGGTCATACTGGGTGAGAGCGAGCAAAGGTGTAGAATTGTAAAAGATACTCATTTGATAAAAAAAATCCTCTCTCTCGCTGAATATGAATACTAAACAATGTCGTATTGCATATTTTAATGCAACTTTTTATATAAAATTTAAAATGAAATAAAATTTATAACAATAAAATTAAAATATTTTTCTTAAAAGTTTAAAATTCCTTTGGACTTACAGTGATCGCCATCGACTGCTTCTAGTAGTGTCTCCACTAAAACACAGTCTCACCTTTTTTTCTTTTTTCCTGTGTAAGGATCTATGTACATACATACGAATATTAATCAAATTTACAACTTATTCGAAGGAAAATCGGTTCTTTATGTTTCCTAATTACCGGCCAATCGGTGTAGTACAACATCGAAGATCGATTATATTGTTAAAAGGTATTGACAATTATAACCACTTGATACTAGTTCAAAAAGCGTTATTTTATTATGTACAAGTGTATGATACCATGTATGTACGGATGTATGCATTTCTAATTTATCAAGTCTTTGTCTAAATTAACTAGTTGGAGAGCTTTTTATTTTATTTAATTTCAAGTGTGCACACACACTTCATTTTCTATTATCTTTTTTTTATTTTATTTTATTCCCTTTCATTTAAATTTGCATTGTTTTATTTGATTTTGTTTTATGTTAATTATTTTCATTTCGTAAGGCTTTTTTTTATTATGTTATTTTTTTTTTTTAATTTTATGTCAATTTACTTTACTTACGTCATAAACTTTCAATCGACATGCGAATGCCAGTGCAACGTATTCGCAATCCTTCTGTAACACACCATAAATTTTTATATACAGTATAATCTCGATAGTGCGGACAAATAAAAACCAAGTGGTGTCCGAAATGTCAAAATGTTCGAATTTTCCAAACATAAGTTAAAGTCTTTCGTAAATATATACTGTGTGTAGAAAACTTATTTTTCTTTACAAGAACTTAATTTTAAAATAAATTTCATTATTAAAACTATTATATTAATTTATGCACAAATAGATGGATATTTTCATCTGTCGAAGTTTAGTATCGTTTTGCGTATTGTAAGCAGCATCTCGAAGGCTTTTTAGTTTGAAAATATCCCCAGCAGCAGGTTCCTGCTCTTCGCAATATTTTGTACAGTGAATAATTCAACCTCATCATCTTCTTCACTCTCATCATAATTACTTTCAACTTCGTAATTCATTCAATCATTTAGCTCAGTAGAATTAAAAATTTCAGATGCTAAATCATCAAGTAAATCAATTACTTCGGCGAAATCGCTGCGTTTCAGTCTTGCTAGAGGAACTTCATCATCCGTGTCCCATTCGTCTTCATAAAGAATTTTATTTAAGCACTTTTTAAGAACATTCGTCCCAACTTTATGCCAAGCATTGCAAATCGAAATGGCCACGTTTTTTAATATAAAAGTTTTAAGAGCATCTACGAGATTTTCTGAACTTGATAAAATATCTGACGAAAAACTTTTACGATAATTAATTTTTATTGCAAAACCGAAAGAAATAAGTGCTGCCGGAATTATTGAGGTAGAAAAAATTATGGTGTTCGGATTATGGAGTACTTAATGGCAACTAATTAAGCGTCCGGTTTATCCCGTTGTCCGAATTTTCAAGTGTCCGAAATATCGCGTTTATACTGTATATAATTTTGTAAATCCCAAAATTTTGATCACATCTGGCTTATTTTATTTTTTCCTATTTTATTTATTTTTTAATATAAACTTTTTTTAATTATTTTATTTTACTTAATTTTTTTTATTTTGAGCGATTTTTTTATATTTTCTAATAAACTTTTTTTTCCTTTTGAATTTATTTCATTTCTTATATAAATGAAAATGCCACATACATATGTACATTCCAATAAATCTGTGTTCATGTATAAATAAGTTATAGTTTGCACTGAAAAGAACGTGACAGTGACATTTCTGTCACTAATTTTAAGTTGACATAAATGACAATAAAAATTTTTGTCCGAATCTGCTCAAATTTACTAAATAAAATAATGTGTAGGGAAATTCAAGAATATTCATTGATATTGATTCTGATCCAAGGTATATAGGCGGCAACTTTAGTATAAACACCCGGATATCCGGGATGAGCACATCCATAACCAAATGATACAACCCCTAACAAGTAATAACGATAAGAGGAGTCCGATACCTAAAAGAAAAAATATTATATAAATTTTTCTAAACGAAAAATACTGCTCCCTATTCATTTATACCTGGGGCATCATTAAAGGACCACCGGAGTCACCCTGACAGGCATCAGCCATGTAATTTCCCGCACAAATTATCTAAAGTGGTATAAATAATATAAAATTAAAGCTTCTGCTCTGAAATAGTCGAACGAGAATTATTTTACCTTGTCACTAAATTTAATACTATTAAAAGCGGATGAATAATTTCGTTCACACTCCTGTCGATCAATGACCGGCACTTGTATGTCTTTTAAGACATTCGAGGTGGGTCCTTGATGCTTTTGAGCACCCCAACCCGCCAAAAACGGATGCATGCCAACAAAGTCTTCTAACAGAAACGTGGGCTCGTCTGGCAGGCAGATGGTTTTTATTAAGTCTGTTAAAGTTTTAAAATTGGTAAAAAGAAGGATCCAGTAGTGATGCTAATTAAACGACTCCTTTCTAGTGTCGTATAATTTTAATACTACAGATAAAACTTTTTCATACTTTTTGATTTTATTTTATATCTTTGTAAGCTTGTTCGCTCCTTATAGAGATCAAACTAACTACATCAATGGTCTTAAAAATTTTAGCATCCAGTAAGCAAGTCTTCCGCTAAAGGTTGCCAGGAATACCCTATCACACTAAGAGGCATCAATCTCGGATCAGAAAACGCTCAAAGATTGATACAATACTTGAATTAATATATGGAGGACTGGAATATAAATTTAGAAACATCGTGCCCGTAAGCACTTCTTGAAAAAAATTTTTGTGTTCTGCCTGCCGAATTACAATACTGTCAGACTAGTCAGACAACATCGGTAGGAGCCTATTTAAGTGTTATATTTATAAATTACTTTGCAAAAGTAATCGGTAGGAGCCTTTTTAAGTGTTATATTTATAAATTACTTTGCAAAAGATTAAAAATCATCACAATCAAAAAAGATGTGCGAAATTATCAAAAACGCTAAAACAATAAAATTAGCCGGATTTTTTTAAAATTGGTATTTACTCTATCGAATAAAATAATTATCAAGTTAATATTAGCTATTTAAAATAAATTTAAAAAATTTAAAAATATTAAAAAAAAACTGCCTAAAAACCAAAAAGGATATAAAATATAAAGAAAACTTAAAGGATTATAGAAACAAAAAATCGCAAAAAAGCGAAAAGTTAAAAATCGCTAAAATGAAAAAAATCGTTAAAGGAAAAGGAATCGTCTCAAAAAATAAAATCCCAATTCAATAAATATGCATATCCAAAGATACGAGTGCAGGTACACGAGTAGTGTGTAGTGCGCTCACTTACCTGTCATGACTACCGTTTCATTCAGTCGAATTAAGGCCAAGTCGTTTGTAATACTTTTCAAATCAAATTTGTCATGTACGATTGTACGTTCTATACCATAATTTCTGGCTCCCTGTTCGGCCTTGTTTGTAAGATCGTGGGCTCCTAAACGAACAAACAGCAAGTAATTTGTAATACAGTGCGCAGAAGTAATGATATATTTCGGCGATATTAGACTGCCACCACATAGATATTTTACAGAGCGCGAATCGTATTCATCGCGATAAGCCAAGGCTGCTATCCACGGATAATTTCCTGCAACCATTAAGTACATGTGAAACCATCTCAAATAAATTCCTAGCGTAATTGAATTCACCTTTTCTGGCCTCAGTGCCTCCAACAACGCGATTAAGTATCCCTTGATTTACGCCACATGTCAAAGACTGTTCCGAAGTTATGGGTGATGGTTGTTGGATCAGCTGTATTATTGCGTGAGGCGTTGTAGTCGAATCGGTGGGAATAGCTGTGGCTTCTGGCGTTGGTGTTGGGGTAACAATATTTCCAACCACCGATATAACACTAAAGTCGGAATCGGGAAAAATCATTGCTTGTAAATTGTTATTACTGGCAGTGGTGTGCGATGTATCACCATCGAGCGGTGCAAATGTAAATGGTGTTGTCTCAACGAAATTTGCTGGAGATATTTCTACTGGCGGAGTATCTTTTGCTGCTATTGCATCCTGGCTGACTATTCTACAACAAATCTAGTAAAATGATTTGACAATAATTGTTAGATTGTGTTTAAATAAATGAAAAATATAGTTTGCCTTTCAAAGAAGAAAGCAAAGAACTTTTACGCTCCTCAGACCGCCAGAAGACCCAAATCATGACTCGTTGCAAGTATACTTTAAACAATTATTAGTGAATTATAAACTCGATGATATTTCAAAATAGCTAACTTGGCCAACGAAAAGGATAGTTAGTTACTGACTGAATGAGAAGTGCAACGATAGTCGTGAAGTGCTTTTATGGACTATGCCAGAAAACTACTTACCAAAAAATTAATTCCATCAAATCCACAAATAGATTTGCTTATGAATGTTTGAAAGTGAATGGGGTGTAAGCCTGTCCGACTCTCAACATAAAATTCCTCAACCACATGGGAACATTTATCAATTCGTGTACATATGCCGGCCCGCAAGCGTCCGTCAATACAACTATGAGCTACAAAAGGAACTGAAGGAACGAAAATTAAAATTAAATTTTATTATTTTCATAAATAAGCAAACCCGATTCCCTTTTGATTTTGTGTAAAATTTCAACTGAATGGGGCAAGTCTCCCTTTGGATCCGGCATTAAAAATGTTAATAAAGATATTAAATGCAAATACATGGCGAAAACGGTATAGCAAATTTACGCATAGTTAAGGTATAGAGAAACGACCTTCTAGAAGACAAGCACGCTGGTCGAAAGCTAAAAATTGGCTACTCGCAAACAAGCGCTGACGGAATAATTCTACTTGCAGGGTAAATAAAATTCTGAAATTTTTTTCACCCACTACTTTCCGTCATTTAATTTTAATTAAGCTTTTGCAATAAAGTCTGTGTTAATACTGAACAGTATTTTGTTCTTTTTTTAAATAGAACTTTTATGACGGTCACTTAAAATGAATTTTTTTTTAGATTAGAATATGGAACGCTTATTACACATCCACTAACTGCACTACTTAAATTGTTTAAATAGCGCAACGAAATAATAACGCAGCCTTAAATCGAGAACAATAGTAACACTATCCACAAAATAAATATTAAAACGAATTACAAAATCTGAAAAATTCCGAATAATTATGCTGAGATAAGATTGCTTGCATTTGAAATAGAAAAGAAATCTTGAATGGCAAATAGCTTATGTGGAACAGAGATAATGATAATTATTAATTTGAAGAAGCACTGAATTAACTAAAGTAACTAAAATTTCTTTTAATTATTTTATAATAATTTTTTTCAATTTACTTTATTCACTTCAACGTATTCATTTGTGTGTTTTTTATTACATCAATTTATTTTATTTATTTTCATTTTATATAAATGCTAGTAAATAAATAATAAGTTATATTTAAATATTTTTATTTTTTTCTTAATTCATATAATTTTTTTTCATTTAATTTTTTTTATAACCTTAAACTTTATTTATTGTACTTTAGTCACTTCAACGTATTCATTTGTGTATTTTTTTTATTACATCAATTTATTTTATTTATTTTCATTTTATATAAATGCTAGTAAATAGCATTTATTTATTTTATAACTTATATTTTAATTTTTTTATTTTTTTCTTAATTCATATTAATGTTTTTTCATTTAATTTTTTTTTATTATAACATTAAACTTTATTTACTGTACTTTATTCACTTTAACGTATTTATTTTTTTTTATTAAATCACTTTTATTTTATTTATTTTCATTTTATATAAATGCTAGTAAATAAATAATAAGTTATATTTAAATTCTTTTATTTTTTTCTTAATTCATATTAATTTTTTTTCATTTAATTTTTTTTTTATTATAACATTAAACTTTATTTACTGCACTTTATTCACTTTAACGTATTCATTTGTGTGTTTTTTTATTACATCAATTTATTTTATTTATTTTCATTTTATATAAATGCTAGTAAATAAATAATAAGTTATATTTTAATTTTTTTATTTTTTTCTTAATTCATATTAATGTTTTTTCATTTAATTTTTTTTTATTATAACCTTAAACTTTATTTATTGTACTTTATTCACTTTAACGTATTCATTTGTGTGTTTTTTTTATTACATCAATTTATTTTATTTATTTTCATTTTATGTAAATGCTAGTAAATAAATAATAAGTTATATTTAAATATTTTTATTTTTTTCTTAATTCATATAATTTTTTTTCATTTAATTTTTTTTATAACCTTAAACTTTATTTATTGTACTTTAGTCACTTCAACGTATTCATTTGTGTATTTTTTTTATTACATCAATTTATTTTATTTATTTTCATTTTATATAAATGCTAGTAAATAAATAACAAGTTATATTTTAATTTTATTTTTTTCTTAATTCATATTAATTTTTTTTTCATTTAATTTTTTTTTTATTATAACATTAAACTTTATTTACTGCACTTTATTCACTTTAACGTATTCATTTGTATGTGTTTTTTTACATCAATTTATTTTATTTATTTTCATTTTATATAAATGCTAGTAAATAAATAACAAGTTATATTTTAATTTTATTTTTTTCTTAATTCATATTAAGGTTTTTTCATTTAATTTTTTTTTATTATAACATTAAACTTTATTTACTGTACTTTATTCACTTTAACGTATTTATCTTTTTTTTATTAAATCACTTTTATTTTATTTATTTTCATTTTATATAAATGGAAATAAATAAGTTAAATTTTAAATTTTTTAATTTTCTTTACTTTATATTAACTTTTTTTTATATGCTGTTGTTTTATAACATATTTTATTTTATTTTATTATATTTCATTTCTTTAACATTATTCACTTTAACGTATATATTTGTTTTTTTTCACACCATGAACTTTATTTTATTCCTATTATACATACATAAATAAAAACAAATAAGAAATTAATGAAATTTTAATTAATTTGTTTTATCTGATGTTATTTTACAACATTATATTTTATTTTATTGTATCTTATTTTATTATATTTTATTTTATTTATTTTACTTTTTTTATTTACATTAACATATTAATTTTATTTTTCTTTTAATTAATTTTATTTTTTATTTAATTATGCTTTTTGTATTTATTTTATTTTCAACACATTATTGTTTTTTTTTTTGAATAGAAAAAATTTTGAAAAATTTTAAATTCCAAAATATTAATAAAATATAATTATTAAAATAATATTATTTTAAATTTATTTTATCATTCTCCTTTTTCAAATTAATATTATTTTATTTAATTAAACTAATATTAGTTTTTTTATTAGTTCTTAATTGTCTCCCATTGAATTAAATTTAATTTTGCTTAATTTTTTTATAATTTACTTATTTTATTCCACGTTTGAATACATTTTGTGGGATTTCTTTATTTCATTTTGTTTTAATTTATTACACGATCATTTATTTTATTATATTTTAATTATTTTTACTAATTTCTTATTTTATTTTATTTGATTTTTTTAATGCCAATTTTTTTATATTTTATATTACTTTATATATTTTTTATACAATTTTATTGTTTATTTTATTTAAATTCATTATCAAATTTAAAATAAAATTTTATGTTATTTTGTTTTTTAATTTTTTTTCAATTTAATTTATTACATTTATTTTTAAGAAATTTTTTATTATTTTTTATTATATTTTCCATTATTTTACATAAAACTATTTTCATTTATTTAATATCTAATAGTGTTTATTACTTTTAGTGTACATTTTGAATTTGTTTTTTAACTATTAAAATGTATTTTATTTATTTCAATTTTTTATATTATATTTTTCTTCATTTCATATCGTATTATTTTAATACTTTTTTTTCATAATATCTAATAATGCAATTTTGAATTTGGAATTTAATTTTATTTTACTATTAATTTTAATTTAATTTATTTTATTTTATTTATATATATTTTTTGTAATATAATTATTTTACTTATTATTTTTTATTATTAAATTATATTTTATTGACTGAAATATTTTTTTATATAATTTCAAACTATTCATTATTATTTAATTAAATTTAATTTCATTTTAAATAACGCAGTGTATGAATCTTGCTTTTTCACAAAAATACAATTTTAATGTAGAAGGGGAAAATAAAGGCCCACTCAGTCAAACGCCTTTGTTTGTCAGAAATTAGATCGCAGGATCAACAGCACAATTCCTTAAGCTCTAATAATGAACTTCCTACTTACATGTGAATGAAGAAATATCAACAGCGAAAAATATTACTAAACAAAAGGTTAATAAATTGTTGGCCATTTTCTATCCACTGCCAGAAACCGATGGGCTCTAACACGCAACGAAATTCGTACTAAATCAGAAAAATTAAAATAACCGAAACCCCGATGCTACAAATACCAGGTATCACATCGTCAGTACAACAAAAAGAAAAAATCGTGGTTTCTTATTGTTGTAGTATTGCTGCGTATTGTCCATCGGCACCTGCCTCTAATCCAGCTTATCTTACAGAATATCCAAGTTTGACGTCACCTGCAAAATATCAATTCTAGTGATAAACTGAGGCAGATAGAAAAAAAATAAAATTATTTAGATATTCTATCTCTTTTCTATGAGCTCTTCCAAGCGAAAGAAAACTGAAAATAAAAAAAATAATTACGATTAATAAATAATTACTTTGCCGCGATTTGCATTTCTTTTTTATATATATATTTTTTAATAAATTTAACTTTATATTTTATATTACTTATGCCATTTATAATTAAAATTTGTTTTTATTTTTTTATATATTTAAATCGCACTGAAGTCCCAAAATTAATATTTATCAAAATATTTTCTTCTTAAATATTAATATTTGATAGAAAATTAATTTCTTATAAAAAAATATATTGAAATTGATTATTGAGAGTGTCGGAAATATTAGCATGTGTAGCATACTGTGGAAATGGAGAGCAAAATATTGTGCAAATAATTACTTCAGCAGAAGGTCTTGGAAATTAAAAAACATCAACTAAAAGTTAAAAAAGTTTTTTTTTTCATTTTGAAAAGTGAAAGACGTAAAATATCGTGGTATAAAATAAATTTTGTGTTTTGTGGCGACCAACTTTCCGACTAGTTTTCCTTTGTGAACGTTTACATTTTAGTTTTGTTTTTCCCACGACACCACTGTGCCGTATGTAACTGCTGAATTTTCTTAGTGTATTTAAGTATCCTTTTAACCATCGGCCATTATAAGATGAAACCTTTGAAATCTGGAGCAAAGAAGCCTTATATATTTCAAATTTATTAACAAGAAGTATAAAAGATTCTTCCGAATTAAGAACAAACATCAGAAGTCATCATGCATTCAATTGGCATCGTTTTACCAACCATTTTATTGATACTCGCATTGGCCTACGTTGAATGCCAATTGACATTTTCGACCGACTGGGGCAAACGATCGGCGGCAAATTCTGGCGGATTCTTCGATTCGCAGTCGGGCAACTGCCGGACATCCAATGAAATGTTGCTGGAAATCTTTCGATTTGTACAGGTGACTTATCCTTAAAATTTGATTTTTTCTAATTTTTATTATTAATTTTTTGTTTTTTTTTTTTGTTTTTGATTACAGAATGAAGCACAACAATTTTTGGATTGCAAGCATCGGGAATAATTTTTTACTTTCAAAATAATGTAAATATATTTATAATTTTATATTGTTTAATTTATTTATTAAGTGTCTATTAATGATAAAATTATAACCATGGAGTAGTCGGCATAGGTTTTAGAGGTTCTTTGCTAAAATTATTATTAATTTAATTACGAGTATTATACACTACCAGTATATTAAAATTTAACTATATATTACCTTTGAGTTCATTTTATCGGAAATTAAAAATAAATAACTGCATGTGATCATTTAATTTTCAAAATAAATAAAATAAATTAGCTTTTTAACATATTTTTTGTAGTTTTTTTTATATTCTTCTCAGTGCTTTTATTTAAAAAATAAATAATATTACAATTCGAAATAATAAAAAAATTAATAAAAAAAATATCAATATTATAATAAATATAATAAAATAAAAAAAATATATATAATCTTGGTCATTTTTAATTGGATTTACGCTGATTTCAAGAAAGAAAAAGTAGTTCGGAATTAAAATCTGATTCCGTATAATATTTAAATTCTCATTCTCTTCTTCATTTTGGGTAGTTCCCAAAATAGTTCATGACAAAATATAAAATAAATTTATTATTTTGTAATTTATTCTTTTGTTGTTGTTATAAGTTTGATTTCAGTAAACTTGCCAGTTATCTTTAATTGGACGTTGAATAAACCTTTAGAAATATTTGGGTAAGGTTTCCGGAAGGTCTGCTTTAGCATGATAGAATGAGTATAGAAAAAAGTTGATGGGAATAATCAATAGCTGAACATGAATATTTGCCATCTTTAGTATAATAGAATATTAATTAATTACAAATTTAAATACATTTTTCTTTTTCATATACGAAAAAAAAACTGCTGTTCTATTGCTTGACATCCGAAAAGGTGCAGCATCAAATATGTTTACATTTGCGATAAATTGCAATTATTTATATAAAATATACTTTGAAAATAAATTTATAAGGTGTAGAAAAAAGTGCCGGTTGACTGGGCCATAGCCGATATACACGATAAATTAATTTGTTAGGTTTTTAGTTTTGTATTCAATGAAATTGGCAGTTTGAACACAAAATCAGCTGTGCTATTGGTTTCAATCCTAAGAACAAGCTTGAACTTTACCTGCGGAGGTCGTATGTAAATAAATAAAAGAAAAATAATTACAAATATTATTATAATTACTTCATAAAAATGAAATTACAACTTAATCATAAATTTGCAAATTTTATAAGTATTTCACATCCATGTAAATTTTCGCTACCGCAATTACAATTTTTTTAAGATCAGTTTCGATTTGGATAAATAGCAGTTGCTTTTTAATCTTGAGAAATAATTTATAGCAATTATTAAAAGTTATCAAGTACTAAAAAAATAGTTCATTAAAAGTTCAATGTTCCTGCTCTCACTATCTCTCTCTCTCTTTATATCTCTATCCATATCATATCAACATCATACGAATTGCCATAATGCGAAAAACCGTATTAATAATTATTTTATTAATAAGAAAACTTGAACTTATATGCATGGAACCAGATAGAAATCCATTATTTATTCAAAATTTTTATATTTCTTCTCTTCTATTTAAAAGAACCAAATATTTCATTTTGGGTTATTCCAACGTATTTTTCTTATCCGATTTTATATTCCGGTTTTCGGGTTCACAATGATATTAATCCTCAACAGAATTTTTTTTTTATATTTCATATTAGAAGTTTGGAAATGCATTCAGAGTAACTGCATGAGATTCCCAATAGAGAAGTAGGACTGTATTTAAATATTCTCTCGTCAATGGCTCAGCACATAATTTAATAAATTTAAAATAAGAAAACTTCAATTATAATTATAAAATTGTTTTCAGCCTGCACATAAATTTAATTTATTACATCGTATATATAAATACACACATCTGTTTTAGTTTTAATTTTGGTATTAATTTTTAATATACTGGTAGTGTATAATACTCGTAATTAAATTAATAATAATTTTAGCAAAGAACCTCTAAAACCTATGCCGACTACTCCATGGTTATAATTTTATCATTAATAGACACTTAATAAATAAATTAAACAATATAAAATTATAAATATATTTACATTATTTTGAAAGTAAAAAATTATTCCCGATGCTTGCAATCCAAAAATTGTTGTGCTTCATTCTGTAATCAAAAACAAAAAAAAAAAACAAAAAATTAATAATAAAAATTAGAAAAAATCAAATTTTAAGGATAAGTCACCTGTACAAATCGAAAGATTTCCAGCAACATTTCATTGGATGTCCGGCAGTTGCCCGACTGCGAATCGAAGAATCCGCCAGAATTTGCCGCCGATCGTTTGCCCCAGTCGGTCGAAAATGTCAATTGGCATTCAACGTAGGCCAATGCGAGTATCAATAAAATGGTTGGTAAAACGATGCCAATTGAATGCATGATGACTTCTGATGTTTGTTCTTAATTCGGAAGAATCTTTTATACTTCTTGTTAATAAATTTGAAATATATAAGGCTTCTTTGCTCCAGATTTCAAAGGTTTCATCTTATAATGGCCGATGGTTAAAAGGATACTTAAATACACTAAGAAAATTCAGCAGTTACATACGGCACAGTGGTGTCGTGGGAAAAACAAAACTAAAATGTAAACGTTCACAGAGAAAAACTAGTCAGAAAGTTTGAGCAGTAGGGGATTGTGGCTACATAACTACATAACTGCAAATATTGTTAGCTGGAAATGTTGCTTTGCAGTCAGCTACATATTACTCAGCTAAATTTTAAATAATGAAAGCTATAAAAATTTTTACTTGGCTTGCACAAAAAAAATATTTGAGACTAATTTTTCCGAATACATTTACCCGAAAAAAATATGCTTTTTTCTAATTTAAAGTTTAATTCCAAAATAAACCAGCATTTATAAATAAATTTAATTTTTGTAAATAAATCATAATTTCAGCACATGTTTGTAATTGTTTACAACAATAAGTGAGATACCGACAAAAGCTACCGGGAAATTTCAACCGGTAATACAAGGTATGAGAAAAGAGAAAATTTTAGCCGTGAATTTCAATCCACAATTATACTGATAATATAACTGGTGATTGTAATACCGCAGAATGGCAAACATTTCTAAACCAGTAAATCGAAAAGCCCAAATAATCCGTGACAATATGTTGTTGCCTTGAATAACTATATAATTCTTCCATACACTTTGGTCTCCTCTTACAAATCAAGATTTGCTCCAAATTTTTGGACGATCTGCATTTTAAAGCAATTTTAAAGAAAGTACATAAAATTTGACAGCGCGTTTTGTCTCACTGTGTAACACTTTATTAATGCCATTAATAATACAACATGCTTTTTTTTCTTTTGTTTTTCTTTTGTTTGTTAATATAAACTCTTCAATCGATTACACTAAATTGTAAAAAATATGTATAAATATATACTTATATATGTAATTTAATAATTTTTTATCCATAAAAAGTATGAACAAAACACACAAATAAGTTTTAGTTAAATTTAAAAAATCAACTAATAATTTTGATGATTTGCTTCGCTTTCTTTCTATAATTATTAATATTTTGACAATACAATAAATATTTGATTAAAAAGTTTTCATAAAAAAAGTGATATATTTTAAAAGAATACAAAGATTTTATTTTAAAAAATTCTAGCAAACTTATAATAAAAAATATTTCCTGTTTACTTTACATTTCAATTTTACTCGAGTTTTTTTTAAAAAAAATGTTTATTACAAAATGACTTATTAAAATGTGTAAACGAAAATCAACATGAAATGATAATTTTTGAGCAAAAAAATTCTTAAGATCAGTTTGTTAACATGTGTGCATATATCGTCACATAAAATGGCAAGGGACATAACAAAGTTATTCTTTCGTTTTGTTTGCTTATACCACGTTCACACAAATAGCAGCAAGTAACGTTCACAAGATGGAATCAACATGTTTCACTATACAAAATGTTGGGAGCGAGGCAAGACGTTTCACCATACAAAATGTTGGGAGCGAACAAAAATGATTAATTTTCATTTTAGTATCGAACTCGTATAGTTTGTTATCATCTCCAATTTTAATGCAAAAAAATACAAAAACGAAGATATCAAAAATAATTAATTTGTTGAAAAGATAAATAAAAAGCATTAAAAACTAAAAAAAAAAACAAAGAAAAGAAAAAATTAGTATTCCCTGCGAAAAAGCAGTAGAAATAAAAGAAATAAAATTATGTGAACACCGAGCTTCTATCCGAGTGCGAACAAAGTGGCAGAGTAAAATTGTCACATGTCGCAGGAATATAGTTTTACATCAATACAAACGTGACAGTGAGTATACCTCTCATTTGATTTTTAAAAACTTGTGCATTTGTTTGAATTCTGCAAAACTATTCAAAAAAACCGTACTGATAAATAGAGTGGCTTAGCTCATGAAGTTACCCAGAACTTTCGTTTGTTATGCATTTGCATTTTTGCAAGATTCTACCAAATTTTTTCTTTGTGTACAACTGTTTTCTTCTTCAACTACTTCACTAAACAACGCTCGGTCAAAATCAGATTTTCCAATTGCGATGCCGCCGCTTTATTTCGGTATGCTCCTTACAAAATGTAAAAAACCCTTTGCCTTTGTGTTTAGGGAGGGCAATACAAGTGCAACTCTACTGACAAGTTTACTCCAGTGTTGATCTCTGAGCAACTATGGAAGTGTATTGTTTCAACAATTACTGTATACGCCGCGATATAAAATGCTGTCAATTTTATAAACACTTATTAAGCAGTTTTCATTACGAAATGTGGTTCCTAACAAGCAAAAGAAGATATAAAACTATTGCCATTTTAGCAATCCAAGGAATAGTTAATAATGCTAGACTTAATTTTCATTAAATTGGATTATCATTTAAATTAATTAGAAAGTTCTAACGAATGTACTAATTGAAGAGGCAAAGCAATTTTTTTGCCTACACAGAAATATGGACTCTACAATCCACCAAAAACAAAGTGAGCTATCGAAAGCATGTAGACTAATTAACTTGGCATTTCAACCACGTTAGATATATTTCTGATTATTAAATGTGTTGTTTATGGCCTTTTACATTTTATATGACATTATGTGCATATACACATTTACTTTAATATTATATGCGCCCCTATTCAGCGTTCCTAGACTGTTTGTATTACCTACGCCTCTATATTTTAATAACACTTTTTGAACATTTTTTTTCTTTAATTTTTTAGTTAATTTAAGTTTTTAGTAGCGCATACATGCAACATTAAATTTAGTTTCGAAATGTACATTTTTAGAACAAAAGTTTATGAAAATTTAATTTCAAACTATATGTTTCCAACACAAATTATTATTATTAATCTTTTTGCTTTTATTAATACGCCACTAATACATTTTATTTCACTTTTGTGTATAATTTAATTTCGTGCAATACAAATTTAGAGGCACTTCTTTTTATATTAAAAGATTACAAAAGAAAATATTTGGCATTTGTAAGGAAATATGCGAAGGAGTAGTTTTAATTAGATTAAAAACAATCTGAAGCGTTAATTTATTTAAAAAATATATGTATATTATAAATATTTGCACATTTAATTAATATTATACATTAAATATATGCATAGCGTAACATGAATATAGAAAGGTTGTATGTGAATAATGTTTTCGTACATTATTTTCAAGATATTTTTAATTGAATTAATTTTGTCCTGTTCAGTCGCGTAATACCAATTTTAAAAACCACTCAATGATGATGGTAAATGTGGTTTAGGTCCTTTCCATATTACGGCAATGATATGTGTGTATGCATGCATCTCTTTATAGTTAGTTGTATATAAGTAAATTTTAAATAAAATTTGTTTTATGTTATAAAATAATTTGTAAATTTCAAAATTATGTTTAATTCCTGTAAAGTCAATAAATACAATAAATACAATTCGATATAATTTTTTTATTTGTGTTTAACATGCTTGAGTGGTGGTATTTGTGTTTGTTTGCTTTTTGTTTTTTATTTAATGTTTATTTTAATTTCCTATTATTCATTAAATTGAGATTTTTACACAATTTAGAACTTTGTAAAATTTAGAATATGCGTATTAATTTTAGAAGTTTAATTTGAGTTGTTTTGAGAAAAACATTCATGTGGCAGCTGTTACATACATACAAAATACATATTTTGTTTGTTTGCATGTATGTTTGTATATACATACATACTCGTACATACGTATATAAATTTTGGTGTGTTCTTTAGCATTAATCTTTTATAAAGATATGTATGTTTTTGTTCTATTTTTTGTTGTACATATTTAAATCAGTTTCTAATATTAAGTTTGCATTTGTAGTATCTCACTCCATTTACAAAACACAACACTTTCTTTTCTTTTTATTCTTATAGCTTTCTTCGATAATGGGCCTCTCGGCTATTTGAAATTTTCTAACAAGTCGCACTAGTTCATGGAAAGCCTGATCGATATTTATTCTGAGTCTGGCACTGCACTCAATGTAGGGGATCATCATTTGGCGGCTGGCATTTTGTGCTTCTTCCAGTGATACTTGACGCTGTTGCTCTAAATCGCATTTGTTGCCCACCAACAGCATGGGAAACTCATCACGATCTTTAACACGCAAAATCTGTTTTTGGAATTTTGCAATTTCATCGAAACTGGAATGATCATTTAGCGAAAAGACTAGCAAAAAGCCTTCACCTGAACGCATATACTGTTCTCGCATAGCACTGAATTCCTCTTGCCCGGCTGTATCAAGTACTGATTGAAAAAAACAATACAAATTTAATGAAGTTTCCAAGTATGAACACATCGAGAAAGAAATCAAGTTTTAAAAAAAAAAATTTTCTAGCGAGAAAATAATAATAAATATTGATATTATGCAATTTCTCAACTTCATTGGAAAATCCATTTTACGAGGGACAGATTTAAATTAATTTAATAACTTACTGTCCAATTTCGCCGGCACATCGTCAATAACGCACTGTTTGGTATAAGAGTCTTCGATTGTGGGATCATAATCCATTACAAAGTAACTCTGAAAAAATAAGATGGGCATGTATATCAATATAAATATTTAAAAAATTATGAAATATAATTATTATACATTAATTATAATAATACTAAATTAGTTTTCCATCTTTTCAACGTTTGTACTTTCATTTTCTTATTCTGTGGTTTTTTTAATGGAGCGATATTTTCATGTCGACAGTTTTTTTATTTCAGCGATTTTTAACAATTTCTGTTTTTAGCCTTTTTTCTGGTTTTTGAAAAATTTTTTCATTTAATGATTTTTTTTTTTAATAATTTCGGCATTTTCCCAGCGGACGACTTTATTTCCTTTCATTTTAAAGATTTTTCCATTTTTTCAAATTTCATTTCGTTATTAAATTTCTTTTTCATTTAGAAAATTTAATTTTTTCTAAATATTTCCTTTAATTTTGATGAATTTTTCAAATGTTTGACCTTGGCGGTTTTTTTATTTGGATTATTGTTCCCTTAGCGGTTTTTCTTCATTCTGTCGATTTTAATTTTTCTTTAATATTTTTTTATTCACACAATTTTACTTTCTTCTAAATAAAAATAATTTTTTCTGCCCACTATTTTCATTTTCGAAACTTGTGAACTTGACATTTTTCTTTTCTCTCCTCTTTTTTCTTTAAATGATTTTCAATTTTTAAGAGTTTTTCATTTAAAAGATTTTTTTTTCTTTTTTTGATATATCTTTCATTTTAACCTCCTCTTCTGTTTAGCGATTTATTATTCAGACAGCATTTTTATTCCAACTTTCCAGTTAACTGATTTCTCTTAATTATGAAGAACTTTTTAATTATTCGTATTTTCTTTATAAAATTGTTTATACATATACATATGTAAATACACATGAGGAAGTATTGCTGTTGATTGCATTACTAATTTGAGTTTTCTCTTATACATAAATGTATATATGTATGTAGTATGTACATGCTATGGACACATGTATGTACATACATACATATGTACATATGTATTTATATAAAATTTGAGCAGAAAATAAATTGGTAGCAAAAATGCAAAAACAAATTATGAAAAATATTTATGTATGCATATTGCATATAAAACCCCGCTCTTATTCTTTTAAAATATATGTATTATAAATTTCTTGTTTGTTTATGGATATACGTATGTGTGTATGTATAAGTATTTGCAAGGAAAAAAACTTCAAAACATTATAGTATAACATACATGGTATGTAATTATATATTCTCGCATAAAAATTATTCTCATAGTCTTCTTTCATACATATGTATCACAGCCTTACTTGAGAAACTTTTCTTCAATTGCCTTTTGAACCTGCAATTACTTTCAGACTCGAAGATTTTGCTTCAGCAAGTTTCGTTTTCTTTACTTTCAACTTTATATGGTTTTCCACATTTGCAGCCAACTTCACACATAAATTTTAAAATCAAGACTTGACGAGAAAAAGCTGATGTGTGTGAAAGGGGGCATAAGTAATTCACTGCAAAAAGAGATTGCTGAACTTGAAGTGCTCTAGTCATGGATTATTTACGAGGCAACACAGCCCTTAAGAAATCATGACCAATAATATTTTATATGTATGTATGTTATTTCTGTATGTAAATCCCGTTGTGATCATCAAAAAAATTCATTTTTTGTAGCATTTTTCCAGTAAAGTTTAGGGAAAGGTATTAAACAACCCACTTTTAGTTTTTCAGGAGGATCGCAACTCCTGAATGTCTATAAGAGCATGTATAGATATCTGCATACTATGTATATATGTATATAGATACATACATACATATGTATATAAGTAGGTATGAACGAGTATTTATAAAAGTATTTTTAACACACACCCAAAGTAAATACAGCTAGAACTGCTTACAACACTCATAAGATAAAGGAAATAAAAAAGATGATATCATTGCAAGAAATACTTAAGATGAAAGAAAAAAGAACGACTTATAAATAACCAACAACAAAGTAAATGACTAATGCAACAATTAAAGAAGAGAAACTGCATTTAGTTCTTAAAATAAAATGCGGGACAAAAATATTTCTAAACAAAGAAACATATTGATATGTACCTACAAACATATTTACATACATACATAACGATATGCATATGTATAAATACACAATGATGACAACACAAATCAAAAGTCTAACATCGTATACAGAGATAATAAAAATTAATAATTAAATCAAATATGCATAGAATGACAACACATTTACATAAACATTTAATTATTTACTTATTAATATATATATATATATATGTATATATATATGTATGTAAGTATGTATGTATGTATGTACATATAGACTCTAGACATGCATAACTATGAAAGACAAATTTTTTCATTACTTAATACAGTTGCTCTTTTGATTGGTTTATTTTTACAAATTGTATGACGTAAATTACTAAAAATAAATCGACCCCAACGGCTGCAAAGACAAATAGCAGGGTGGCTGGGAGACCCATCACACTTTATGATAAATGAGAGAGCGGTGATAATTAACAAAACAAAATGATAATATTGTTCTCGTTGTGCATTTGAGAGAGAAGAATTCAACTTTTCAAGAGTTAAAGAGCAGCATGTGATTTGGGGAAATGATGTAAAATGGGGGATTTTCACTCGTAATTGGGTATTACGATTTTATGAACATCCCTGGGTTTTTTTTAGACTTTCTTCCTTAAAGATTTTTCGAAAATAGTTAGCCATCATATTGCAGGAAAAGGGATTTTGTTTTTTATATATTTCTAAAACCAAACATATATGAGAATTGTAAAATATTTCTCTCTCTAAGAAAAATTCAATTGCATACATGTGTATGTGTTATACATTGTAATGCAATCTACCACCTACAAAGTCGAAAGATTTATAAAATACGTCATCTCTGCTGAAAAAATAGAATAATGTGGCCTAAAAATATCAGATTTTTATGACAAGTAAAAGATTATGAAAATTTTCATAAAACTACAATTTTCATGCGATCAGAGTTGCTTTTACATCAATCAGCAAAGAAAAAATTGTTTGCATCGTTTTTGTATGAAAGGGTAACATCTCCAACACCATTTTGAGGCGATTTTTTAAAATAGGATAAAATTTAATTTAAACAAATAAAATAATTTATACAAAATTTGTTTGGGAAAAATTTGTTTGCAATGGATTTCGGTGATAGGAAAATTGAAAATTAATGATAAATTACAAAATTAACTGGCATCCCTGCTTAAGAGAATGATATAAATATATTAAATAAATACACTTGTATGTAAAATGTAAATAGCATTCTGACTGATGTATGATGATCGTCATCGCTATGGAAATCCATTTTTAGAAATTATTTCAATTTTAAATATTGTATCTGTGTGCACATACACAAATGATCTTGACCGTTTTGTCGAAAAATGACAAACACGCACACACTTAAATTTAATAGTGAATGAAAATACATTTTTACAGTTAGACCCCGATTATATGACTTGCAAGGATAACAAAAAAACGCGTTTAATAAGTTGCAAATCAAACAACAAAAAAATTAAGAATATTTTTATTATTTTATTTGTATGTTCATATAAGCATTTTAATTGAGTAAGTACGCAATATATATTTATTTATTTTTCTTGATTCTTTTTGACGATTTACTTTCAAGCTTGAAATTATAAAATGTTGTTTGTGTAATGCAAATAGAAACGTAAATTAAATAGACATGAATTTGTAACAGGAAATCAGAATGTCGATCTTTGTATTTGTTTGGTTGAAAAACATTTGCTGTAAGTAAGCTTGCCGATTGAAAGTTAAATAAGTATCCTGCTGTTCTAAGATGCATTTGGATAAAGCAATGCATTTTTAATATACTGCTGAATATTTCTTTTTTGGATATTGAGTGCAATTTAAATAACAACTAAGTATTTGCGGAGTATAACAATAATAAAATAAATTGTAAAAGTAAATCACGTATAAAAGACGTAATAAGACATAGCGAAAACGGTGCCCTTTTCTACATATAGCTTCTTAGAGGTTCTACTGCAAATACCTACTTACACATGTGCATACATACATATGTATGCATATGGATGTATGTATGGACATTTAGGCATATGCAATTGATCGAATGTGTAATTTGCTAGTTTTCTGCATACTTTAAAATGCTAATTTTATTACAAAGTGATTTTTAATTAAAAAAGTTGCATTAATTTCAATTGCTACCGTTTAAAAATAAAATCTTTTGAAAGATATTATTTGAAGCAAACATCAGTACTTAAAACTTTTGTGACTTACGATAAATACTAAATCAAACATACATAAGATAAAAATTCTAAAATAATTTAACGTAGACATGCCTTCCCTTCACCCTTTTCTATATAATTAAATTTACTTTCACGTTTTTTGTCTGAATCAAATATAAAGATATTTGTTGTATGCCCCCATACATAAAAGAATTCAATAACTTGTGCTAGTTCTTGCTCCAAGCCCATATTTAAAGCACACAATAGTTCTTGTTTATTTTATAAATCTTTTTAGAAAGTTTCTTTGACACCAAATAAAAATACATATTCCAAACTTTTGGAATTGCGTGTGTTGGCTCCTATTGAGTAGCATATTTGCTTCTAATTTAGAATAACAAATTTCAACACACGACTACACTAAGCAGAGGTGTAGGTGTGGTTGTATTTACCTTTTTTTAATTAAATGGAATATGAAATACAAAAAAAAAAGATTTGATTTGATTAGATTACCAGGGCTTTTGGAAACATCAACATTTATTAACCAACAAAAATGAAAAAAAAGTTTATAATAATACATAGTATGTAAGAATTTATATATAAAAAAAAATTAAATTTAGAAACCTGAAAACTGTTGCTCTTAATGCGCACAAGTTTACAGAGATAAATCTTCCTTATCTAAGCAAAAAACTGGCGGTAGGACGGACAACTGTGTACTCGTATATACTTGCAATAACAATTGTAATTTAAATAAATATGTACGGATGTACCAACAGCGTTATTGTTTTTTTCATTACGGCCGACTTTTCTAACTTACCTGTATGAATTGTATGGTGATCGCAGATTTTCCAACACCACCGCCACCCACTACAACCAATTTATAAGTCTGAGTTTGAGTTGAGCTCCCAGGCCCTTGACCATTATGTTTCGACATTTGTAAATTTTTATTTACACAAATTCTTTTCAAATAATTTAAAATGCCCTTATTGCAAGTAATAAACTATTGTTTTCAAATAAAAACATACAGCACATACACCACATAACACAACTAAATTTAGTTTTCGTCTAATAAGAAGCCGTGTTGCCATATACTTACGTACCAGTGCTCCCAATTCTACATTTTGCAAGAACATTTTGCGTTTAATCGGAGAAACTCATTTAATCTAAAAACGTCTGTTTAAGCAATTTTCATCACGAATAATAAAATAATATTATTACAAGAAAATATAATTATAAATATAGACTTCTGAAGTCTATGTAAACAATTTTGCAAAGCGTATTATAAATGTTTAAGTTTTCGTTTTAATCTCACCTATGAGGAGATTTCATATTATAGGATGCCAATATATAGTATAGGATGCTACAATATAACAGGCTATTTTCAGAGTTTTACAAGTGTCAAACACCATATAAAAAATAAAGTTTGAATTCTAGCGTACAGAAATTAAATAGAACGACAAAAACAAAGTAGCTGTTCTAATAAAAATATTTAAAAACAATTGTTAAAAACTATTCTTTGAAATTATCTTTGAGATTTTTTTATTCACTTCTTAAAGAATGAGATATCTCATCATAAAAAAAAAATACATCGCATGGTAGAAATATTAGTTTTGTAGTTTTGAATGTCAAATAAATTTTTTATGGCCTGGCAATACTTTTAATACTACAGATTTTGACAACTACTTATTATTGTGGTGTACTAAAACACAGTCGTCTCCCTTGCACTCATAGGATTTGCCAACCATAAGACCAATGTGGGATGTAGTGATTTACAATGAAAAGAAAACAGTAAAAATAGTACCAACTACATAACGACTACTCGTTACTTACAATACTTTTTGTGCTTTTTGTCTTCGTCATTTTAGTTCTAAAATTTGTGAAAGAAAAATTTCAAGTGAATATTTTTCACGTTGAAATAAAAATATAAAGTGAATAAATATGGCGAGTCTTGGGGGAGAACAACAAATTGCAACAAATAATTCAGCAGGTATGTGAAAATAGGCAAATAAAAATGATAAATCTAATTTAACTAGTAAAGGATTAATAGAAAATATGCGGTGATTAATGCATCAAAGAAAAAAAAAAGTAATTGACAATGTAAAGTGAAATGTAAAATTGAAGAAAAGTTTGTGTATCTCGGAAAAACAAATCGATTGGAAATCAGCCTTGAGTAAAAGAAAAAAAGTTGAAATAATAAAAACATATTTAGCTCTTTGAGTGAATCTTTAGTTTTCCGGATTTGAAAGCAGCAGCTGTTGATTAAACAAAGTTGTGTGGAGTGGTACGACCGTGTAACATTGTTAGCAAAAAGAAAAAAAATGCATTTTAAAGGCAAGTGTAAAAGTGGAAATATTTCAAGTTGCAAGTTGATGAAAATGTGTGAGCAATTGAAAAATATTCTTATTTATTCTTTTAACGCAATTTTGTTATTTTCACTTTGTTAAGTCTGTTTTTTTTGTTTGTTTTTCTAACGTTATTTTTCCAATTGTTTGTCTGTTATTTGTTCCTGCCAAGCATTATACGGTTTTTTTTTCTTTTCTTTTTTTTTTGTAACTTAAACGAAGCAATAATTTGGGAGTAACCTCTGCGAAGTGAAAAAGTTAAAAATAATCCATAGAAATTCCAGAAAGAAAATTGGAGTGGAAAATAAATTTTAGCTCATTGCGTTTTCATTTCTTTCTGTTGTCGAAAAATGGAAGAAGTTGTTTTTGTTTTCTTATTTTTTGCTTTGTTTTTTGTTTGCTCTATTGCTCTATTGTTTTATTTTTAATTATACATTTTTTTATACATATAATATGTTTGTGGTTTGTGTACATTCGCTACATGTTTTGTGAAAAGTTGTGAAAAGGTCATTTCAATTTAATTCTTTTACATATTTCTTTAATGATTCGGCGCTACTATATGCTACAGTTGTTGGAATTTTTGTCTCTAATGCGTTTTTCTTTAGTTGCTTTTTATTTGCAACTACAGTTTTTAGGAATTTCTTTGCTGTCCCCCTTTATTTGACATTTTTAGCATTTTTCATTTGCGATTTTACTGTTATTGATTTACTTTCTTCTCCGACAATAATTCCACTCGCTCTAGTTGCAAATGGCCCATCCACCTTTTTCAAATGTAACCCCTGCTGTGATGTGTGTTAGAGTTTAGGTTTCTGCAAATGTGTGAATACTAGATTGTAATTCTTGAGGTTAATAACCAATTGAGTGCTTTGTTTCTTTTATACATGTAAAGATGCATACATATGTAAGTTTTTGAAATGGCCAAATTTTTTTCTTAAATATTTTCGTATATTTTTTTTTTTCTTTATTTACGTATAATTGCCTTCTATTACTGTTTTAATCGTTTTTGAAATATATTAACAAATATTTGGAATTCAAAACGGTGTAAAATCTTCGTGTATAAAAGCAGAAAGATCGGCAGGAGACAGTAGTAAATGCAGTCGCTTGAACAGATAGGTCTGGTCTCATGCAAAGTGAATTCACAAGGTGACCTTATTTTAGCAAATGATGATCATATATTCCAGCTTGTGGAATCTGTAGTAAATGTCTCAAAGCCATTTACGGGATCCCTGCCATTTATTATTACTACAATTTTGAAAAGCTGAAGTTCTTTGCCGATAACTGCTCTATAGAATTAATTAGTGGATCATTGTTCCAAACGTAAATACCATTGATACTGGCATCAGTATTATTTTTGTTCTTTTGGTTTAATGATACACCAATTTTTGTATTCTATTCTATAACTCTTTCAAGATTCTACTGTATTTTAAAATGTAATAATATAGAAAAATAAAAAAAAAATAATATTACACATCACTTTTAATGCATACAAAAGAAAATTATGCACTACTGTGCTATCCTAATATTCACAACTGCATCCGTAAACAAAACTCTAAGTCACGGCCATTTTAAACATCGCAATTGCAAAACTATAAGACCTATTCAGTAAAAACGATATTTTAAATACCTTATTATACTCGAATTTATTATATCCGTCATTCTATAATGCTATGTGATTATTACAACTATCAAAACCAAAGCAATCGATATTAAAGTATTTTTAAAGTTAATTAGCCGCATATAAAGTGTTGAACAACCTAAAACTTATTTGCTTTCATTCATTTCAAAATATTGCTTGCCATCATTTTTTTAGTATTTCAATATTATAAACAAAAAATTATTTGGTGTGGTATCAGTTAGCTTTCCTAAGGTCTTGTGTGTATAGACTGCCGTATTCCTGAAATATATACTGCAAACACTCTTACTGTGTGTGCTATCTGTTAAATTGCACGTTTAAAAGAATGTCAAGTGAAATAATGCATTTGCATGTTGTCCGAGTGTACTGGCAAGGAAACTGCCAGATTTTATATGTTAACTTTCGGTGCCATCTGTTTAATTTCTTGCTGGCTCTGTCAGAAAATGAAAATTGCTTGAAAATGATAAATATCACAAACTGCTTAAGTAAGAAATCTTTAAGATATACATAAATCAACATACCAACACACACATACGCATGCTGTCGAAAATAATACAAATGCAATTGCTCACACCTTTTCTGCAATTTGATACCAAAGTGAAATTCTTACGGTAATTCCAACAGTGTGCAAAAAAAGCCAAGTGACCGTTACACCTTTTATGCAGAAACGGATTGGTGCAATTGGTTTGAAGCGGGTTTTTTTTTTTTTTTGAATCTTACAACCGGGGTAGCGCAGCGTATGTCGAAAAAACCGGAAATTTTCTTTAAATATTGGAAATTCATGAAACGTAAATTAAAAATATGAAACAAATTTATCGTGCTGGGCGACAAAGTTGCGAGATGTGGAAACACAAATACGAAAGAATACATACCAGCACGATGCCTTCGTCCCTCCATAAGAAATTTTTCCTTTTCATTTCCATTTCATTTCCATTTCATTCATTTTTCAGTAATTTCATTGTGTGAGAGAGAGTATTCTGTTGCTTGAAAAGATCTAATGTACAGATGTTATTCGAAAGATGTGAATAAAGGACTTCTGCAGGATACGTTTGAGTTATATTTGATTTTTAAAAATAATTTCTTTTGAATCATGAAATTTTAATTAGTTTTAAATTTTAATTAATTTTTCTCTACTTTAGCTAATTTTCGTTACGCTGATGTTCATGTTTTTCTTATTAGAAGTTTTATTCCGATTTTCTGAAATTTTACTTTTTTAATATTTGCAAAACATAATTTATTTCAAATTGCCAATTTAATGTTTAACATGATGGCAAACTTTTCGCAGGAGTCGTGTAAATATTGGAAAGGGGTGTGGTACTGCCTACATTTTTTAATACATTAAGTGGAAGTTGCTGAAGAATAATATTAATATTTTTTATTTGTCTGAAGAATAACAAAAGGTGTTTCTTAGTAGCAGCAAAATACTTACATATATTTTGTTTCAAAATAAATTTAAAAAATATTTCAATTGATTTTAACTGATAAATTAAATGGTAAATGCTTTTATTAAACTATTGTTTTTTCTCTTTCAGCTGAAACAATTTATAAAGAGGAAAGCCGGGAGGGCAGCGTAGAAAGAAAAGGTATTTTCATTTTATTACTAAATATTTTGCCTTAATGAGTTTCACTTTAAAATGGTTAAAAATAGAAAAACACAAAGAAACCAATAATTGATGGTAAAGAAGTGCAAGTTTTTGAGATGTTAATTAAAATCGCTTTTAGTATGAATGCGAATGCAATTTTCTTAAAAGTGAATTTTCCATTACTCGCAAATTTTACAATATGTCTTATTAAGTGGAACATCATTTTACATTAGGACAATAAATTCTTGAACTATTTGAACCCACACAAATAATTTTTATACATAAATAGAGATATTTGCATGTACATTTGTGTACTTTATTTGCTTTACAACATACTAAATACTTCTGCATACGTACTTAACTTTAAGCAGCGATTATTTCTAGACGGTTTTTTAATTCTACATTTTCAAGCTTGTTGCGTGTATACTTGAATATGTTTGCTAGACGAGTAGTATTTCATGTAGGTTGCATCTCTGTACGATATAAATATTTATAGCATTATAAAAACAATTCTGCTATTCCTCTGAATGTGTCAATAAAGTAACTCAAACAATGAAGAAAAGATATAAAGAACACGTATGTATAAAAATATATCATAGGAAAAAAGCAATCAACCGCACACCTACACTTGAAAGTTTTTACATTTACTTGATTAAGAATCTTATGAAAAAACACATTAGCGTTTGTGCTTGCATGTATGTGTTAATTCAGTTGGAGGCACACTTTTTCATAAATGGCAGCCAACTTCAGTTTCAGTTTCAGTTTCAGCAAAAGCATTATTCATTTTTAAAATGTTTCCTTTTTAAGGAAACATTTTTAATGTTTAATTACAGCTGGCTTATCACTGTAGACAAGAGTAATAAAAATTGCACTCAATAATATTTTATAATGTAATACAATTCTCAAGTTTTTTTTTTTTTCTTTTTTTTTTTTGTATATTTCTGTAAAATAATTCTCTATAATGAAAATAAATGTGCACTCACTGCTACACTGCCTACGGTGACCATTAATTTTTTTAAACATTGTATACATTCATTTAAAAAAATGTAAATGAGAAACTCAATCTTGTTTGTTTTATTGTTTATGATTCTCAACGTCATGTTGCATGCATACTTTTACAAAGTTGTAAACTTTAGTCAGCTTTTAAAAATAGGCATGTGATTGGATGCTAATAAAAAAACAAAAAAATTGAGTAATAATTTGTTTACCATCTGCTTTGAATTTTTCTCCACTCTAGAGACTCTTTTTTGCATTTCAATTGACGATATATTGGCTGTGTACTTTGTAAAACATATAAGTATGCAATTGATTAAGTTGAATATCGATTAAAATGTTAAATTTATTTTTATTGGCATGTCGATTGCTGTCAAATGCAGTAATCTTGTTCATATAGGACACTTTGAAAAATTGTATAATTAAGAGAGACTTAAAAGTTTAAAAATTGCAGTATAAGAAATCAGTGTATATCCGATATGTGGCGTATACTAATGCTACGCATACACTATACAACCGTTGGCACAACTTGGGCAGGTTGTAATCAAGATTGTAACGTGTGTGGGCCTGTTGTATGAAGTTGTGTCTCGGTTGTATGAAAAATCAAAATTTTTTGATTTTTTCGCAAGTTGTGGCAACGCGTTGCAACGTTTGTGGGTTAGTCATGCGACTTCGTACATCATTCTCATTTTAATTTTGCGAGAGAAAGACGTGTCGTCGGTTAATTTGGTTTTTGAAAGCAAAGAAAACTAAGTGAATACTAATAAAAAATGGAAGACACAGCTGAAATGAAACTAGAGCACAGTTCTACGATGAATTATTTAATGATACCCAATATCAGTAAATTATATGCAATTGAAAACAGTTCATTGAAGTTTTATTTTTTAAAGTTTTTCATTTGAAGTTTTATTTTATTTTTTAATTTTTTTTTATTTATTTTTTATTTTTTTATTTTTTTTTAATTTTTAAAAATTCTTTTAGATTAAAAAAAATTTGAATGTCGATAAATATTTAATTTACTTGAAGAGCTTTCAATTGTTTTATTGCTTCACAAAATTTAAGACTAATTTGTTTTGTTTCATGGGATGCGTGTTTATTATTTGTTGTTTTCAGCTGTAAATTTTTTGCAAAATGAAGTTGTACGAAGAGGTTTTATCGTATGTGGGCACAACACACAACTTGATTAGTAAGCGAGTTGTGCCAACAGTTGTATCGTGTATGGGTTGCATAAGACTAGTTTTGTGTGCCGCTACTTTTTTATGTGCTTCAGAAGTTGATGCATGTATTTAATGCTGTGAAAATCTACCAAGCAGTTTCCGATATTTATATTCTTAAAATTTTGTGCTCGTACAGGCATTAAATCGTATAAGTTCGAAATACGGTGTGTAGCAGTAATGCGTGTACCGAATTTCGCCACAGTCGCTTAAAGAGTTTCCAAGATATTTGATATAAAAAAATAGCACGTTGGGTTACACCCACGTATGCCAAATTTCGTTGACTTAATCCGTATATCAAATTTCCCAGTAGTCTTTTAAACAGCTTCCAAGATGTTTAATATTAAAAAAAAAGTCAGGCCTGATTCTTCCCTAGTCGTTTAGTCATTTGATATTGCAAATTGTTGGCCAGTCGCCATCTACTTTTTGGATTACTTAATTATCTTAATATGTTAGTCTTATTTAATTACCGTTCATCTGAATAATTTCAAAGATATGTATATAAAAATAAAAATGAGTAGGCGTGGAGCCGCCCACTATTTAGTTTATTACAAATCGAATAGATATATTTCCGATTTACTAACTGTACAAACAGAAATTTGTATGAAATTTAGAAGTCATCTGAAACATGGCACGCGGTTCATGTCAAAATACCGGAAACAGTTAATACTTGACTAATTTTTTATTATTTTTTATTTAAATTTAAATATACAAAACGCTTAATAAAACAGCCTTTATATGCATGTATCTGTGCACGCATTTGTATCAAATGTGGTAAATTTAAAAAACTGTTTTTATTCAGAGACGACTGCAGATAAATATTTTTAGAATTCCATAACCACATTATTAAATATTAAAAAAGCGTGCATACTTTTATATTATTTAATTACATCGCTCGACATACCACAAGTAGAAATACATTCAAGTAAAAATTATTACAAATAAAGATGCTCATAAGTAGTCAGAAGACAGCTCCACACATCCATTAGGATATACAAACTTACATACTTTCATTCGTAGATGCAACTATTTCCTTGTAAAAAAAGTTTTTTTTTCACAGTCTGACAAATAATTTTGGAAACAATTATTAAATTAATTATTTTCTATATATTAGAGAAGTTGCGCGACTCGCCAATATATTGAGACTTCTATAGTAAATTTTATTTTTGATCTTTAGAATCAAATTTATAGCTGTTTAGCATAAGTCTGTTGGCTATGTGGTATAACTAATTTATTAATCGGATAACGGATTTGTGCATTTCTGAACACCTGAATTGTAGGTTTAGATGAGACTATGATGCGTACATCAGGCTGAAATTGGCGGTTGATAAAATTGGCGAATTTACATAAATCAAGCGGTATAAAATGCCATGAAATGCGTGGTAATTTCACATCACTTTTACGTGAGATGGGCTATGCTTTCAAACATATGGTGCATGAGTTCGGTACACGGGGCACCGTCATTCAATTTGTGCAATTAGATGCTACACTGCCGGAACAGCATTAAATTTACTAAAGCTATTTTCAAAGGAATATGTACACCATATTATAAATATTAGAATAATTTAGAGGAAATACACTCTTTATTGAAAACTTCAGATTTTTATAAAAAGTAAAAGTTTATAAAAATGTTCATAAAATTTTAATTTTCATCCGATCAGCATTGCTTTTACAAAAATCAGAAAAGAAAAATAATTTTTCCTCATTTTTATTATTATATTGAAATATTTTAAAATAGGAGGGTATCATTGTCAGATTTTTGTTTAAATGAATCATATGACAGCATCACGAACGTGACAAAA
The DNA here is from genome assembly GCA_963402855.1 of Ormia ochracea. Classification (NCBI taxonomy): domain Eukaryota; kingdom Metazoa; phylum Arthropoda; class Insecta; order Diptera; family Tachinidae; genus Ormia; species Ormia ochracea. Next base: position 13,529,979 of record OY727106.1, read on the forward strand.
TTGGCTTCGTTATAAATGCCCATATTAAACTGTTTCAATTTGTTTGTTTTCTCACAGGTGATAATGGATTTGTTTCCTAGTTGCGTTCTATGTGAATGCTGTTAGCATTTTAATTGTAAATAGTTTGTTTCTGTTGAGTCGTAAAATTGTCAAATTGGGATGGTTTCATTTTTAAATCAAAAATGGAACACACCTTTAAAGCAACATTTCGCTGCAATTAAAATTGCTGGAGAGTAACTTTGTCATGGCAAACGTTCTAAGGAAAAGCAAGAAAAAGTTTATTGTGTGCTGCGGACTGATATAGATTCTAATGCGCTATATAAATTGTAATGTGCATAAGTATGCATCTGTATGCAGCATGCATGTGTGTCTATACATGCTATACTATAACTTTTTTTTTTAGATAGAAAACATACTTCCGGCTCTGCACATGTGCACGAAGTATGTACAGGGTGATATTTTTTTTTAATTATTTAACGATTGTTATTACAATGCTCTGAAATGGTAGTCTGTAAAATTAAGCTACTTTGCAATAGTAATTTAAACAAAAATCTATAAAACTAATTATTAGATTATAACGTAAAGTAAAGTATACAAAATACAAAGGAGCTATTGATTCACATTTGGATTATGGCGACAGAGAAATGGTGAAAATTTCATACTAGAAGAAAAAACCAACCACATTACTCACACTTTACATATTTTTTATACAGTGGCGAAGAAAAGTAACACATAAATGTGAGATGGAATATGAAAGCCCTTTTTCATATAGCCATTTCTCCAGCGAAGTTACAATAATTTCGTCTAAACGAAATGGCACCATTTTGCTTTTTATTCTTAACAGCACTATCAAGTCGGTTAATTTAATGCATAAAATATTTATTTTATTTGAAACAAAATGACAGCTGAAGTTTTTTTATTTCCTATATTGGAGATCTAATACATGGAAACCTATTCGCTCAGTCGCCTAATGTCGTTCGATTCAGCCAGTAAAGATATTACCTATACATTTTATTAGTTGCTTAGCCTGAACTAAATGGGTTAATCTCCTATTTCATTAAAATGCACTTTCAGATCTCTGTGAATTTGAACCACGGAGCAACAGATATATTCCTTAAAGTTTTAGATTGATAACTTTTGAGACTATTATTACATTTGATAACGCGACTCCCATGTCCGTGTTATTAACCGGCCGATATGGCATCACTAAACACAACTAATTCAAGAAGGCCAACTACAATTATAACATAAACTAACTTAATGAAGATTTTAGTGCCAAGGATAATGACATCGCCTCGGACGTTCTGTAAAGAACGCTACTGTGACAAGTTTCTTGCCTTCTAGAGTTCCAGACAGTCCACTCTAAAAAGAATTTTATTACAAGACTACATAATAAATCAAGTCTATTGCGTTTCGATTGATTAAAATGCAGTGAAAGTTATGGTTGGGCCGAAAGACCCTCAACAACGACATTTGCTTGTCGCTGCTTCTGCTCGCAACTGTTAATCTTTTCCTTTTTCTCGCATGTCTCCATTTTCAATTACTCATGTAGAGTTGAATGAATAGTTGTGACTAAATGATGGACAAGAACTTTATAATTACGAGTTGACCTAAATCAATTTTCAGTTGCGAAAATGAACTAAAGAAAACATTTCTATAAATATAAAATAAAACGACATTCTGCCAGTAAAATTCATTCAAGTACAGTGAGTACATCGCCGATGACGCAATCATCTTAAAAAAACTAAATAAAATTGAATAAAAAAAAGAACTAGAAAAATAATAATAACAACAACTTCAAAATATTATCATTTGTAAACATTCTTTTACAAACAAAATTAATTCTTACTATCATGCTAATAAAAGTAGAATATAAAATTATAACATTGAACTAAACAGACTAAATGTTAGAAAACTAATTTAGATCGCAATGCAAATTGTTGCTAACGATTCGATAAATAGAAAAAACTGATATATACATATATATATTCTTTTGGCTTGAAATGTATGCCTTCTGCTCAAGAATTTGTAAAACCATTTTTAAAAAAAAAATTTTTAAAAAATAAAATTATATTCTTTAACCACATGCGCGCGCTGTGCTTGGCTTTGGCTGTCTTTTTAACTACACTGTTATGGTTAATTAAATTTTATATAGAGCCATGAAAGGAATGGATGTTTTCATTTACTTTGTATTTTTTAATTGGATCAAAGTTTAATTCCATTTTCATACTTAATTACTATAAATATTTATTTCGTTACCTTAATTTGGAAATAAAAAGTAAAAAAAAAATAAAATAAAATTAAATCACTTGGCAAAGCAGCTCAGCTACCAAAGGAAGCACACGTCTAAATATTGGAACTCTAAGACGTGTCATTATCTGCCAGTAGTGATATGAATGAAATTCATATCCTTTATAGCCATTTTCGTTTTCTTTTTGAAGTCTATTTTACACTTGTTCTGAATTCGTCTTTTCGGTATTTACGTGTCGCTTTAGTGTTATTGTAAAATAAATTTATATCTCATAGACGATTACTTGTCATCACACAATTAATTACTTCTACAAAATAACGATTTCAATTAATTACATGTGATTAGAATTCTCTCAGAACTGATTTTACTGATATTTCCTTCTCAAGGAATTCAGCCTCATAAGAGTTACTGCAGTACAGCTGATGATAACAAAATTTATTGTTTTTCCCCTATTTTTATCACCTTTCTTACACTTATCTTCCATAAACAGCAGACATATATTATCGTTTCCCCCCCTTTATTGGTGTCAAATATATAACAAATATATTCTGAAAATTCAAAAAAAAACCGGAAAAAGAAATAACGAAAGATTTCCATTCAAAAATAACTAAATAGGCTGTTATCACTGAAAGGGATGGATACCCCTTTACCCAAAATCGAAAATTTTTTCTTTCCTTGATTACTAGCAAATATATAACAAATATATTCTTAAACATAAGAAAAAAACTGGGAAAGAAAGAAGAACTTAAGATTGGGATTCAAGGATATCTAAATAGGATTTTTCAAGGCCTGAGGCTGTTATCACTGAAAGGGATGGATAAAGCCTAACCAAAATCGAAAGATTTTTATTTGCTCGATTACAAGCAAATATATAACAAATATATTCTGAAACATTAACAAAACGAATTACAGAAATAAAAACGCAAGTAGAGCATTCAAAAATATATAAATCGGCTTCTGCAAGGTGCGACGCTGTTACCACTAAATGGGATGGATACCCACCTTACAAAAATCGATTTTTTTTTTTTTTGCTTGATTACAAGCAAATATATAATAAATATATTCTAAAACATAAAAAAACGAAATACAGAAATAAAAACGCAAGTAGAGCATTTAAAAATATATAAATCGGCTTCTGCAAGGTGTGACGCTGTTACCACTAAATGGGATGGATACCAACCTTACAAAAATCGAATTTTTTTGCTTGATTACAAGCAAATATATTCTGAAACATCAACAAAAGGAAGTACAAAAATAAAAACGCAAGTAGAGCATTCAAAAATATATAAATCGGCTTCTGCAAGGTGCGACGCTGTTACCACTGAATGGGATGGATACCCACCTTACAAAAATCGAATTTTTTTTGCTTGATTACAAGCAAATATATAACAAATATATTCTAAAACCTAAAAAAAAGAAGTAGGAACGCAAGATTTCTATTCAAAAATATATAAGTAGGCTTTTTGAAGGCCTGAGGCTGTTATCACTGAAAGGGATGAATAGCCACATTACGAGTATTTAGGTGGTGACGGGTGTGGCTGTGTCTAATAAATTAGAAAGCAAATACATTTACATAAATTTTTACCTAATAGGGTCTACTGAGTTATTGTTCCTTTCTACTGACATGAGTCAGTAGTCTTAATTATTTGTGAGCTTATTGTACATCTAGAAAGATCCACAAATATTAATTAATTTTATAGATTCAGGAGGGAAGTTAGTTAAAGGTATTGTAAAATGTAATGCGTTTTATACAGGGTTTGCTATAACAATGAGCCAAATGATATAATCGCATAAAGCCTTAAGCATAATTACATACGTACTTGCGAGCATAGTAAATATTAGTATTGTTAGCCAGCTTTTTTATTTAAACTTTCTTCCACTTTGAATGTGAAAGCGAAAAACTTGCTGCTCTGCTCTTAAAGCTCCTGAGTATGTTTGTTTTTGTATGAATGATGAGCAAATACGAGTATATGATTTATGCACATATCGTATTGTACATAAGCATGTGCTTACCTGGCATGCATACAAATTTAAGTTCGTTTACCCAAGTAAATACTATCTACATATCGTCAACTGAAATGTAAAATGGGATAACTTAATTTTTCAAAGTTTACGACAAAAGCATAGAATGTTGAATTATTCGTTCTATTTTACTTAAAAAAGCCATACACTTGATGGTAAGTTATTTTGAATTTTTGTTATAATTTGGTTAAAACTCCTACACAATCGCACGATTTGTCAAATATAGCATTTCTGCTCATTTCTAGTGTGATAGTTTGAACTTAAAATGCAATTGTTTGAGAGATGGGTTTTGACATGTTATAACATTTGCGAAACTTTATGTCCGCTCTTAGATATCTGGAATTCGCATTTATACAGACTGGCTGACTTGTTTTCGCAAAATTTAATTATTCTTGTTAATAATGGGTGTATATTTTGCTCTGAAAGCAAATTAAATAACAACAAAAAGTATCACTAAATGATTCTCTTTCAAATATTTCCGTGTCTAAACGCAGACTGTGGCAATTTTTCATAAAATTATTTTCATATGAAACGTGTTAAAATGTGCGAACAAGTTTTTTTTGGTTTTTTTTTTAAAAAATTGTAGGCTTTAAAAAATTTTGTGAATCGCACAACGCTATAGGCTAGCGAAGATTGGCATTAAGCAATAAATATATCAAGTTTGTATTTTTCGCACATTGTGATATGATAGTCGTTCAAATACGCTCACCCATGCGATCGTAATAAATACTCAAACTTTTTTACACTGGTATTAGTGTCTCTTCATTTATTGTTTAGTGTGATTGACCTTGACTTTAGTTTGTATTTATGTGCACAGGAGCTCCCCATAATGTTGCATGTAGTGCGCTTTTTGGAGATGTTGCATTTTTTACAAGAATTGCCTACAAAGCAATAACAATAAGTCTAGTGAATTTTAATGTGTTTAATTTTAATTATGTTTCAGAAATTTTTTTTCAAAAAATGCAAATAAAGGAAAAGAAATATTTACTCGTATTTTTATATCATAAAATCGATAGCAATACAATTAAAGGGTGTGTAATGCGTTTTATACAGGGGCTGCTATAACAATGAGCCAAATGATATAATCGCATAAAGCCAAAATTAACGCCAGATTAGAAATTGTTGCATATTGATAAATGGAAAAAAACTCAAAAAAAAAAAACAATTCAAAAATCTTGTGTTATTTTTATAGCAGCCCTTAGAAAGATGTTCGATTAGGTAATTGTGAGAACCTATTTCGGAAAGTATACAATTTATTTATTAATTTATTAAAAAAGCTATTTTAAAAGACAAAACCAAATTAGGGTCTTCTTACTAGAGATCAACGATATATCTCGATTATAATTTTCTTGATAATTTAAAAAAATGTAATACAATAAAAAAATCTTTCGAAAATTTTTCGTATGGATTTTTTCAAATGTAGTAAAGAATTTTGATCTTGTTCGTTTAGAGATAATGATTTTTTTTTTAAGCTTTTTCAAAGTGATATTATTTTTCTAAAAAAGGCAGGCAAATGATATCTTTTTATCTGTCTTTTAGTATGACTGAATGGTTTTTAATTAAAGGAATCTTGTCACTATTCTGGTTAAAATTCGTAAAAATGTTTAATTAAAATTTTCAAACCTCGGTACAGTTAAAAAAATTATTAACTGATATTTCATATGTAATATAATTGAGAAATAATTTGACAAACTGAAGCTTAAATGATTGAAATATTACTTGGAGTAAAAGCGAAGTAATATTTTTAAAAATGTTTTGGTTCAAAGCAGAATACCCAATTCGTGAAATGCAGTTTATTATTATTTTTTTTTTGAAAGGTTCCCTTATGCTCCTAAAAATATGCACTACATTTTTAAAATATTTCGTTTGTTCGCATAAATAAAAAAAAATTTGGCAACACAAACGGCTAAGCATTGCGTAAAAATTACAGCCAGGAAAGCTTGCCTTTAATGTTTTCTTTACTTTTAGTTTAATATAATTTCGCAATAAAATAAAATACAATTTTTAATTAAATAATAGCAAATGCGAAACGAAAAAAAATTTGTTTTTTTTTTGTTTTTTTTATTGACAATTTTAAATCTAACTCTGACAGCAATCAGATTGTGTGCGAGGCCGCATTAACTCTTTCATAATAGAATAACAACAAATATGCAGTCACAAAATAAGTCAACTGTTGCAGATCATTTATACACTGTTTGTGTTTTGTAGGTCAAAAGCTATAATTGGTATTAAAGTTCGTGTTTAAAAATGTCATTCATGTATTGTAAATTGAATTTTAGAATTTAATAAAACAACATGTCAATGCATGCATACGAGTACATTAAATATATATGTGTATGTGTACATATCTACATATAATTATACTCGTATATACATATGTATGTATGTATATGGTACATAAAATAAAATAATAAAATATTTTTTTGTTTATTTCCTTTTTTTTCATGCACTGCCTTCTCTCACATGCATGCTGTGTTTTGAATCGTTTGTCGTTTTGGGGCAAAAATATCAATTTTCATACTTAAATGTGAAATTTGTTACGTTTTTCTTTGTTGTTTATCGGTAACTCTTTCTATTTTGTTATCTTTGGCCACTACATGTTGGCTGTTTTATGGATATGGTACGTAAAAATAAACAAACAAACGTTTTGGTTGGCTGTGCTTTTTGTAACATGCGGTGGTTTTCAATTTCTTCGTATATTTAATTGTAAAACTGCAACAACTTGAACTATAATAACACACTATTACTTTGATTATTGTATTGATGACCAACAATCGCCACCAACAAACCCAAACGAATAAACTTATAACCAAAAACCACCAAAAAATTACTCGCAAATGAATTAAAATATAATCAGCAGCCAAAGAGCGTGACGATAAATTGAAAGTTGCTAGGGAACGTCAAAATGAAGAAAGACAAAGAAAAATCGAGGAGCTAAAGGCTCAAGCTGAAGCAGCACAAAGATATCGCGAACAAAAAGAAGAGGAACGTCGGCGTCGTATCGATGAGATTAGACAGAGAGATTCGGAAAAACGTACACAGGTTGAAGAACGCAAAAAGGCCATAATGGAAGCTGAAAAAGAAAGACGTGAATATATATTGCGGAAGAATCAAGTAAGTATTAGTAATTAAGCTTTCTCATGTTTACTCATTTTCATTCATATCCACCGCTTCTCCATTACACTGTGCAACGTTTGTTCTTGTCATTCTTAATTGTCGTAAATATCTTTACAGGAAAGAGAATCAAGAATAGAAGTTAAGAAACGTGAAAGAAACTCCTTTGGCTATGCTTTTGGTTCCTCAACGCCACGCTTATTGGAGCCGTCCGATTTTGGCATGGTGTCCCCAAGCACATTTTGGGGCCAAAGACGGTAAGCCATTTACGTTTATAACAATATCGGGTATTGTGATAGAATTGATTTTTTATCAACCTAAAATTGGCAATTGTCTGTTGAGTTCAGAACGATGCTTTCTAATTTTTTTTAAAGCAGTTTGTTTGACTTGCATATTATTTGATGAACTGCTTTTGGAAAAGTTATAATTTTAGATTTTGTAAAAACTGCGGCTGAAACGTATGCAACTTCATTAAATACTAAAAACTAAACAATCTCCAGCGATCATACCACATAGCACATTTAGTGCTCAGCATTCTACAATGAACGTTTCAACTCATCTACCAGCCTAAACACTAAACGTTTCCGCGACGTTTACTTTTCCTTTTTTTTTTTTTTGCGAGAAATAAAAGCATTACAAATCTCACACCTTTTTTTGCCATGCTCCTTGCAAACAAGATTTTTGCGTAAAATATTTGTATGAGAATCATTTAGCTTGGAGAGTCAGATAGTGATGGGTGTTTTTTTTTTTTTTATATGCACGAACAAATAAAATTATAATGCAGAGTATCCTGATGATTGACTATGATGTATGACTCGTTTTTTAAATATTTTTTATTAATATTGTCGTGGAAACATTACCATTTTTAATGCGTTTATTTAATTCAACAGCAACTAGAATTATTTTTAATTTATTTTTTTATATTAGATATTGATGTAATAAATTAATTATTTTCGTTTGTACACTAATTGAATACGTCCATATTTTCAATTCTCTTAATTCAGATTTAATTTTTTTTTGTTTTCTTTTTATTTTGTTTTAATAATTTAATATATAATGCTTTTTTCTTTAAATTAGTTCCACTTCAATATCAAATGTTGCCGGTGCTTCACTTTCACGTCGAAGTTCGGAACGAGAACTTAACGACAGTGGTTCTAAAAAGCGTGCAACATCTGCCAGTGGCACAGAGAGACATGATGGTAAGTTAAAACGCACATGTTTTTATACGTTATTTTATTGTTTCTTTTTCTTTTAAATTTTTTATTTTTTATTTTATTTGAAATAAAAAATGAGTTATAGTTCTTGAAATTGTCTTCTTTTTTTTAAGCGTTTATTAATATTTTATATTAGTAACAACCACAACAACAATAGATACACGTAATTGCAATTGTTGTGTCCCTTTTTGTCAATACATTTTTTTACTGTGTCATATTAATAAAGTTAATAAGTACACAGTGCATATTAAGTTGCTTATGTGTGTGTTAATCTATCCACTTAATTAATGTCGTAATTTGATACAAAATTCTTAGAATTCCAAAAACAAAATACAAATAATAAACAAACCAAAAAAAAAATTAATGATTAATAATTTCTAGTTGTTGTAGAAGTTCAAATTTGAAAGTTTTTATATTGTTCTTTTTTTTAATATGCAATAAGAAAAATTACTGATAAGGCAAACAAACGGAAAATGAGCAGCAAAGCACGTTTCCTATTTATAGTTTTAAGTTCAACATCTTTTCGTCTAAGTTGCAAGTAATTTTATTTTGTTTTTTGTAATTATTTCCTTTTATGGTATCTTTTTCTTTTATTCACTTGCGAAACTTTTTTATTTCTTCACTTTTAAATTATTTTTTATACATAAAAAAAAAAAAAAAAAAAAAAAATTATAAATTTATTGTCACCGTTTTATTTTGCGTTTATCCACTTTTTCACCATCACTACAAACCACTGTTACTCTCTCTATTTCTACTACTTCCACTGTTAACCTCAGCAGATCATCGTCGCAAATCATCTTCAATGTATGAAGTTTTTAATTGGGGCTACATAAATGATGAGCCCCCAAAAAGATTCTCACTCTCGATTGTTGGTAGTGAAATAAATATAGATGGACCACCAGCACCACCACCACCTACAACAGCTTCTAGCAATATCAACAACTCCAAGAACACATTCAACAACACAGAGACTAATTATAATTCTATTCAACAACAATATCATCATAATAATCATCATAAACAATATTCAAATCATAATTTTTATAATAATAAGGGTGAGGATGCAGTAGTAACACTATTATTTATATGTTTTATTGCATCTCTAGTTTCTCTTTCTTTTGATAATATTTTTTATTTGTTGATTTGTAATTACTTTTTCGTTTTTTTTTTTGTTTTTTTTTTTATTTTCTTTAATAATTATTTTTTTTACTAACTTTTGAATGCTGTTTTTAAGTGATTATTTTTGAACGACTTTTAATTTGCATTTGACCTTAATATTGTTTGCATATATATATATATATATATATATATTTTAACATATATATAACAAAACTCGCATGACAGATCAGATCGTATAACAATTTTTTTTCTTTTTGTATTATTATTATTTTTATTTTATTACAAAAACCATTTAGTCATATTTGCTCGAAAACTATATTGCGATTAAAAAGTTAATTGTTCTTATTCTAGTAAAAGGCATCAAAAAATAAAATAAATGTATGAGCGAGTATGTATAAAAAGGAGTCTCGGGATGAGTAGTAAATACTGTGCGTGCAATTGATGAGAATATGTGCATAACTGAAAATTTTTAAATCAACGCAATGCCTAATTTCCGTTCTTTTCCACTCGCAAACAAATTAACTTTGAGTAACTTTGTTACGGACATGTTTACATTTGAAACTTTGTTACACGCTATTTTCATTTGAACTGAAAAGGACAAGAAAGGAAATAAAAAATGGAAATGCATAAATTTTGTATTTCTTTCCATGCCGCTCCCCCATAAAATGTTTGTTGCACGTGTTTGCATATAAAATTGGCTGCAAGTAAACATAAACAAGAAAAACTTTTGACATACCAAACGTCAGACTGTTATTAGTAAATCCACTAATAGCTAGTTTATATTGCATTAAGGTCATGGATTCACTATAATACACCTTCGTACTATTCATTCCCACGAAAACATGATGTTATTCCATTCTATTTTTTAAAAAAGCCGTTGCAGGTTTAGCACTGTTATACGGCTGCTTCAAGTAAATGAAACTCTGATCGCTTGAAAATTATAATTTTATCAAAGTTTTCATAAAGTTTTGCAAGTCATAAAAAATCCGTCGCACAAATTCATTTTTAGTACTCACTAACATGTACGATTGTGTATGTGAGTGAATCATGTCCTTATATGTATTAAGCTTGAAAGATACACCATAAAAAAAACTTTTTTTTGACGTAGTTATGACTATATACATACATATATATAGTTATCTGGTAAAAAATTTACTAAAGTTCACCTTAAAAGCAAAGCATATAATATTTAATTTATTAATTTTATCAACTTACTACTAGAGATGCGAAGCGACCAATTTATAATTTTATTGCATTTTTCACTTTGTGTGAAATATGCAATCCTTTACTTTCACACTAACTGTTATTTGAAATAGCTTGCGTGTTGATTACAAATAAAAATGTCCAGGGTTCGGAAACTACGTACGTAATCCTTTTCTCTAGGTATTTGCAGCAGTAATTGGTATGCGAAGTAATTTTTTAATTATTAACATGACTAGATAATAATAACTTTGTCAATTGCAAATGACTGGGATCGTGGGTTCGATCTCTCACTCCGATTGATTTAAAATAAAAAAATATTCACGAATTTTTCTCATGTGCTTTAACAGCACTTTTATAAATTAATGTTGCAATATTTAAGTTACAAAATCATAGTCACTCTTCACTTCTTTTGTAACCGTATTTTATCAGCGAAGTAAAATTAATGAATAAAATGGTATCAGATAACATAATTAAAGCTCCTGCTTCGACACTGTCTTCTGTATAACTTTCCTATGCATGAGTATAAGCTGGCCTCAGAATGCCACTCTTGGCATATGACAGCGTTATAAAAAGTGAACGGCGTTCCTTTGACAAAGTAAAAGAGTTAGCCAATTGATATTAATTTTCTTCCTTTTTTGTAAAAGCGTTTAAATAAATATTTAAAAACATGAGGAAAAATATACCCGCATACCACGATGCCTAAAGAAATTAAATTATTTGCTCACTTGAACTTTTCACATTTTGCTAAATGTTGAGTATCGATGAATTGTATTTTTTTCATACGTTAAATAGTAATGCAAGAAAATAGAAAAATAAATATAAATAAAGGAAAATTGAGAAAATGGCAGAAAAAGTGGAAATAATTTTACTATATATGAAAATAAAGGATATGGTTGAGCAGAACTTTTTAACAAATTATTTCAGATTTAATCGAATTCTAGCATGCTCATAGTACTCAATAAAAGCAACTTTTCCAAATACATGAAACCAAACCTAATTTTTTTTTTTTTTTTTTTTGATTTCCTTGATATCGGAATCAAATTAATGTAGGGAAAGATATGCAATAACCATAAATCAGCTTCAAGAAAGCAATAAAGATGCATATCAAATGCCAGCAGAGTGTATAAGTTAAAATGCATCCGAAAGAGTGATTTCTTAAGATAGCCAATAGGACATAATGCAACATTTCTTTAATGATGAAAACCAAATTATTAAAATAAATTAAGTCGGTTGTTTCCAAACAGTCTATCTTTAGTACATTCCAATTTTGAAAGTCGCTTAGAAAGGTGTTAATAGTGAGAGAAATTTAACTAACCTCGAGGCAAATCGTTTAGGAATTTCCAGATTCTACTGTATATGCATAGCACTTCCAGAAATTAAAGTCGTTTTGATGAATATTAAAAATGTTTCTTCGTTTTATGTTGCCTTAGAATTCTCTGTCCGAAAATAACGTTGTACAACATAAATTTATTATATCGTGAACTTAAACATTTAATTGCCAGTAAATTTAATTAAAGCTTCGTCATAATATTCTTCAAAACATTTAAAACAAAGTGAAAACAAAAAAAAAAAAAAAATCTTATTTGCACATGCCTTCCAGTCATTAAATGACAACTTTACTCTGCTTTTTGTTATAAATTTAAATTTTTCCTGGTGTATTAAATAAGCAGCAAGTCGTAGTGAGAAAGAAAGCTTAAAAAAAGCAGGTTATTGTGCTAATTTTTTTTAACTTCACACGTTTAGCGTCAGTATGTGTTGAACTTTTCATCAAAGCGGAACTTCAAAATAAACTTTTTATGCATAGAAGTATGTACATTATTCCAAGTAAAATTTCCTATATTTCTTATGTCGGAAATAATTATAAATAAAGTGATTTTTAAAGTTCAAAAGAAGGAAATATTAATTGAAATAGTATTGATGAAAAACAATAAATATGCTTTAAAAGCAATTCTCAAAGTACTTACTTATACTTTGTGTGTTTCAAAGTGTTTGTTTTCTGTGTCAATATATTTTATGTTATTTGATACTTTTACTGGAATGAAGCAGTCTTGAGATTCTTAGATGCTGCGACCACTCTCAAAAATATTCTTACAACATAATAAGTTTTAATAAATCAGTTTTTCTGCCTTTGCCACTGCTTGTTGCTTAATGCTGGCTTTTTTTCAAATGGATGTAATGCAACCCACAAAGTTACAATAATTTATAAAATTTTCCTTTTTTTGCATCGTTTTTATTTGCCTGCCTAGTTCAATATAATTAAAATATTTCAATTTGTTCTAGCTTTTGGCAAAACAATTCAATAATATTAAAAAGCTTTAGCGGCATGTCAGTTTTCTTTTTATCTTTAACAAACAAAAATGTAATGTAATTTATGTCGTCTTATTACATTAGGATAGAATAAAGTTTTTTTTTGTTTTTTTTTTTTTTCTAAACCAAATTAAAATTCGAATGAATATCGAAAAAAAAACCAATTCGAAAATTCTCTTTTGTATCCCACATATTTGTAAAATATTACAGAAGATAATGTTGATACATCAAATATCGTGTTTCGAAGTGTGGCCAGAAGAAAAACTGATCTTATGCCAACAATACCAAGTCCCAGAGATGGTCACTATGGTTCCAGATCATCACTTAGTAACACACCTTCTCGAACACCAGGTAAGACACAATTAAACCAACTACCCACCATCAACACAAACAACAACCACAGAAACATTCTTCTCATCATTCTGTCATATGAAAACTTTTTTGTTTGTATCAATAAAAAAAAAATTATATCCTGCTCTCTCATTACTTCTTTATGCTTCCTCTTTGTTATAAGAAGATTTTGGAAATTTTCTGAAACTGAAACTATAAAAAAAATGTGTTTGTTCCTTTATAATCATGTATTTGAAAGAAATCCTTATTAGCTAGAATAATATACCTACATGCAAATATTTAGTGTTTGAGTTCCTCCAACCTTGTATCTGTTAAGAAACCCGACAACAACCACAACAACAACAACAACAAAAACCTCAACAATTATTATAGCAAAAACAAATACAGAAATATTTTTAAATGCTTTTTAATGCTACTCGTACAAAAATATTTTAATAATTCCCAAAAAATAAGCACAAGTGCTATACATATATACATATATTATTTTTTATTTTAATTACTTAAAGATACAACACTGCATACACACACAGTAATATATACATTTCTACAGTGGTATTAATCTTCTGAATGTATTTCAAAGATATTAGAAAGTGGAAGAAATCGTGTGTTATATATATCTTTTTAAAGTTTGTGTTCTAGATTTGATGGTTGTGTGTGACTTTTATTGCAATTCCTGTTCTCTACCTTAATTTCTCTGTTAAGTGAAAGGTTTAGGACTCAATTTATTTAAGTTATTATAATTTTTTTTTTTATATGTATATTCAGTTTTTTGTTTTATTATTATTATAATTTTTTTTTGTTTTTGGTTTTTTTGTTTAAGAAACAAATTAAAATCCACATACATTTTATATAAATTTGTTTTTTTGTTTTATTAGAAAACAAATCATTGGTTAAAAATCATTAATTTTATTTAATTTTTCAAATCACCTTTTTTACTTAAAATGCCGCTTTTAACAAATAAACAAACAAACAAACAAACAAACAAACAATGTGCTGCTACATGCCGAACGCTACAATAAAAAACACACCCAAAATGAAAAATCATGCTCAAAAGGAAGGGCATATTCGATGAATCGTTTGGATCAATTGGCTCAACCAATTCGTCGCAATGGCGAACATATACGAGCCATAATGGAACGACAGAGACGTGAACAAATGGAAATGATGGACGAAACAGAGTCTCTTGGCGGTGGTCGGCGCTCCGTCAAGAAATCACATTATACTGGTTCGAACAGCAAGATGTCACGCAGTATGATACATTTAGCCGGTGATGGGGCACCCCGTCCCAAATATAATATAGGTGGGGGCATTTCCACCAGCTTTTTACCATTGGGTAGCGGCAGTAGAAATGCCTGTAAGAGTATGACACACTTGGGCAATTATTATCATAATTGCTGGTCTAATACAACACCACGCTCAAATCTAGGCTTGCAAACTGCCGCCACCAAAAAATATCTACAATCATCACTAGCTTCATCTGCATCCAACACGTTTAAACGAGGCCAGCTCTCTAATACTAACCTCTACCGTTTCGAAACAGACTCATTGTTACTCATGAACTCTCCTAGTTTACTTTTAAACCCAGGTGTGTGTGCGTGTTTGCAAACTACTTCTTCTACCACCAAAACAAAAAAAAATTAAAAAAAAAAACAAATTAAACAACAAAAAACCTTTTCTCCCTATTTTATGCTACAATTCCTATTCAGAACTCAATATAAAAGATGTTACTTTTCTACTTATATACTGTCTTCTAAAAATTCCATTTTCCTAAATATCATTTTTGTAAACTTAATCTCCCGACATTGTCGTCTACTACATTCAGTGGCAAAATCATTTAATATAAATTATTTCTAACCATTTAATCACAACATAATTTGGTATACGAAAATAAACTTATTTTTTGTAATTGCTTTTATTTAACATGTAATTTTGTTGCGCTTAATTGCAATAGAAAAACTTCTT
This sequence comes from Ormia ochracea, assembly GCA_963402855.1. Taxonomy (NCBI): domain Eukaryota; kingdom Metazoa; phylum Arthropoda; class Insecta; order Diptera; family Tachinidae; genus Ormia; species Ormia ochracea. The sequence goes on from OY727106.1 coordinate 13,545,522, forward strand.
TCAGTATGTGCATGCGCACATCCATACATGATCATCATGCCTTCGGCTGTATGTGCATGTATGCATGTATTTATGCATATACATACATACATTATCTATGTACATATTTGTTGCAAAAGAGAATCATCCGCCATTCTATTTCCTTCCTTAAAATAGAATTTGAACGCAATTTCAATGTGTTTTCGTAATGTAACTTATAAAACTACATTTCAGGGATTTTACCTAATAAAGGATATAGTCAAAAAATGCTGAACGGTAAGCCGATTGATTGCATCATCATTCGTAACGAATCATTTCGAATACATACATCCATATATGCTTTTATATTCGAATGACACTGGAAAATGTTGTCTTATCACCATGTCTGCACTCTGTGTACATACATTGTCTCTTTGCAAGCATAAATATATATGCACATACATACATACCTATGTGGATATCACAGGCTTTAGTAGAAAGGTCCTAGTGCGTACTTTATTTTTGAAAAATTTTTTTTTTGTGATTTCAATGCATATTCAGTTTATACATTCAAATCACTAAAAAAAAATTTGCTGCAAAAAAATAAAAATTCGAGTTAGGACCTTTATAATTGAGACCAACGATATACTCTATGCATATATGTATGAATGTGTATTTCCAACAGGATGTACATTAATTCTCTGTATTACAGAGAAATGTTTTGCATAAAAAGACCTTTAAAGGTATGCTCATCTCGGTAATCGATTCGAAGTTAATCATTTATGCGCTCATGTGTAATTTTTGTACCAGTTTTTGCCACAAATAAATATATGTATAATAATTTATTAAATTATAATAAATTAAAAAAGATTTGCATACAAAATGAAATTCGTGAATGATTTTAACAGCTGAAATTCATCAAACTGACTTGTCAAATGTTACTTGGAATGGTAGAAAATTTCAAGTAAGCCGGGTTCAGAAAGTCGCCGTCGTTCATTAATTTAAATATGCATACATATGCCCATTGTGACATATGTATGTTCATTGTGTATTTGTCTCAAATTACAATTTTTTTTTTAATTTATTGCGAAAATAATAGTGATTCCAATTCACTTTTTTTTTCAATGTTGTAACTTATGTGTGCGAATTGATGATGGAAAATGTCATAAAAATAATATGGTCTTGTAAGCGTAACCATGTTCGATATGTTTTTCCGCTTTGGCATAATACCCACCTTACAATGAAATTAACTGCCAATGGTTCCTCTTCTTGTGTACTTGAAAATGCTTTCAAGTTGAAATATACCATCAAGGATCATAACAAAATGCATAACTTATAACTAATCGAAAGGGATCCATCAGCCATTTCGTTTAGAAGCCCTCCATTTAACGCTCTTTCGGTTTGAAGAGTTTAAAATAAATAAAATACGAACTACAGTGGCATACCTTTTTGTGCATTATTTAATGCTTTTTTTTTAGAAATAAAACTATCCGTTTTGTTTTCTATTCTTATTAAAGAATTAAAGATTTCGCCACTTACAGTATGATTGGCATAACTTTGCGTTCAGAATTTTGTAATTAGAATTTGTAGAATTTCTGCATCATCGAAAGTACATTTTATACGATTTTTTTAAATTATAAATTAACGAGAAGGCTGAATTATATGACGATTTAAAGCGATTTTTTCAAGAGACCTTCACTATATTACGATTGATTGTTACTTCGATTTGTAGAAAAACGTATTATTACAATTTTGTTGCATATATTCGTGTATGTAATGCCTTCATCCGCTTTCCTCAATATTATAAGTGTATGAATGACAATCGAGAGTATAATGATAAAGTGAAATTCTATTAAAATGCTACTTAATAATGTGCATTAGCTTTCCTTGTAATGTTCATGCGCACCCGAAATAATCAATTTCATTTATAGTTGCTTAATGTAAATTAGCGTAATTCTAATGGAATTAGTAACTCCGGCGTTTAGAAAAACATAAATTATTTTATGATAATTAAAATCTGTTTCCTTGATTTAGAAAAGATGAAATTGTTCAGTAAAAAATATGTTTATTTTTGATATACCAATTTTGTTTCTTTCTTTTCTAGAGTTCTACTTTATTTCTGGCAGTAAAAGTATTGTTGATTCTCATCCATAGTTGTTTCCTATTGTTATTCTTATTTCCAATACTGGTCTCACTTGTTAATACATTTTTTTTTTTTTTGCATTAAGGTGTTTTCAGAATTCTCGAATGTACTTTCCACACACTATTTATTTTTTTTTACATTTTTAATGGTTATTTTCATCGCACACTACATTTTATTAAGACGCTTGTTTTTTTTTTACAAACATTAAAAAACTGTAACGACTTTATTCCTAAACTGGTGTATGGATACAGATATCGAACCAATAACAAACCGGAAGTTTAACTCTTTACTTTCTTTCTGGTGTTGTAAATGTACAACAAATGCTTCTTAGAGTTTTTATGTAAAAAAAAAATATATTTGTAAATTTTAAACCATGTAAGTCTTACTGTCCTAATCCAAACTGTTATTAATAAGTGTACATTATTGTTGAATGTTTGTTGCAAAAGAAATGGCCAGCAATTATAGTTACAACTCACTTGTACTCGTACATCTGAAGCCCTGGTGATTGGTTGTTGATTTTTTTGTAAATATTGGTAAAGGTGTTTTTTTTTTAACAAAATGAAAATATTTGTGTATATTTTATTATTTCACTTAAATTTCATTAATTCATTCATTTAATTTTATTAATTACAACTTTGGTTTTCTGAATGGTAATTGGTTTTTATGATTTAAAATATGAAAAATGTTATATTTATTTTAAAAATGCAGGTTCGCGTTCTGGTACCGTCACACCAGGTGGCCATTTAAATAATTCTAGGCCTGGTAGTGCCATGTCTACATCAACCACAATGTCAACATCAGGTTTTATTAATAGAAGGTCAGTGCCGACTCCACGCAAACCACGTCCAGCAAGTATCGCCGGTACAGGAGTTTCCTTAGAAGGTATGTATACACATCACCTTTACTATCTCTCCAGTTACAAATTATTGATTAATCCATTCTCATTTAACATTTGAAGAAATTAACAAATTGAAAAAGGAAAATAAGCCGCCCGTTAAAGCAGCTACTTTATCACCGTCTATTTCAGCACAAACTACTCCAAAGCGTTCAACGAACTTGATGTCAACATCGTTAATTGTGGCGCCGTCGCCTTCGCGTTTACTTAGTGCAGAAAAGAAAACTCCCATTAGAAGGGTAAATAATTTTAACGGTTTATTTTTACCAATTCTAAAAAGTATAATTTAATAAAAAAAATTTTAGGAACTCGTAACTCCAAAAGCCGCAACTCCTAAGCCTCTATCAAACACTACAAGTTCAGATCGTCTTAACAAGCTGAACAAAGAAAAATCGAAGGATTTAATGACTAAATCAGCCATAACTCCGCCAGTTGCAAATAGAACTATTGCCAAAGAACATACAAAGAGTAAAGAAGAAAAGGAAATTTTCAATCAAGTGAAAACCGAAATAGTTGCAAATCTGCCAATGCAAATGAATGGCCAAGACGAAATGGAAAATTCAATGGTGCCCCTACAGTCTGAAACAGTTATTTCACAGCATGAAGAGAAAATTGATGAAGGCACAGAAAAATATTTTCATGAGACAGAACAAAGTGTGCCACAAAAGCCGAAATCACGCAGTGGCAGCAAGGAGGGCTCTATTGTACGTGAATTACAACCGTCCACCTCACTAGACAATAATGATGCTATGACAGCATCTATGATTGCGAAAAGCAAAATCACAACAGAAGAAGAAGCCAAAGCTGCTTTAGCTGAGAGACGCCGTTTGGCCCGCGAAGAGGCCGAACGCCAGGCAGAATTAGAAAGGCAGCGTATTGAAGCTGAGCGATTGGCCGAACTCAAAAAGCAAGAGGAAGAGGCCGAACGTCAGCGTCAGTTTGAAGAAGAAGCAATGCGTTTGGCCGCGGAACAACGAAAGGCCGAAGAAGAACGTTTGCGTCAAGCCATTGAGGTAAGAGAACATACCAATTACATATGTATTTGCTAAATGCAATAAATTCTTATATGCATTGCCTTAGGAAGCAAAACAACGCGAAGAGGAAGAAAAGCGCAAACGTGAGGATGACGAAAAACAACGTATAGAACGTGAAGAGGCAGAGAAAAAAGCTAAAGAAGAAGCTGAAAAGCAAAAAATAGAAGTTGCTGAACGTCTCAAGCGCGAAGAAAAAGAACGTGAAGAAAGGCGAAAACGGGTGGAGGCTATCATGTCGCGCACTAGACGTGGTGGCGCCAATAGCACCCCTAATTCCACACCAACGAAGGTAAATTAAGTCGAATAAAAACAAGTAGAACCATAAATCATATATTTCTTTTAACAGGAAAACAATAATTCCCCTAAACCAGCTGAAATCACTCCTCTGGCACCTACTGCTGCAGCACCAGTAGCTAATAATTCTGAGGCAGTTTCGAATAATGTTGCGACAAATTCGAATAACGCAATTGATATCATCAACAACACCGCCCCCACCATCGTCAAAACTACGAACGATACAACAAATACTTCAAACGAGTTGGTTGTAAACAGTCGCAATACAGAAAGTGTATCATCATCTGGTTCGTCCAGCAGCACAGCTACTACGCCACCAACACCAGCATCACAACAGCAACCTCAGCAAGAGCAAGCACAACCTATTATTATTCCAGAACCTCATAACACTCAAGCAATGTATGAGCAATCGGTTGTCGATAAAGAAAACTCAATTATCAATAGCTTTTCCAATATGATTATTGATGAGAATGTAAAAAATTTTCATCAAAATTTTCATCAGCAGCAACAATTGCAAGCACAATTTGTTGTTGAGGAGACAAACGGCAAAAGGTTTGCCGAGTTGCAAAATAATGATTGTAATATCACAACAACAACAACTACACCGAAAGCAGTAGCAAATGGCAATGGACATCATATTGAAAGTATTAATAATAAAAAGTAAGTTAATTTTAATAAAAGCTTTAATAATTATTTTCGATACAATCGCACATGCACACATATATTTCAATCATTCATTCAGTAATAAATATATACATATATGTATATACTTGTGTCCAACAATTTAAACAGACAATTTGTGACCACTGAAAATTAAATACTCTTTTAGATGAAATTTGAGCGCCTTCCATTCATATTTTATTTTTACTATTTATTTCCAATTATATTCATGTATGTATGTACTTATTAATGCATCAAACATTTTTAGCCACTTTTTACCAAAATTACATTACATATATATAATTATAAAGTCAGGACTTTGGATTATTTTCTTGGTGCGGTGTTGGAACAGGTTAAATTAAATAACATGTTCACACATGCATTCCTAACTGAGACAATTCAGTCGTATGGCGTATACACAATTAACATTTGCCAGACAACTGGTTTGTACATAAGCGCAAAGTTCTTAATATGGATATCTCTTTCATTTTATCATTGATGAACATGTGTTTCAGCACATGTTCCGTTTTTTTTATTTACACTATACAATGAATACTAAGCCATTCATGACGCATCAGTCGTGTTGTATGGATTTATCGAATACAGATGCATATAAAATTTTTGCTATTTTTGAATTTTATTATATTATGTTTTTAGCTGATAAATTTTTATATTTACCTACATAATATATGCAATTGTTATTGTCGTTTAATTTTTTCCCTGCGTAAAATGTAGATTCACCAAATGTTACAACTTTTATTTTAATTAACTAAACAATTCCAAATGCAATATCTTGCACACAATGTCGATTAAAACATAAATTATCAAAAAAAAAAAAAAAAAAAAAAAAAAGATTTATATTTCAAGGAACCAAAAGTACATACGAATTGATATAGGAACTGGAACCTGCTAATTTCCTGCCTAATCTGTGCAGCCGGTATTCAGTATCCTACACAGTCGTTGATACCCCATAAAAGGCGTTACTCGTACGTCGACTAGAGTTGCGCGAACATTTAGTAACATTTAAGATTCATATATGAACATAGTATAATGTTATATCCCTTGCATTTATTTCATTTATAATTCAATCATACATGCACATATATATATAAGACCTTTTACTTTTCCATATAACGATATAAATTGTTTTATGTTAACTGTTTTTATGATGTGAGAAAAATTTAAATTATTTGGGTGTTTTTAATAAAGAGAAATATATTAAATCATAACATTCATTACTGATATTGATTTTTTCCAGTGATATTGATCTTTTACAAACTGTGGTGCCGTCAACAAATCAATTAATTGATTTAAGTCTTGATTCTCAAGATAATAATATTAATTTCAATAACAATAATAGTTTATTAACAACAACTAATACACTAGTCACTGCTGATAGTCATGAAAGCAAAGGTAAATAAATCTGTATAATTGACACTTCATATATTCTGCGTTATGCTAATATTTTTTGGGGTAATTTCAGTTCCAGATATTTCATTGCTGTGAGTTTAAAATGAGAAAAATACGAGATTACTGATGTAAGTCTATGTTCCATTGAGGAAAATATATATATATATGAACCATACGAATGAAAGATTTATGGATGAATGAACTTCATACTATTTACTACCAAATGCTGTGTAGAAATGATATAAAGAGTTTGCTAAAGGAGTGTTAAAACAAACTTTCTTGCTCTTTTCCAAAACAAAAACTATTTACTTTCTAATAATAAAAAAAAAAATTACATACATTTAAAACAATACGCGACAAATTATGGTTACTAAGAAAAGTTATGTTTAAACAAAAGGACTATGCTATTAAACCACATTATAAGAGCATGTTTAAAAAAACCACTAAGAAATAAAAAGAAAAACATAAGAAAAAACGCTAAACCTTAAAAGTTTTAAGCTTAGTTTGTAGATAATATTTATAACAAAGAAAAAAAACCTTCAAAACTCTACTTATTTACAGAAAAAGAAATCAAGCTTCTTATAAAGAATAATGTATTTTCCTTAAAAGGCCAGCATTGCTATGAAAATTTATAAGAATTTACAGCAGCGCTCTATAGTTAAAGAGTTATCCTCGTAGAGATAAATTTTCAATTTCTAACTATTATAGTAATGTTTTTGACACTAAATACATACATATTAATTTTTTTATTTTAATTTAACAGCGTGCCTAGTATTTAGAGCAAATTTTTGTTTAAACAAAGCTAAACTAAACAATTCTATTTACAAACAATATAAAAATAAATACATATACATAAAAAATGCTTAGCAATATTTATTATAAAAATCGATATACCTAAAATTATATAAAAAGATTAAAATGAAACATAAAAACACTTTAAAGCAAGACCATAAAAAATAAAGCAGGGAAAACCAACAAGCAGTCACTTTAGAAGGCAGAATAATAAGTAAAATTCAATGTCTACACCACTTAGCACAAATTATCAAAATATCAAATTCATTTACTTTTAATTATTTTTGGTTTTTATTAAATAATTTTTATTTGATTATGCTTAAGTTTGCTAAAATTTAGTTTTATTGTTAAATTAATTGTGTGTATTTCTTTTTATTTCTTTTATAATTATATATAATTATTTTATATTAACTCTTGACGTGAATAAAGCATGCAGAAAAATGTTTCTAGTACACAAAACATGTGATCAAAATAGTACATGAACACTAAAATAAAATATTTGGCGAGAACAGTTTCAAGCAGAGGTAGCAAATTGCACGTGAAGTTTTATTCGCGATAAAAGGAAGGATAGTTAGTTGTGTTTATCGGAGTATTGTTACTTTTATTTTCTCTATCATTCTGCCTTCAGTTTTGTTCAATTTGTGATCTCTTGTACGTAGTTTATCGTGTTTTTGTTGTAAATTTTTTTTAAAAATCTTTTATTTATATGCTTTTTTCTATAAAATTGTGCAACAATTTATTATTAATTTTACGATATATTTTTTATTTGAAAGTATCCGTTTTTAACTTTAACGAATTTCGAAAAGAATAATTATGGTAGCATTATAGTTTTAAATAATTTATATAATAAAGCCGTATATAAATTTAGATCCGCCTAATTATATACATAGATACTTATATACAAATACACATGAGAATGATTAAAAAAAATAAACATAATTAAAATAAATAAAACAAATTTATAAAAAGGTCTGATTGTAATTTAAAAATAATAATTCGAAAGTCAAGAATCTAAAAAAAAAAAATAAATATGAAAACTTTAAAAATAAATTTTGTTTTTTTAATCTCTATCTCTCTCTCCCTCTTTATGTAGTTAATGTTAATTATATGATATTTGATTTCATATACATGTATGATTATTTTATAAAAAATCTTATTTTTTGTATTTACTTATAGTCTAGAAAAAAAAAACAAAACAAAAAATGCTTGGATTGAAAATGAAAATAAATAATGTTTCAATTTTGTTAAAAGTCAAACTCAATAAAAACCCAATATTATTCTAAAAAAAAAAGCAAACGAAACAAATCATAGTAGTTGTTACTTATTGGAAATACTCGGTTTTTTAAAAATACATTTTCGAAAGTTGATCTTGTACTTTTAAAAAATGTGAAGAAAACGTTTAAGAAAGGAGAAATTACATGGACTGGATACTGATTTAAGGGCATGATTCACTATCCTACACTGTCAAAGGATTCATTCACACGCCAATCTCATGTCATTCCATACAATTTAAAAAAAAACGCATCAAAATGTCATTTTAGGTACCACATTTTCATACAAATATGTTGCAAAAAAATTATTTCTTTGTTGCAAGAAAATTTTTTCGTTCAACTGCTTCAAGTAATTGAAACTTTGATTTCATGCATAGAGTTTTAGTATGCACTATCATATTTTTGTAGCAGATATGTCATATTTGACAAATCGTCACATTGTGCAGGATGGCGAATAATGACCATGTAATAGAAAGTAAAGCATAGAAATGATGATAGTCCATACATATATGAATTGTATGGACTCGAATACAAAGCAAATCATCATCAGTAGAACAGAGTGATACTGCAAAAATTGTATTTGTCACTCGATTTTTAATATAAGTAATAATAATTCTTCTCAATTTTAAAAAAAGTGAACATTTTTATGTATAATTCGAATAATATTCTCCATTTCACCTGGGATTTACAACGCCCACATTTTTTTCCACCAGTATTAACTAATCAAAATCAATAAGGAATTCCCTTCGATAAATGAGTGCTATCGATTTTTAAATGCTCATAACACGTTACTACTACTGTATAAAGAATAAGTAAACACCGTTGTATACAAATGTAGCCTCTAAAGCTGATCATAAAAATCATGCACAAAATAGCAACGCTTAGCTAAACAACACTTTCCCATGCTACACTAGCAACCCTAGCTTTGATAAAAAGTGAAAATACACTGTAGAGTAGAAAATGCGACCAACAAATTGCCAGTCCCAACAAGTTAAATGGTTAATATGCAAGCCATCAAACTGGTAACAATCATAACTAGTTGAAACGTTCAGCCGCTAACACGTACGGAAAGTATTAAAGAGAGAACACACATACAACATACAAGTGTATAAAGGAAAACAAATACGTACAACTGTGATACAAAAAAAGAAAACAAATTTAATACAATATTTGCATAATACGCAACAATTTAAGCGGTATTAAAACGGTTTTAAAACAAACAAAAAATATTTCCTTTCCTTTAATTTATCAAAAAAAAAAACTTGTTTTAAAAACCAAACACAAAATGTCAGTCAATCGTGCACCAAAGTCTGGCTTTGCAGCAGAAGCTCAACGTAAGGTAAGTCATGCCATACAATATAAACCCAAATATTTTCTAAATGCAGGTACTTATGCACATGCATGCATACATATGTATGTCTGAAGATTTAGTTTAACACATATATAATGTATATATTTATTATAAATATGTATACAAACGTATATGCATAAGTATGTACGTGACGAATACATACATTTACAAATATGTATGGAGATGTAAAGGAGTATTTTAATTCTAACACAACAAAGTACTCATAAACGCGTATTAGGTGGTGCAAACCAGTAAATTATTGTAAATAACGATACACTTGCATACATGCCTAAATACTCGCATATTGTTATTCAATGTAGAATAGAAGCCTTTACCGATTATTTTATGTCAAAATAAAATATTTTGCCCATCGCAACAGATGTACGCCATTAATAGGCAGATTAGTGAGCGGTAGCTGAAAATGACAGAAGTGCGAAAAGTTTAAATAGATTATATATGTATATCCAATTGCAAAATATTTATTTTGAACCAGTTTTCCGTTTTTCTGCCAATTTAAAAAATTATATTAGCTTGTGCCCTTCTCCATTAAGGTAACGCTATGCATGTACTCAGTACTGGTCTTACAATGCCTAGTTATTTGATTAGGCACACACATGTACATGCACGTGTACATAAATATGAGTCTCATGGAACATAATTGGCGGCAAAGTAGAAAATGCATTGTTGCAACGGCCGCAATAGTTTAGGATTGTAATGAATTATTAACTAATCATTCTGAAATAAAAATTGTTGAAGTATTATGGGAGTGTAACGAGTGGTGTTGGAAAGCAAAAAGCAACAGATTGATATAAACATGTACTGTGAATGTATGATGGAATGTGTGGAAGTGTGAGTGTAGTACCTAATTTTGTACGTGCTTTTAATAAAATAAATATTAGAGCAGGGAAGAATAGATAATTTTTAAGTTCAGGGATATGAAAGAGAGAGAGCGAGCAAGATTGTGAGAGATAAATACATTTTCGTACATACAGAGAACAAGTTGATATTAAAAAGTATTATTATGTTTTACGTACTTCTCTATTAAATTTATTTTATTGCAATTCGACTTTATATACAGATAAAATATTAAATATTAATAAAAGAAATAATAAAGTGTCGATTTGGTTTTTTTTAATTTTGGGCTTTTTAAAAAACTATTGAGAAGAGAAAACATAAAAATTAGAAGTATTAAAAAACTAGTAGAAAATTCATAGTTATTAAAAAAAATGTCATTGCCTAATAAAATATTTTCAATTTTACATTTTATTTGGATTTAAATTAAAGTATTTCCAGTACTTTTCTGCGCGTTTCTCCAGGCACTCCTTTAACATGAAAGCTAATACAAAACAAATGAAAATGTTTATTTTAGATAACAGCTGGAATTTGGAAATATGTTAATGCCGAAAATTCAGCTCAAAAGCTTGGAAAGGAAATTATAGCCGGTACAATGGACAGCAGATTCAGACAGATACAATAGCAAATTAATTTATCTGCTAGACAGATTTGCCTTGAAATATTTTAAATGAATAAAATATTCATATCAACGTTACGCAGATGCAGATTGAAGTGAAAATAAATATCAGCAGTCATGAAGCTACGACAATTTTTTGAAAAGTTACTTGTATAAAGTTGAACTCGTAATCAGAGAATCTGACCAAGGTATAACTTGGTAGTGAAAGAAAATTGTAAAGCTTATGATAGTAATTTTATTATAACCTTTAGGCGAAATCATCTACAGATGATTGGCGAAATTTTATTTATTACAAAATGAGTTCCAACGAACAATATTAGAAATATATTTGAAAAAAAAAGTTCATATTAGAAGTACCACAATTACTATTCTAATTAAGTAATTTTCTGTAATAAAAGTCCATAGCTTTCAAAGTTGTGAAGCTTTGAAGGAATTTAGGGCATATTTCCGAACATCTCGTTAAATAGGATTTACAGAAAAATTAGATCAAAAGGGCACGCGATTCTCGCATACATGTATAAAGATATAGTATGTTGGCATGTTCACATCTGTGAATGTACATATCTATATATGTACATTTATACAGATCTACATAAATATGTATCAATGTAAGTATTAGTATTATTTTATTGCCATATAAACAAGACCCATTGTATTTTTTATAATCGTACAAGCATGTATAGGCATTTAAAAACGTACTTATTGTTCTATGCATTTATCTTTCATTCGATAAAACTTATAAAGGTTAGGTGTTATTTGCTGGCTTAATATCGCTTACTTATATAAATGCATAGCCACTCATATCTAGATATACATACATATGTATATACATACATATAAATATGTATTTTAAGTTCAATGATCTTTAGCCGAATATATATTTGTACCCGCTTAAAAATTTTATTAAGAAAATATTGTAAAATTTTTTGTTCATGTTTTAAAGAAGAAATATACACTTGCATACATACTAGGGCCATACTTAAGTACATAAATGAGTCGGTGTGGTCCATTATGTTTACATACAGACACATACATATTTCAAGTTTAAAAGTTGACGACACAACATATGACTTCAGCTTAGTGAAAACTCATTGTTAGTCTCACCATTTGTGTTACCAGAAATTTTCCAAATATTTACAAAATATGTCACACATACTCTAATGTACACATTCATATATGTACGTGCACACATGCATGAATATGATATGTATATAACACATAAATAATTATGAATCCATAAATGGCAAATACAGATTTTACAAAAAAAATTTGTAAAACAATTAATTTAGAAATTATAAATTCATTTTCATTAATGTGTCAAATCGTCAATATGGTAGTTTATTTTTTATTTATTAATTATTTATTTAGAAAAAGTAGTATTCAAAGCTTTGTGCTAAATAGAATTGTGCGAAGAGAGTAGTTTGCTTTTTATTGTATTCGGTTTAAGTAATTTGGATAAAAGGCTTCATGATGTAAGTCTAGTGTAATTTAATATTACAAGGATTGTATAAACCGACATTAATTGCAGCTACACTTTGCAACTGCAAAATTAACAAACATTTAATTATGCATTAAAAGGGATTGTCACAAAACCCACGCGATTAATGAGTGTTTTTTTCAAAAAGTGTTTTTTTAAATACACACATACGCACATTATTAAAAATTAAAAATATTGTAATCAAACACAGGGCGAATTTATAACTGCTGGGACTGGCTTTTTCTTTCTATTATTTACTGCAATATTGCACAATATTTTACGAGGTGATAAACTGGAAGAAAAACCAAATTCTTAAATATTGCAAAAAAAGTCTTATTTCTTTTTAACACGCTTTAAATGCAAGTCATTAAATATAAATTTGTATTTAATAACAACATAAAGTGGAGTTGTTTCACTTTCAAAATCAAAGGTCCGATTACACATCATATGTAAATATATTACAAATTGATCTGGATAAACACTTTTGCGATTGCCTAACCAAATTAGTATAGCTTTTTTAAAAGGGGGAAACACCCTAAAAAGTTTTTCTTAGGCAGACTTTCATACATTGTATGTATGTATGTATGTGGTCTTCGACGTAATCAATGAAGCCTTTTTAACTTAAAATTAACACTGTTTTGTTATTCTACAAGCTTTTTTAAAAAACGACGTAAACATTTGCTACAATGTTTCAGTTATTAGTGCTGCGACAATAATAATTTTATAAATTCGAAATACCCAAAAATCTCAACGCACCCAATGTATGTGTATACGTACATACATACATATACTGATATATGAAACACTATTACCGCTGAGATAAACATTAAACAATACCCACGCGATTAATGAGTGTTTTTTTCAAAAAGTGTACACATGTATGCAAAATTTTTTAAGGTTTTTTTTTAGAGAAAATGAAAATAAATATCGTATTTTTTAACTTATGCGGTTTTTGTAGCAAATGTTTGCTGTCTACTTTGTTGTACGAGTATAGTTTTGCAACAAACGAAACAAGGGCGTTTTTAGGGTGACAACAAATAAGCACAGAAACATAACCGTTTGCACTTGAAGATAAGTAAATTGTATTTAGGCGACTGATATGTACACATTTATACATATACATTCAGTCCATAGTATGGGTTCCTATGATGTCATCGTGCGATATTCTTTTCTCTGTTTCCCTTTCTTGGAGTACACGTTTTATTTGCACTTACCCCATACACAGACGTTAAATAACTTAAGAATGGCTAAAGTTTGAGCGTAAATAAATGTGAATGTGTTTTTTGTGTGAACTTGCAAATACTTACATTAGTATATGTGCATAAATACAAAAGTGTGTACATATGAGATATGATATTTATCTATTTTATTTGCTTCCTTGTTTTTAAAAGTTATAATTTTACGATGTGTGAACAGAACCAAACCATTAACTGCCGGCTGCCTTCTGCCGCACCAACTCTCTTCTGATCAACAAAAAGAATTAAGCTTTCAAAAATAAAGGCAAGAAAATGTACAGATTCATATAACAAATGTATGTAGATATCGTTAGGTTAATGTAAAAAAGCCCTAAATAACGATTAGCTTACTTTAACGAAGAATAACAAAAGAAATAAATTAAGATAATGTATTGTAGTAGATCCATTTTATTTCATCTTTTTGTTACTTTCAGTCAAAGCACGGAATTTTTAAATACATTTGCTGGTATATATATATACACACATATATATATATATTGATACGTTATATGTATTTGTATGTAAAAACCTCGATATTTAAATACCATAAGTTAGAGTTTTTCTAGGTTCATGGAGCGATATGTAATTTAACCTTTTGTTATTTAAAAAATAAATATTTTAGAAATTTAATTCATATCTATTTGTAGTTGTATTTTTTTTTTATTTTTTAAAATGAAAATGTGTATGAAGAGGAATTGGTAGAAATACTTGGAAATTTGAGTAACTGCTACAAAACTGAAATTCCACATATCATGCTGATAACGTAGTTCTCATTTCAGCCCCTACATAACAAAATACATACATACGTATTCCACAAGGTATTACGCGGTCGAATAGAAACTGCTTTAAAAATGCTGTGAATCAATGAAGTTGTCAACACTTACAAACATAAGTGTGTGAAATTATTCAGGTTTTTGTATCCATTACCTGTAAGAGTTCAGTTTCCTAGCTGAGTTTCTAGCTTCCAGTTTCCTCTGTCACAACATCGTTTCATCTAAAATATCTCATTAGCTTTAGTCAAATAGTCATAATTCGATTCTTTTAGAAGAATCAATTGCTTTTCAACTCTGAAAGTTACTAAATAGATATCCGTGGGGCTGACTTACATATACATATGTTTGTCTGTATCCAAGCGATTGTTAAAATAAACCGTCAACTGAAATAGTTTCAAGAGATGGCAATCTATTTGTCTGTCGAGATTTATTGTGGTCATTTTTATTGTCATCATAACCACCATCGTCAAATCCTCCATTCAAATAGTTTATTTACTAAATCATTATAATGAATTATATGTAGATTTGAAAGTGGGTAACGAAACTTTTATTTGCATGTATTTTTTTTAATATTTTTGTGTAAAAGCATTCGTTAAGTGTAGAATTTCATTATTATTAATTTTTATTTGTATTCATATTCACAAATAGTGATGGGTGTCACTCATGTCAACAACTTTTTCGAATATAAAGTGTCCGTCAATCACGAGATTAGAAAACTTACATGAAAGCTCTTTGCGTAAAAATTAGTAAGAAAATGAACTTAGTGTAATTATTTTATAGAAAAGCTTGTGAAAAATTCTAATAATTAAGTTACAGAAGTCTAGCATTCATTTTGCCAACTGATTGTTTTTTTAATACCTTCAATCAATTACTGAGTCCTTTAATCCTACAACGTGATTTTATCCTGTAAATACACACATTTTCTATGTTATTGAGCGAATGCTTTATAAAGCATTTCTGCAAAATATATACAGTTTTAAAAAAAAATGTTTTGAAGCTAAAAAAATATAAGAAATTTCAATTTAAATAACTCACAACAACAGCACAGTCATTTGCTTTCAGTGTAAGCAACTCTACAAGAACTAAAAAGTAGAAAAAGCCAAAATGTAAAAATATAGTAATAAATTTTTAGAAAAAAAAGACAATAATTTTACAAAATTTTTGACAGAATTATAGAAAAACTAGACGCAAGAAAATTTACATCACCAGGGCTGGGATTACACATCCAATGTAAAATTACTACTTGCTGTTTTAAGTTTGACTTGAATTACAAAAGTTTTGAAAAATATTTAGAAGAAAATTTGCAAGAAATAAATTTTATTCGATCTGAAACTATTTTATATTTTATGTTCAGCGAATTTACTGAAAGCCTTTAATATTCAGCGAAATATTATTATTTCCTATTAAAATAAATTTCAATATACAGTATAATCTCGATAGTGCGGGCAAAAGAAAACAAAGTGGTGTGCGAAATATCAAAATGTCCTACTGTGTGCAAGAAACTAATTTTTATTTGCAAGAAATTATTTTTAAAATAAATTTAATTTATGTATAAACAAAAATAATTAATTTTTATAAAATTATTATATTAATTGTTGCACAAATGGTTGGTTATTTTAATCGTTATGTTTATTGTACGCAGCACCTCTGAAGCCATTTAGCTTAAAAATATTTCCAGCAGAAAGTTCTTGCTCTATGGAATACTTTATACAGGTGTTAAAAGCAGATATGGAATATTATATTATTATTTTTGGAATATTATCACAATATTCTTCAATAAAGGATTCATCCCCTTCAGTCTCCTGTGTCCCATTCGTATTCATAAAGAATTTTATTAAATTACTTTTTAGAATATTTGTCTCAACTTTATGCCAAGTATTGAAAATCAAAAAAAAAAAAAATAGAAAAAATTATGGTGGCCGGATTATAGAGTACTTAGTGGCAAGAACTTAGCGTTGTCCGCATTTTCAGGTATCCAGAATATCGAAATTATACTGTATTTATTTAAAATAAAAAAAATTAAATATCCTACCGATAATAATTTTTATAAATTTAGTGAGATTTTAATATAAAATAAATGTAAATGTTAACAATTCCCATAAAAATTGATGTGTTTAATTATACTTTTCTATCTTGCATGAATTTCCTTTGTAAACACGATAAATGACGAGCATGATTTTAAACGAAAAGAACGTCGGCTGCCGATGTGTAATTTTTATGCTCGTGAGTAGCTCACGGTTGCATCTTTAATTATTAACACTCTTTCATATATGCACAGCTACAGGCCCAGACACATTGTGTGTAGGTGTGTATGTTTACACCTTTTTTCTTCAAATGGTCGTCGTTTATCATGTATGCACGAATGTGTGCACACATGTCGCTTCGTTATATTATTTAAATGGCTGGCGGTCTAGAAAAGAATATTTAAATTTAACGCTTTTTGTTATTGATGTTTTGTCTAGTGAAAACAAAAGCTGTAGAATTTTATTTGACATTAGATTGATTATGAAATATTAGTCTGTCCTTAGCGTACAATCAAACCATATACATATGTATGTATGAATGTATATGTGACTGGAACAATGTGTATGTTTAAATGTACGAGTATGAAGAAAAAAATAGTAGAACTAAAAATTTTCGTTTGTTTTCGCTTAAACTTTCAACATTATAAGTATACATGAAGATCCTCCATACACCTCCCCTTGTACAACATCCTCTCTTAAAACGTGATTAAATAATTATAAAAATCAATATTAGAGTTTGAGTATGAATAAAGTCACAGCAACTTTACAGCGCAACAATCAATTATTTTAGACCTTTTGAACATTTTAATATTTTTAACTGATTTTGGCATAGTTTGTTTATATTATAAAAACAAGTAAAAGTGC
Source organism: Ormia ochracea (assembly GCA_963402855.1). Taxonomy (NCBI): domain Eukaryota; kingdom Metazoa; phylum Arthropoda; class Insecta; order Diptera; family Tachinidae; genus Ormia; species Ormia ochracea. The sequence goes on from OY727106.1 coordinate 13,563,174, forward strand.
TATATTCGACTGTGCCGAATCTTCTATACCCTTCTCCATGGATATGTTCTCTCAAAAAATAAGCAACATAAAGAAGAACTTAAAAACGTACCCATATCGTCATAGTATTACTTCGTGAGGAGGTGTTCACCGATTACTACTTTCTAAGATTACCTTTCTTTCTCTTTCTGCTGCTCTCTGCAGCGCTAGGAATTCTTTGCGACGCCACCCACCAAATTCAAGATCTCCATTGATAACAGCTCCACGGAGGCTCTCATGGCTCCATATCGCAGGCAATCGAAACACAATAGCTACATATAGTTGGAGAAATTTTTGCAACACTGTGTACATGCATGTACAAAAATGCTTAAGAAAACTATGATGGCAAAAAAACACTTCATATGCCAGAATACTATACAATCGTATTGCAAACACATAAAAGTATACACAAACAAAACCACCACCAAATGAATTTGCGTTTGCTACAACAAAAACAAAAAACAAAAACAAAAATTTTCTATTCATATACATAAGCATCCCGCCACGGATCCCCAGTGGCTCCGTTGCTTTACAAATATACTCAAAAAAAAAAAAATATAGCACATATGTCGTTCAAAAAGGGTAAAATTAAGAAAAAATAGTCGTTTATCTACCCAACTTTATAGTGAAATTTTAACAGCAAGTTTGGCTGTGAACGTAGACGTGCTTGTCAATACACATGCTCTTGGTTTGTTACTCAGCGTGGATTTTTTGCATTTTCTTCATATAAATATATGAAATTATTTTTTGGCTATATTTTTTTTATTTATCGGCCGATTTTGGTTTTTTTTATAAGTGGTACTTTTGAAAGAAATTAGAACAGATAGGTAAAAAAATTTTTGATTTTAGACAAAATTTAAGGTCAATTTTGAGCGCAACAAAATTACCGGAAGGAAATGAGGACAGACAGACAGACAGACAGACAGACAGACGGACAGACGAAATACTCCCCTTCTTATAACGATCCAGAATATATATACTTTATATGGTCGGAAATCAATATTTATTGAAATTGCATCCCCTATATCAAACTTATTTATACCCTTCCATCCTTTTTGGAGAAGGGTATAAAAACTATTTTATTTAACAATTAGCAACTAAATTTAGTTTTTAGTAAATGAAATGAATTGCTCCAGCAATTGCTTTTGCTTGCGCTTGTGGAGTTTATTAATATTTATTTATTCGTATCTTGAAAACTGTTGACATGTGACTTCAACGAAACTCATTTTTAAATCTCCTTAATCGACTTTAGGTTGTTAGAAAATGTTATACGGAGTTTTTTTATGTTTGTTTTTCAATTGTCAACGAATTTAACACACTTTTTGTTTGTACTCTTTTACGTTTTGTCAAACCTGATTTTCAAATATAGAAATTTATTTTTAATATCAACTAGAAAATTGGATAGAAAATTTTAACACATTTCAAATTTTATGCAATCGATAACACATTTTTGCAGCGTTTCCTTTCGCATTCCGCCAAAAAACTGTTCCAATGTTTATTCCCGACTGTTGAATTGCATATGGTATATCTGTATAGACATTCGATTTTGCACATCCCAAAGAAGCTAATCAATGGCAATGGTGTTTACCCAAAAGATCTTAGTGATCAATTAATTAGACTTTTAAGTGAAATTATAAATTTATTAAAAATTGCTTTGAATAAATCAATTGCAGCGCGATATGTGTCATATATGCGCATCACATATCAGCAAAATTAATACCATTTCGTGGAGGTAAGAAATTTCTAAGCATTTTCATATACAGTTCAGCTTTGACATGAAACATTATAACCATCATCGCTTTGAATACATATGGACCAATGACTCCGCCTATCCATAAAACTCATTAAATAGTACTTTTCCGTGTATTTAGTGGTGTTTCGTTAAAACCTTTGGATTATTCACACATCAACGGCTATACAATTGGTCTGATGTAGCAGCTATCAGCTGTTAAGTGAGGGGTCGAATAAAGCCGTGTTGGCAAGTCAAACTTGTAAACTTCTAAAGTACTTTTGTACTAATTAAGTACAAATCTAATAGATCACTACTGACGTAACGAATTCGTCAAAGAGATTTCCTGGCTTAATTTATCGATATACAATTTGTACGGCGAAGAAAATTTTTCTTGCCAAATTGCTTTTTCCGAAATTTTTTATAATTTTTAGAAGGAAAATTAGCCCAGCAATAATTCTTTACTACAGTTTCATTAATAATTTGATTATTATTGATTTGAATGTCAACTGCTGATATAATCGTGTTACCAAGTTAATGCCAACAACAAAAATGGTTTATAACACTTTAATTAAAAATTTCTCTTTCTCAAATGTGCAATATATATTGCACTCTTTTGAAATTACAAAACGGCAGATAAAAGCGAAACTAGCTTTATATGTATGTATACATACATATATATATTGATATTGCAGAAAACTTTATATGCAAAAATGATTACTTTCAACTGGTACCAGTTGTACTTATGCATCAACCGACAAATATATAAAACAATAGGCTTGGGATTCGTAATATATTTATAATATATTTAAATCTATATAAAAAATTCAAGAAGCTTAAAAAAATCTTTAAAATTAAATTAAAAAAGTAATAATTTTTGAGTGATGTGAGTATTTGGTAATGAGAAACAACCAATAAAGGTGGACTTTTAAGTGCTAATAAGACACTTACAGCTTTTGCAAAAGCGATTCCTAAAGTTAAAATAAGTTTAACTCACGTTTGGTATGGGCAACGAACGTTTTTTAACACACATATTAGCTTTAAGAATCGTTTGGTATGCGATTGCTACTGAGCATATAGTATTTGAATCTGGCTCGAGTTCAACACCAGAGTTTTTTTTCCATTTCACCAAAAAAAAAAAATTTTCTTCGTAAGTAGAAGCAGTTTACGATTAAACCGAACGAAAACTGTGCCGCAGAAATTGTTTATTTTAAATTTCAATGGAGTAATTAAAATAGAAACTTTGTATTTTTTAGAAATATTTTAATAAGCGACATTTTACTTGATTAATAAAATTGTACAAGAAGCTGTGATTGGCAGTCGATGAAATTAATATCGGCGTTGTTTGTGTTCTTGTTAAAAAAATATGTATGCTATTCATAAATAGTATGAATAAATAAATAAATTTTGATTTTTTTCTAGTTTTGTTTATAACGGCCAAAAACAAAAAAAAAAAAAAAATACAATGCATTAAAGTTGGACTGGTGAATGACCGAACGTGACTAAGAGTTGAAGCAAAGTGCGTGGGTTTATGTGGGACTACATTTTTATTTCCTCACATAATTTAGAAATTTATATTTTTGTCTTACATATGTATGTTCGTAAGTACAAATGTAGATACGTAAAGCCACTATATACATACATACGTAATACATAACCGCCCACACATCCACACACATACATACATATGGCTACATTTTTATTCAATTTAACAGTAAATGAATTTCTTAAGAACTCAGTCAGGTAACATACATATTTTTATATTTGCTAGCACGTGTGTAGATTAACTTGGTAATAACAAGCAGGTTGCATGAGTTCACGATTATACGAAAGAAGCCCATTTGAAAAGGTTTAAAATAACTGTGGAGAGGACAGACATGCATAAATTGGATGTTCACCACTTGAATTCACATTTTGATTAGAAATCTTAATAAAAATAAAATATTGTTTCAAATTAAAAATCATAGCCGAGTTGAAGTCGAACCAGAAAATTCAGTTTAAATTTAAGCATTACATAAGAAATTTGACTAGAAAAGTTATCAGCTTCTCCGACGCACCAAATATGTGGATTTTCATCAAGACAGATTTCTTTGCACGAACATTCGTTCCAAGAAATTGGTAGCAGTTATCAAGCGCCAAATATAAATAAAATTATGAAATATTATTTACACTTCTTTGTCACTTGTAAAGAAAAACAAAATATTAACAAAATATTTTTTTTTTAACTAACTTAATCTGCAAAGCTTTCGGCTTAACTGCAGGAAAACACACGCGGTCTAGGCAGGAAGCGAAACCGCGACCTCCGGTTTAGTAGGCTGCGCATTATTCATTCGCCTACGGAAACAACCAATAATATTAATATTGATTCGCCCACTGCATTTTCATTGCAGTAGTCCAAATTACGCTAAGCGTTATAATTTTGTATGTGAACATGTGTTTGTTTGTGTGTGTGATTGATATAATTAATTATTGACATTTAGAACGAATGACTTTGATGAATATGATTTCTTCTTATCAATCAAAAGAGATTTCAAAGAGAACACACGCCAAAAAGGTCAAAAGGAAAAATGTTTTCGAGTTTTCATACGTAACACTTACAAATAAAAAAACAACAAACAGTCAGGCGATGCGATTTTTAAAAGTAGAATGCAATCACATCAGTTTTCCCTGTTTAAGATGCTGAATCTCATCTTTAGGTACATACCAATGACAAGATATTGAGCCAATTTACACTTATAAACTTTACTTTGAGCAGGTTTCGCAATTCTTTCTTAAACTTTCTTTAGTGTTTGAAAACAAAAAATTGTGTTTTCTTTTGTTTGAATGATGTAAAGATAAAAGATAAAGAAGATAGAAATAATTTTGCAAGTGCATCAAAAAGTCTGTACAGTACATCTCATCATGTACAAAATCAAGACTTTGAAAAGTAAACTTTGCATGTCTAAATTAGGTCTAAACCAAGAAACACGAGCTGGCTCGCATATGCATGGTTCTCAAGAATGTTTGATATTTTGCTTTTACTGTGGAGCCATTTTACGTGTTTAATATGTGGTTCATGCAACACACATTAATTAATTTTCTTTTAAAAATTTTGTTAAAAACGTTTGCAAACAGTTTGATATATGGATATGCAAGTATAAGCATGTATCCATGTAACAGGATACTCAGGATACGAATGATGACTAAACCCATCAAACTCTGTACTCCGATTCATTTTCTATTCCTCCACTGTTATCCAAAATCAAGTCTTTGCAACGTAAACTTTGTATGTCTAAATTGGCTCGTATATAGAAATATTTCTACTTATCTAGCAATATCCGTAATGGGTGGGTAACACTATTTTAAGCAAATGCCAACCTATTTTTTTGCTCAGATATACTCTTTCGTAATGTGTATAATTATTCTAACTGTTCGTTTTTTTTAATTGAAAACTGCACTCTTTAGACTTCTAATAATGCATTATAAAATGATTAAATAATGGAATTCTTTTTATCTATTTCGCCTTATAACTGTACAGGCAGGCGTCTAATTTATAAGCCTACATGTTTGTGAGCTTAAAACTACTCACGCTTTTAGTTATAATACGTCATTAGAAAAAGTACGTAAATAAATATCGGCATTCACAATCATATGCAAATGGAAAATTTATATTGCATAATGGCGTCTGCATATAATATATGTATCTCTGTTCATTTTGTGAAAGTGTGGCTCCAATTTACATTTGAATCATTTAAATAAAAACAATCATCTAAAAGATATTTTTCAAGTTGCGGTTGCTTCGTCTTGTAAAAATTCTACGAATTGTTCTATGCATTTCTAAGCATCAGCTGTTAATTTAGTTAATTTAGCGTTTTGCAACGAGCATGTCAAAACATCGAAAGGCGACGTTTATAAGGTGGCAAAGGTTGTGCAATTGCTCAAACTTGCAAACTAAATTGCACTAGATTATATTTAAAACTTATAAAATTCTGAGTACTTTGAATCCACTCCACATATCTAATCACATCTGAATAAGAATTAAAAAGTTATAATACCAATTAAAGGTTTATAATGGCTATACAAGAATATTGTTATCACATAATAACTTTTCATTTCCATTCCATATAAGCAAAGTAATATTTGAATTAATTAATAATAAATAAGATATCGCAATAAAAAATTTTATTTAACTGACTTTATCGTTAGAATGAGGCCGGCAAAAATATTTAACGCATTAGGTGTAGACGGATGGTGAATATAAGATAATTTACATTTAATTAAAATGTTTTATTTCTCTTAAACAAAAGCAATTTTCTAGGGTGGCAAAACGTTTTATTATTTCATAGAAATAAAAATGAAATTGAAACGTGACTGGAAAAGAAAGAAGAAAGAAATCGTACATGAAATGCTCTCGTATGCAAATAAAAATGCAGGTTTTATTTTTTAATTGGAAGCGGTGGACACAAGTGTAAAAGCGGTCATAAAACAGAATTACAAAATAGAACCCATATTACATTTTATATGTATGTATGTATATATCGTATTTCTAATATTGAAATGCCCTAACTCGCAATTTTTTTTTAATAGATTTTTTAAGCGATTTCATTGTATACTCGTATACAGTTTGTACATTGAAATTTGTTTAAAAAAAAATGTGCAATAGGGCCTTTCTACTTGAGACCAAAGATACATATGTATGTATGTACTCATTGATATGTATGGCGTAGAAAAACATATTTTATTGCTATTTCCGGAATGTAAAAATCATAAAATAATAATTTATGCATATAAAATACTTTGAGAATGTATACATAAAAATTTCACAAGGCGGCCAACAATTTGATTATATATCAAATGAATTTCTTATTACTTGGAAAAGACTAGGCCTTTAAAGGACTTCTTTACGAATACTAATTTCCCCTAAAACCAATAAGCTAAAATATAGTGACAAAAATGTATGACTTTAAAATGTTATTTATTTATTTATTTACTTAATTATTTACTTAATATTATAATTATATTCATAGAAGCACTAGCTGCTGAGTCCATCGACTATCTAAAATGTTAAAAAAGTATTTTGTATGGGAATGCTGGTTTTAACCTCTATGAGCAATAATTATAAAGGCCCTCGTTTTTATATAAGATGATTTTTATAATTACATATATCTATTCTGGATCCACATAAGAATGAAAGTTAGTTGATTAGTATGTCCGTCTGTCCTCAATAATTTTGTAGTGGGGTAAATTGAGCTTAAATTTAAGTTAAAATTAAAAATTTTCAACCCGATTTGATCACCAAAATCGGATAATAAATAAAAGAAATATAAGCAAAATCATATATTTATACATTTATATATTTGTAGACAGAAATTGAAAAATAAGCTATGAAAGCCAACAAGCATCAAATCGCGAATGCTAGGAATAGCAACCACAGACTCTTCTCACCTCACCTCGCCACGCAGTCAAATCGGTTGTTAAGCTTCAATAGTACAAGTAGTGAGATAAGAGAATTTTATTTCTTTATTTTTATTATTAAAATGTTTAATATTTCTTAGGAATGAAAGATATATGGCAAAATTAAAATTTACTTCCATACAGTATAAGTTGTAGTGTCCCAAAAAAACCTATGGAACACATTCTTGGAGAAGGATGTATAAGATTCGGCACAATCGAATAAAGCACTTTTACTTTAGCATTGCAAAATACAAGTTGTACAAAAATATATAGATAAGAATTATGGTGGTGGAAAATCCTAATTAGTATCGGTATTATACTGCAAAACACGGTGTCATATATTATATGTGTATATAATATGTATGTATGTAGGTAGTTCTGAATTGAAATTCTGAATTGTTTAGTTAAAAGCTATAACGTTTTTAATTATATACGGAAATGCTTCTAGTGTCGAAGATATATTTTACAGCTTCAAACTTTAATTTCAAAATTTTAATTGTATTCGAAAATATAAAATTTTTATTTCGATATAGCACAACCAACAAGTAATTTTATGCTTTATAAGTCAAATTTATATGTATTAGAAATTATTAAATTTAATTTTCTTTTATTTCGAACTGCATTTGGGAGTAAATCAAAATCAGTATTTAAATCGGGGTAATTATCGCCACTACCCGCCGATTAAGGACCCAAAGCCTTCAGCCAATCATAACATAGACTTATCGCGCTAATCTCTATCGGTTAAAACACAAAAAAACAATATTGCGCCATCTGTTGGACGAACTTCAAACTACACAGAAACACTCCTCACGGTTCATAGAGCATGCATCTAAAATTTGGTCAAAATCGGTCCAGCACCTTTTGAGTTTATCAATCACGAACATACACGTAATTTTTATATATATAAAGAGATATTGAAAATTGAAAATTGAAATTGAAACCTGTGTTACTGCGCTCAAAAATATTAACTTGAAATAAACAAGAGGTTAGAACGAAAAATTATAAAATGGAAAATTTGTATCCGTAATATGCATGTGTGCGTTCCAAAAAAAATTCCTAAAGCGGCTGAGAAATCTTGATTACACCATAAACAGATATAGAAAATTATTTAAAAAAAAAATGCAAAACATACATTTATAATTATATTTCATACCGGTCTTTATGTTCGTTCGTAAGCTCCTCTTCTTACTGTTTTTGTGACGGGAGGGAAAAAATTTTAAAACACATACACATAAAAAATAATATCAAACCGTTCGCAACAGCTAAATTAGTTTTGATATGGCTTTAAAAAGCTCATGACATCATTTTCTATGAATGAAATAAAAATAAAAAACAGCGCACATTTTATTGAGTTGTGAAGCTCTTTTTGAAAATATTTGGCAATATTTCATATAAAATGTCTGATGATTCATAATCATTAAAAGTCAATTTCTATAATTCATACAATACATACAAATATGGTATTGATTCGGTTTTCAGTCGAAGTCGCTTAAGACCATTAACTTTTATTATGCATTATTGAATTTTTAGCACAAAAAAAATGTTCAATTGATTGTTTATGATTGTTTGCATATTTTTAAAAATATTATTAACATAATTGTTTGTCAGTAGTCGTATTTGTTTTTGATAACGTTAAGTAATTGATGAATGTATTCTTTTTTCTTTCATGTCTTTTCCATAAATCAAGTATTTCTCCCAAAAAAAAATTTACTGCAAATTATGAATTATAGTCTGTCTATTTATCAGTTAAACTTTCTCTTCGCTAATTATTATACATATATTGAGCTTTAACATGTTAAAGTAATAAGTTTGCTTTGCGTTAAAATCGGCGTTATGTCGCCCATAGTTGCAATTGTAGCTGTACAGTGGCATGGAAAAATTGCACGATGCACAAAACGTTTAATAACATAAAATATTGGTTTGATAAATACATATAACATTTATATAATTGTTATATGGATTTATCAATTTATTGATTAAAAGTAATTTACAGTGGTGCCACGATTATACGTCAAATGATTAACCAGCCACATCAATTACACGAGAAAGAAAATCTTTTTCTTTTCATTCCTCTATAAAGTGTGATTACCTTAAAATTTGAATAAAACGAAAAAGGGAGAATATCTTTTTTGCACTCGAGGATTATTATAATAATCGTATCATATCTATCGACCTCCTTTTTATGCTCTAACTTGTTTAATTTTTGTCTAAAAAATTGGAATTTTTCAAAAATCAGAGTTGAATTTTTATATCACATACGTAAGAAGTATACAACAAATAAGGAGAAAAAGTTAAAAATATATTCTATAGAATATATTTTAAGTTTTACCAAACGAATGCTAATGCATATAAAATCAGTGTAAATAAATAATAAAACAAAATTTAAATAAGCTTAAAAAACAAGTCTTAGAAAATTAGCTTAAAGAGGACATAAATTTTTAAAATATATTTTATATGTAAAACAAAAATAATAATAAATAAATATAAACATTTAAAATATGGCATACATCTCGTTTTCATGTTCAGTACACGATATGCGAATTTGCAAAATAGTGATATTTTACATATGTTTTCTATACTTTAATGATTTTGTAATGATAAACAGTTAAATTGGGGTTAGAAGGTCAGACTTAGAATGTTAAAAAAAAGCGGCCGTCATTTTGTGTGAATATCTCTGACCCCAAATGGTTAAAAATATAAATTTTTTAACTAAATTTAGGCATGCACTGTCATGCATGTAATATGTGTGCACGCACGTAGATTTATATAAACCAATATGTGTGCACATATGCTCGTATAAACGAGTATATGTACATACATATATGTATGTAAAAAAAAACCAAAGTGTTCATTAAACTTCCTCTTGCACTTTTTTTCCATAGCCGTTGCTTATTTTCATTTTTGTGTTTTCGTTTAACACGAATAATTTTAATAATTTCTTTTTCAACTAAAACTAATTAATTTTAGGTCAAACTACATGGACGTTTCCAATATGGCCTGTGTTCATATAGATAATCTTATTTGCGACCATTTAAATGTCTGTTAACTTACAAGCGAGTAAAAACGTTACGTCTTCCATTATTGTCACATTTGTCGACAATGTTAGTGTCAAGTATACGAGGGCACTACCAAACTTAAATTTGTTCAAGTGTCTAGTCGGTGTACATATATGACAATATATAGATGTGTGTGTGTGCATGCACATACATGTGCAATCAGTCATATTACAAAAATGTTCGTTTATGGCTTGGAATCGATAAAGTTCTTTACAATATGTGATATTATTGTTAACAGAGCCCACTTGTTTTATTTATTTTTTCTGTGTATTTTCAAAGTAAGTTGAACCGATAATTAAATTCAAATTATTAATTGCTTAATTTCAATCGGTAGCCTTGTGTTCTTCTTCTTCTAGAGACCGTCTGGCCACTAGTGCATAGAGTATATTAAAATATTTGCTTACTATCGATAAATTCCTTTCTGCAATCGGTTAATAGGTGAAACCAATCAAGGTTTTTGTCAGCTAAAAAATTACTGTGAAATTAAGTAGTTGCATTATTGCAGCTTAAAAAAACATTTACTAGCACAGCTGATTATCATTTGCAGGGCTGGAAATTGTCAGCTGTTTTCCTGATTGATTCTTGAATTGACACATACAATTGGATGGAGAATTTGATACCAATTTCAGACGTATGAATGAACGAGTTCGAAACAATAGACAATAATACAAATTTTAAACAGTTTTGATCAAAAGTCTGTTTTTAAATGAAGTCTCCAAACAAATTTGATTTAAAACTAGCAGAGATTGTTAATGTTGTGCCGAACTTTTAGAACCTCGTCTTGACAGACACTGGGAACAAGTACCTACAGAAAGATTAAATTTTCGGAAGAGATATATTCTTTTCATCGACTATAGTTGGCAACAATAATATGACCCATTTAAATGTAAATAAACTTGTTTTGCTTTTGCGCTGAATTTTTTTAAATGAGATCAAACCTCTTCAATGTTTTGCCTGTTTTCTTTTTTAAGTAAAATATTTAGGTTGATGTTCTTTTTTTTTATTTTTATAACTCATTTTACAAAAAATAACGTTAATCATGTAGCAATAAAGTGGGAAAGTTTGTTCTTTTTGCGTTATTTTTCGTTTCGGTTTTGGTTGCCAGTAAATTAAAAGAACAAAAATAATTTTTTAAATATTTTGTTTTTGTTCAACTTTATTGTGTATTAAAAATGCCGATAAGCCAGTCATTTACTTTTTATTATCAAGTTCCTATTTTGTGCGTTATTTGCTATAAAATTCACAAGATTGGTAAAATGAGATCATTTGTATACTTATAGTATGCAATGTAATAAAAAAAAATCTTTATTATTAAATACTTGCGTACAGTGGGTCAAATTAATAATCTAATAGCAAGTTTGCAAAGAGGTTTTTTAAGAAAAGAAAAGCTGGCCAGTTTTTAAATAATTTCCATGAACTTTGTAAAAGAAATTGAAAGACAGGGGAAAAAATATTTTCGCTAAGCGATATAACAAATAATTATAAACTAAATGAAATATTTCCCAGTATATGCGTGAAATTATTTTTTGTATTCGCCTGGATGGATGTACGAATAACCTCTAAACTCTTTGAAAATTCTCGCTTTTGATTGAATTCCCTTTTGATTGTGGAATGTTGAACACAATGTCATAATTATTGGCCAGTAGGGTTATTCTGAATTGCGATGCAATAATCAATGCGATGCGATAGAAAATTGCGATGCAATAGTAAATTCGTACTCTGCAACACTTTCGCAATCGCATTTTATTTTAATTCGCGGCAACACCGGCCAAAATTAACAACGCTGGTGCCAGTAAACGTCAAATTTAATCTTACATAAGAAAAAGAAATTTGCGGTTACAAAATAAATATCTAAATTAAATAAAAAAGAAATTAAGAAAAAGTAAAATAAATTTCTGAATTAAATAAAATAAAAATTAAGAAAAAAAAAATTTTTGTGTTTTTCCTTTTGTTATCAAAAATGGATTCTGTTGCTCTATGGATTTATAATGAAGAGGAGCATGAGCAAAATAAAAGGGTGCAGAAAAGAATACTTAGACGCAAATTGGATATTCTAAGTTTGAATGTGAAAAGGTAATTTATTTTGTAGCATTAAAAACAATTAGTTATGAAAAACATTTCTATTCCAGTTTTGTAAAAAAATTTAGATTGACCCAAGAGGCATTTCTATACGTACAAAAACATTGCTAGAAATATAAGAGATGAAATAAAAAACAATATATTTAAAAACTAACCGTCTTCTTTTTATTTATAAACTTAAAGGTACTTCTTTGGTTATATATTTCATTCATTTTGCTCAAAAAAAAAAAACTTAAAAAAAAATTTATTAATTTAAATAAATGAACAAAATGTAAGTAAAAAATACATTTTTGTGCTTTGCGGTTGCTGTTTTTCTGCCGAATAAATTTTGCGATTATAGCATGTATCTGACATTAGCATTCGCAATACAGAATACCAAATTGCCACATTTTCGCATTTGAAATGCGAATAAAAAGAGTACTATGCGATAATCGCAATACCGAATACCAATTGTTCGCATTTGCAGGTTTTCGCATCGCATTGATAATTGCATCGCAATTCAGAACAACCCTACAGGAATGCGTCTATAAAGTTTCTATAAATTTTATGGACAAGGCATTGCATAGCATTTCGTATCTTTGTGGCAGCTACGAAGTACTGTGTGCTTTATTCTTGAATCATTGTCCTAATTAAGTTTTAGATTCCCTAAAATGTGTAGCTTTCAGACGCCACCTTTCAAAGATTCTTACAATAATATTAAATATTTGCACTTGATATTATTTTTTACAATATTATTATTGGAACGCGTGGCGAAAAGTTATATTTTCTTATATTTTTTTTTTACAAAAAGTTTGGTTTTCCTCGCAAAATCTTAAAGTTTATTGGAAACTTTCTGCCACCTTGCCATTCGGCCATTAATTTGATTCACTGTATATACATATGTATGAGTAAATGACTATCTAAATAAATTTTCAAAATTTCTCATTATAATTTAGTTTAAAACAAACATTTCAAAATGTCACATATAAGTTTAGCAAATAGACAAAAAAAAGTAAACAAATTTTTGTCAATGAAATTTGCCAATATTGTCGGCAACAAAATGTACACGGCCTTTTAAATATATAAATAAATAAACAAAAAAAAAGTATATAAAATATAATTAAATGTATATTCTAGTCTCGTTTAAAGTGTGTTATTGATTTGCTGTAGTTTTTCGTTTTATTGTATTTTATTTTGCATAAACAATTTTTCCAGCGAAATAAATGAGACTACTAAATAAGGTAAAATAAATTCAACAAAACTGTAATAAATAATTTCAAAAAATACACACTGATATTGGAAAAACGTATAACTGAAAGCACGGTCACACTTTGCACAATTGAACGAAGTAAACGTAACCACTAAATACTGTTTTAAACCTTCCGATTCGTAATATTATCCATTACAAATATTACAGTGTGTAATTTTATTTAAATTATTTGATAATTTATTGTTTGCACTTATTGTGCCAAATATTTGTCAAAGCTGTCAATTACTTTTGAATATAATTCATCTCATAATGTTTATAAAATTTTTAATTATTTAATAAATTAGATGCTAAACATTTGTGCAAATACAGAAGCACACAGTTTCAAATGCACAGAAAGAATCATAATTATAGAAATTGTAAATCCAGTCAAATAGATATTTTTAAAGTGGCACAAAACCCACAAATCAGCTGATAATAATATTTATTTTTGATAATCAGCTGGTTTACGGTTTATATCAATTTCAAATAAATAACTTTTTATTACACGCTTTCGTAGAGCTAATAATATTAAGTTCCGAATATCTCTATTAGCAATTAGTTGTATGAAATTTCATATTAATGGCCATTATTAGCACATGGCATAAATTAAAGGCACAATTTTATTAACAATTTAACAGTTAACAATTAAAGCGTTTTTTTAATGTTGTGGCACAAGTGAAAAATTTGAAAAATCATATGCATATTTTTGGGACCAAAAAAAAAAAATTTATCAATTCAAATGTCTTCTTAAGATAGAGAGCGATCAGTTGCTTCTCGCTGAACTGACACATTTTTAAGCAAATTATTTTTATTGTAAAAAGAATATAATGGCTAATAATTTATTTTTATTACAATTACTTTAGGATAAACTTTATGCTATTGAAATAAAAAATTAAATTATTATATCCAAACGTGACTTTTTCTTTATTATGTTTGATACATTGAGATTAATCCAGCTAGTGAAAGGCTAAACACAATATTTAATTCATCTACCATTAAGTTAAGAACTCTGAATATATAATCATAAACAACAAAGTTTTAAAAAAAAAATTAATTTTTTTTTCGAGCTGAATATTTTTTAATGAAATGAATTTTTATTAATTTAATTTGAATTTATTAAATTGAAATAATACATTTAGTTACTAATTAAATTTAAAAAAAATATATATTTAAAGTTGAAGAAAAATGTTCATTACATTAAGAATCATCTTAAAAGTGAATAAAATTATAGTGTATAAATTTAGGCGTTCAACTTATGCAAGATAAGTTGAAGTATAGCCTTAAGTTACCGACCTAATTTTCGGTTTGGGACTGTTAGAAAAATAATATTCATATCATTATTCATTTATTATAAAATTGAAAGTAATAAAATTAAAATTATTAGCAATTATTTTTTTTTTTTTGCATTAAACAAAATTGACTTAAAAATGAGACAGTCCAACGAAAAACAACAGATCGTTCTCTATCTTAAGGCGTAAAGTGTTTTATATATCAATTAAAGTTTATTTTTGGCACAACTTAATTTTTATTAGGCTGATAAAACCCTGAATATTAATTAAATAATAAAAAGAATTACAAATAATTCTAAATCCTTATAAACGGAATATAATTATGTAGCTTTAGGAAGCCGCAATAGTAAAAATAACAGTTTTCTCGTAAGAGTTGTATATGAATTGACAAATTCAAAATTTTCTAAGAAAAAAAAGCATACGAGAATTATAATTGCCTAAACATATGTATGTTTGGGTATATCTCTCATTGATATGAGAGAGCATATTTATTCTGGCGCATTGCTTGAAGTTTCTTTTTGAATTTTCTAATCCCCCCTCTAAAAAAGATTTTTAAGTTTTATCGTAACCAAAACTACTTTGGGTGTGCTGCGCCTGCGCAATGGCCTAACGTGATCAAACTGATCAAATATTAACTTTAACTAACGTTGCAGTTTATTTATTTATGGACTGACTCATTATAACATACACACACTTGATTTATTGAATAGTAATCGATGCTTCATATCAATAAAAAATAAAAATCAAATAACAAATGGTTCACAAATATTATTATCTGTACACACACATACATATTAAGGCACACACATCCGTATGTGTGTACGTGTTTTAGTCGGTGCAAAAGGTTGTTATTTTTCATTTACCATTTTCAGTTAGCCAAATAATTATTAAATTTATTTTCAATTTGCTCCTTTAACCATAACTAGACCTTAAGGTTATATATTCATGCATACATATGATATACATACATATGCCCTTCATTTTATCAGATCTATACGATCATGCCAAATTGTTTTAATGTTTTTAATACAATTCAAAGCAAAAAAATCAAACTAATTTCTTATGAAACAGAGTTGAAACCGTTCAATTGTCAGAATCAGACTGTTTCTATTGGTTAATGGGGGGCGAAGTTGGGGGTAAATAGCCGGTAATGTATATATGAGTCCTTGGATTTGAAAGTAGGATAACTCCATTTTATATTACTGGTGCGTATTTAATGATCACGGCTTAACGGTATTACGAATCAAAACTATACTTTTTTTATAATCTTATTCCCTGTAAATTATATATCAAAAAATACTTGTTATCAATGTCAACTGCAGAATTTACCGACTTTTGGTACTGGATTTTAAATACAATAAACTGAATAATTTATTTGTTTATTAATTTTATTTGAGTATTATTTTATTATTTTTTAATCCAGAAAAATAAATCTACTGTTAACGGGGCGCCAAAAATGTCCAGCACTTGTAAAACTTTTGTTAATTCGTTTTTAAAATTTAATATTTTGTAATATAAAAAATAGTGCTAACCAAAGTGGACTTGTTACACTTTGGAAATTAGACTATTTGCAATATTTTTGATGTAATAAATTTCTAATAAAGTCATATCAATTTTGCAATTGTAATAGAATTCAGATTAAATAATTTTATACATATATTTTTTTTTTCAAAATGGAGTTGGCTCACTTTCAAAATAAATCGTGTGCCAAAACAAATTAAAAAGTCGAAAAGCCTTATTGCTTTCAAACAATTTTAATTAATTACATTAAAATTTGGTTTTCAATTGTGTCAAAAGTGAACCCAGAAGTTTTTGACAAATCCGGTCAATAGTTTAACAGGCACGAACAAGTTTCTTTTCAATAGTTTTAATCAAAGTTTCATGTTTAAAACCAATTATGCATTAATAAAATGTAATTAAAATTTGCTATTAATTGACCCTTCTATTCATTTTATTTTTCTATTATTTCGAAATGTTCAATAATTATAAAATCATAATTTATTATAATTTGTGAAATCGTGTATAATTAACAAAGCTGAATAAATAAAATTTATATTTTTTATAATTTATAAATTTATATTTTTTTTTTACACTAATTTGGAAAAGTGGGTCAATAGAACAAAAGATATACCAGAAACAAATAATTTATACGTGTGTAATTACTTCATTTACACAATATAAAATTTTATAAATTATTTTTATTTAAATATTTTCCAATAATTAGTATATATGTAGCTCATTAATACCATAAACACATTTATGTTTATGCATGTGCATCTATAATTACCATTGGTATCAAATAGAAAGGCCCTATGGCACATTTTTTTCAATTCATACATTAAAATCACTAAGAAATGTATTGCAAAAAAAAAAAAAAAATTATAGTTAGGGCTTTCTACAAGAAACCTGAGATACGTGCCATATATATTCATGTTCATTATACATAAAGGTTAACTAAAAATTTTATACAAATTAAATAAAAGTACGACTTGTTTTATGATAAAAAAAATTTAAAAAAACATCACTCTCGTATTATTAAACTAAATTGCACTACTTCTTTATCACAAAAATATTATTTTTTTAATTAATTATGAAATGCAGTTGCATTAAAAAATTGCGTGATTGTAAAAACTACATTTTTGTCGCCTAGAAAAGTTGAAAATCAAATCACACTTTCGAAAAGTTTTAAAGTTAACAGCTTATTCAAAAATTCTCCAAAAATAAATGAGCAGTATAAAGTATAGTTCACAGCTTATTCAAAAAATCTCCAAAAATAAATGAGAAGTATAAAGTAATATTTTGATGCGGGGCATATTCTATGCCACTCTGTAGATGCAGATAGATCTAAGTTTATCTTCCGCTCGTTTTTTGCGGAATTTTTAAAAGATAGACACATCTACATATATCCGTGTTTAGAATTTCATAAAATTCGGTTCGGGCAAGCTATTCTAAGATCTAAAGAATGTATACAAAATATTGCATACAAATTTTCCGATGGAGTTGTTTTATGGTATGAGAATTTATTACATATAGATACATATAAGTACATTTCCATCTCTTCTTCCTTCCAATAATGTTCTTAGGCACGCGAAACTGAAGGTGTTCTAAAAAATAGCTGAAAATGCAGTATCGAAAGAGAATTTGATATCTTATCGCAACAAACACCCAGATACAATAAAGTATGATAACTTCCTCTGCAAAAAAAAAATTGATTTGAGCACCGTACAGTTACCGATTTATTGCGCAAGTAGAAAGTATTGCGCTGGCATAATGTATAAAGCCAAAGTAATAGCACTTCCGTTGAACCCAAATGCATAAATACAATAAATAAAATTTATATATATAATTTCTTTACAGATCAACTCCAAATACAGCGAGGAATTAGCTCAAGAATGTCTAGAATGGATAAAAGTTGTTACAAGCGAACCCATTAACACCTCCGGAGATATGGATAATTTCTTTGAAGTTTTGAAGGATGGTGTTTTACTTTGCAAATTAGCCAATTGTTTACAACCTGGTTCTGTTAAGAAAATCAACGAAAGTAAAATGGCCTTCAAATGCATGGAAAACATATCAGGTATTTTATAAACATAATATAACAATTGTGGCCACGCTTGTTTTAACCAAAAAAAAAAAAAAAAATCTGCTCTTAACTATTTATAGCATTTTTGGCATGTGCCAAAAACTTTGGTGTACCCACACAAGAAACTTTCCAAAGTGTTGATTTATGGGAAAGACAAAACTTGAACTCAGTTGTTATTTGTATACAATCTTTGGGCAGAAAGGTAAAAAAAAAAAACACTATTATTTAAAGTTTAATCAGACAGTAATACATCTCATTTATACAATTTAGGCCCACAACTTTGGCAAACCCTCAATCGGTCCCAAAGAAGCCGACAAAAATGTTCGCAATTTCTCTGAAGAGCAATTACGTGCCGGACAAAATGTAATTTCTCTGCAATACGGCTCTAACAAAGGCGCAAACCAATCTGGTATTAATTTTGGCAACACCAGACACATGTAAACGCAGAACTGGTGCAATGAAATTGCTCTCCATGTGTACAATGACATTATTGCTATTCAAATCCCAAAAAACGCAGCTTGGTTCTGTTTGTTAACTGGTTAAACATTCCAATGTTCGTTTTGCATTCCATTTTTTTTTTCTTTTTTTTTTTTGTTTAATTATAATACAATATTAGTTTATCTACATAAATTACAAAGAAATGCCAGCCAACGTATAAAAACAATTACACAATATTTATAAGATTATATTTATATTAACTATTCGAATTCATTCATTTCTTTTCTTTTCCCCCACTTTTTATAGTATAAATGGAATATATTTACGTATATAAAATGTTGACCTTTTTATACATTGAAATATTTGTGTTCTTTTATTTTATTTCTATGATTACATACATCTATTATTAGTATCAGTTAATTTTTCAAATAATTTGGGCCAAAAAAGTTAGTTCTACTACATACAACCAGTCGACTTTAACAAGAGAAAATATCCTGACAACATACTGGTCTGGTGTTGCTGGGCCTCCAAACATATACATACATACGTACACGCATGTACTATACATATTTATATTTTTTTTAAAACGTATTTTATATTGTGCCATTTATAATCATTAATAATGTTTAATACATCTATAACGCGCATGTGATCGCATACAATTTATTAGAATTGAAGATCTTCGAAAGTGTCCTTAACGAAACGCAATTTTGCTTTTGTAGTTTGTGTTACAAAATAATACGACAAATTTGTCTTCTATCCGTTATTTATTCTACTTTTTTGGCAATAAAATAAATATTTTATAAAACACATATAAAAGTGGTTTTTCTTTATTAGGAATCTTGAAAAAAACGCAGCTTACAAATTGCTCTAAAATTGTATACAAATACATACATATATGAATACACGTGCATATGAATATAAGTATACGAATGAATTTTGAAATCGGTTTAGACTTACTGAAGGTAAATATGTAACTTATATATGTATTCCAAAGTTTAAGGACGACATTTGAAACCCACAGAAAACTTTATTGGGAAGATTAAGTAGTAATTATTTGGGTGCATGCTTATTTATCTATCTATCTACCTACGTATGTATGCACCAGATATAAATTTGCAAACTATTTGTGCAGAAGAAGAGACGCAGATATTAACTGTTCGTATGAGCAACTAATAAAGCTAATATATCTTCATATCCAAAAAAAAAAAACAAAATTTACAGCAAACAAACAGACCTAAGCCTCCACTCGACGCATACTCAGAAATACGTTAGACAACGAGACAGCTATTATTCAGCCCAGAGTTGCATACGAGTATTAATATAAAAATGAAGTTCTAGACTTCTTAGTTCTTGATGTATTGGATCCGAAGGCACAACCACGTTAATTTTTTGAAGCCCATTTGGGTGGGCATGTGGCAACAATTCTTCATCCAGAGTACATTCATATTTTCCAGGTTCTTCCACCAAATTCTTATAAAGTCGGAACTTCAAATTGACCACAATAAAATAGCGAAATAATTCAAATTAAACAAAAATGGCATTATTAGACAGATGCAAATTTTGGGTTCTGCAAAGTAAGCAAACATGGTGTGATATTTGCTTATGAACCAAAACACAAAAAAAAAAACAGTGAAAAGCTTGTCGTAATTCATTAGCAAAATGGCGACCAGAAAATTTCTTTACAGAAAAAAATATGTTTCAGTATAAATTTTTTTAGCATTATTATTAGATTTTTTTGTTTATTTTCGCTTAAATAATAATTATATGAAATACCTGAAGAAAAGCTCAACTATCAATTTTACTCCTTTTTATGGATTTTTGAATCGGATGCAGTTCTATTTTGATTACAGTTTTAATTTTCACTTGTAGCAATTAAGTTGTTGCGACTGTTACAACGGCTAGCAATTCAAATTTTTTATTTCTTATCAGCACACACTATACATTTATATAGGCGTAATACTAATTTCTTCTCACAACCAACTAAAAAGCGGAAAAATGAGAACACTATGAGATGTTAAAGCGGCTGCATAAAAGTGCTGCCAGTTCTAATTGTTCTAGGTATTTACGTTACCTATAATTTTCCGGCAATCACGATATGTTTCAGTTATTTTAAATTTGAATTATTAGAAAACAATTTTTATCACTTCAGTAAATTATTCAATTAATAAACAGATTATAGAATTTTTAATTTTTTTCAACACTTTGTATGGATATTTTTTCATGAGGCTTTTCTGGGCGCTCTTCTGTAAATTTGTCAGCATTTTGCTTTATGGAAAAAACAGCTGTTTGTAGACTTGCCAACTATTTCGTCGAAAAGTATGAAATGAACACAACCTTAAATTAATTCATTTTATAGAGCACAAAGTATACCAGAGATGTCAAAAGTGACAGTTCCGATTGTAAACAATTTTGAAGGACAGGCCGTTTTAGAAAGAGACAACAATAGTATGATTGTACAACGAATGTGATGATGTAAACAAACTAAAATAAAATTACATTTGCTGGAATTTGAAATTAAGATTATATTTTTTTCGTGAATTTGTGTAAATAATTGAAAAAACTAAAGATATTTTTAAAATAAAAGTAATATTTTTGTTTTCTAAATAAAAATGTGTGTTATCAATAGAAGTGATTGCGGTATGGATGCTGTATTGCAAACCGTCAGCTCCTTTTGCAATTCTATTAGCAGACGTTTTCTAAGAAAACTTTCATGAGAATTTCATATAACTAAACGTTTTGGTTCCATTCTGGAGTTGGTAATTAATGGACTATAATTAGCAGTTAACACCTAAAACGGGGCAGTTATATTGATATTATTTCCAAGAGGAAGTATTTGTAGGTTATATATAAAGTTTATCAGTGTTAATAAAAGATTGATTTAAATATGTACATTTCTGTTCCGAAAACGATTTTCTGTGTTTAGATTCACCAACTCGGGTGGATTGCACTGTGGTACGGACATTCTTGATGCTGACGAAATGCATTATGATCCGCCACCACATCATATAAAGATGCATGTATATACACGTGTGTATATGTCGCATTGGAAGAACCAGAATTGCCGTAATAAATTTAAGTGAAAAATAAAAAGTATTCCGTGTAAGTAGAAAAATAATAAAGCTTACTTTGATAAAAAGAAAATAAAATATGTTTATATTTTAGAAAAACCAGTTGACAGCTTCCGCTACTATTTCATGCTATGCTAACTATGCGTGTAAACCACGAGTGGTAACTGTCGTAAGATGTTCCAAAAAGATAGTACAACGGGAAGCCAATTTTTAGATTGTCTATTCATATATACCTATAAACAAGTGTACCTATATATATATACAAATGTAATAAATTGTGACTATATATTAGACTTGCAAAACTAACTAACTTTCTTATAAACGAAAGACATATTTTTAATATTTTTGTGCCAATGGCGCATTTATTATTGATATCATAATTTGCAAAAAAATGTATCTCGCTTTTTTGGATTTTTGGTGTTGAGAACCATTTTTTTAGGATAATCTACAGTTTTTATCGACCTTTTTTTTGCCGGAACCGCTTTAGCCATTGTACACGTCTAAAAAGAGATATATTTAGTAAATTGTGGGTTTTATAACAACTGCGCTTTCCCCTTTAATTTAGGAAAAACTAATTTTAAAAACAGTTATTAAACATTTAATCTACTAAATTTTAAAATTATTTGTGGTTTGGGATGGAGGTTTTTTCATTTGCTTATGAAAATAAACAAACAAATTTGGTTTATACAGAAACGGCATGATTTGCATACTAATATGAAATTTTGAAAATTACCAATTTTTTTTTATAATAAATTTTAAATTCAAGCCATTGTTGTAATTTGTTTAATTATTTGGTTTATCATTTTTGAAATTATTTAATTAGTTACTGGTAAATTTAGTGTAGGCGCCTGCCAAATTGCAGAAGCACTCAATATATAAAACAATTACTAAGCTTCCTAATTCCATTTTCAATTCCTTTTTTATAATTTACCTTTCTAGCTTACTTGGAAATAAGTGGACCTTATCTCCTGATAAGCATTCTTTAACACACTTTCGCCCTCTACAATATAACGAAAAAATACAAAAAACCACCACCATCTAACAGTGGTATATTTAGTATTACATATTGTATGTAATACTTACATGGTATTTAAAACTAAATTTACTCCTTAACTCTTCTTATATTAAACTTTGAATAAAATAAATATTCAATAAAACTTAAA
Source organism: Ormia ochracea (assembly GCA_963402855.1). Taxonomy (NCBI): domain Eukaryota; kingdom Metazoa; phylum Arthropoda; class Insecta; order Diptera; family Tachinidae; genus Ormia; species Ormia ochracea. The sequence goes on from OY727106.1 coordinate 13,586,261, forward strand.
ATTTAAAAAAAAATAAACATTTCAATAAATATACTTACTTAAAATCTACATATTATGCTTAAAATTACGAATAGCAGGCATAAAGTAAAATACGTAACCGAAGGAAAAACAGAGCAAAACAAAATAAAAATTATCTTCAATTCTCTTTTGCGGTACTGCACATTTTAGAAGAGTATTCCGATTATTCATATAGCTGCGCCGCTCTTACCAGTCTGGTATGGTCTGTGTTATAGAGGTTATGTTTACTTTTTTTTGAAGATAAAACATTTAGTTTTATAACAAGAAGGAATATAAAAATTTTAAGAAAATGCCTACCTACGAGTTGTTACTGGTATTCAGACAAATGTCTAGAGTAAGTAAAATGCCATAATTATATTTCTTTCAATAATAGAAAATATTGTTATTTTTAGCCTGATCTAAAATCGGTTCTAAAACGTACGGCTGAATCCATATTAAACAAGAATGGCATTATTAGGCAGATTCAAAATTTGGGTTCTAGAGGTTTAGCCCACAAAGTAAGCGAACATGGTTTGGTTCACAAAGAAGGTACTTTTTTCAATATCAATTTTGATATTCGTCCATCAGAACTTGCCGACTTGAGAGAAGAATTTGGTCGAGACATTGATATTATACGACCAAATATATATAAAGTTGAAGAGCCTGGAAAATATGAATGTACGTTGCATGAAGAAATGTTGCCACCAGCTTACCGCAAGGATGTTAAAGAAATGATTAGAATAGCCAAACGCAAACAGAAAAAGAGATATAATTATAACACCGGATTGAATTATTATCCCTTCCAAAAATAAATTCTTGCAATATTTAAGAATAAAATATACTATATAGTTGTATATTAAACTTTTATTAAATTAAAATCTTCTTGTTGGAGCTGAAGGAGCAGGTGTTTGCTGTTGCTTAGCTGGGTCATCTAGTACTCTTACTAACATTGAATTTTTAGGTCCCGTACACCAAGTTATACCGTTTTCATCAATGACATATGTTTCCAAAGTAACTTGCCACTGGCCACCGGATGAAATGGGCAGCAAAAAATTTCCAGATAAGAAGTCTCTTTGCGGTTTCACCGTTTGTGTTAGTGTAACAGTGTCATTTATCGGCTTTACGCCATCACCTTGAGGACGTGGAGTTAAAAGTTTTGACAATAAACTTAACTGCACCGACTCTACACTGCGAAAAAGAGATGGTTTTTTGCCATAGTGCTGTATAACACCTTCTACTTTTATTACCAAATTACTACCGGATTGTACATTAACCGGTTTTCCATCACTGCGAGGTTGAGGACTAACAGACAATTTTATTTGTGTTGATTGTAGAACTTGAAAAAAGTATCGAGGCAAACATAGCGGTGTCTTTGTAATGATTTCGATTTCAGCCAATATAATATCCAAATGAAAGTTGTTAATTGTTTTATTATTTGGTGTTTCATCCGGTATCGATTTGCTTAGTTCTTCCATACGGCGACAACTATTGATTAAATATCTTGTTTCAGGACATTTGCCTTCGGCTTGAAAGTCTGGCGGATCAGAAGGTGTTGCAAAACAAATGGTTTCCACAATATGAGCAAATAACACACACTGATATTGAATAATTTCAAGAAATTCCAAAGTAGTAGGATCAGCATCGAAAGCGGATTTATACAAACGCCCAAACGATTCTTCACATGATTTAAGTTCCTTAACCAATTTCCTCAATTGATTTGTAACATGACCAAATTTTTGCAAATAATCTCTAGAATTTTGTGCCAAGCTACCTGCTATAGCTGGTGGCGGAACAATAATTTGTGCATTTTTTATAGTAACGGCCGAATGTAGAGTTTGTAGGAATTGTGCCCGCAGTTTCAAAAACTCCAACTGAAATGTAAACGGATGTGATGGTGACGAACTTGCTCTCAAGCTAGCTAATGCTTGCCAACATAAATTTATTGCCATTTCCAGGCGTTGCATTAACGGCATCGACTGATCTAAGTTAAGGTGACGTACTATGTGATTTTCACACAACTCATAGTTATTGTGCATAAATTCGTACGTAACTCCATAATTTAAAATGCACTCTGACTGAGCTAATTGAGAAAGCCCAGTTAAGAAAAAATGGAGTTTATCTACAACTGTACTTCGCGATATTTTCACATAAATATGAGCAGCCAAATAATGTTGACCGTAACGGCTTGCTGAACGGGCCATCCGATATTGAGTCCAGGGATTAGATTTCAAGAGTATTTGTTCAAAACTGTGTACAACTGAAGTAGGCACGAAGCACCCCATCATGGACTGTAAAGCAACTGCTGCAAGTATTTCTGCCGATCTACTGCTCTTTTCCGCGGTATTTAATTCTGTAGTTGTGCTTAGCTTACGCATGATTAGCAAAAGGTTTTTTTGCACTGGATTGGCCTGTAATATTTACATTCATAAGTAATTTTTTATTTATAGGAATTTAATTTCCACACTTTACCCTTTGTGTCTTTGTTTGATCTGTTTCCATTTCATTATTTAAGGGGGCAAATTTTTTTAATTGAAAATAAGAACACAATGATCCCAACGCTTCGCAAATAGCTTCTTGGTTTAACGCAGGATATTCTACAGAATCATTTAAAAGATTCGCTAATGCAGTAACTAATTCTACACCAAATTCAGCATTCACTGAAGAAACTTTTATGCCACACGCTAAAATTTTACGTAAATCCTCGGCATACTTCTGTTCACGTATTGTACACATGAGCAGACTTTGTAAATGCAAGTCAATAAGTTCCATTAAAATGCTGATACCTTCAGATTTATTACTCAAATCTGCATAGGTAACAAGTGAAGCCAACACAGTTATAGCTTGGCTGGCTGTTCCGAAGTCATTTAGACATAAACAATTTTTGCATAAATCTACAACAGATGGTTGTTCATCGCCATCAGTCAAAAGAATATGACAAGTTAATGGACAATCACTGAGTTTTAGTATAATTCCTAAAAATAAATACTGTTCTGAAGACTCACTGCAAGCGAGAGCTTTAGCTATAAGATCCTTAATAGCTTTCTTTGGCCAGGCATGAACACATTGCTTCTCAGCCAATTTATTCAGAGATTTCAAAGCTTGAGATCGGACCGGTTTGCGCAAATCACTAATGAACTCTAGAAGCAGAACTACTTGATCTGGGACACCAATCAAAGTTCTGGAAGATAGTTCCGTTAATGAGGCTAAAATTGCCACTACAAAACTTTCTGCCGGATATTTTGGCAATAAGTTAAGACACAACTTTTTTACCAAAGCTGCTGTATTCGCATCATGATGCATATGCCTTAGTACCGGTATCAGTTGTAACTTCATAGGTACCGGTATTTGCAAAGATTCAATCATGTCGGATATTTTGGCACACATGCTAATCGCAAATGTCCTGGATTGAGCGGCAAATTGGCCACTTGCATAAATGGCCGCCTCAACTTCAACTGTGTCATGGCTATCTAATGCTCTTCTAAGCGCATGATGAACTTGTTGCTTTTCCGGTATGACACGTGATACAGCCCCTAAAGTTCTAAGAGTGAGAGCTCTGGCCACTGGATCATTCGAATGTATTACCATAAATATACGTTTAACGAACGCATCAATATTTAAAATTTTATCTAAATGATTTTCACTTTGTTGGCATACTCGTAAAACCCAAAAACGCAATAAATTAGAACCATTAAGAAAAAATTCAGCTAATTTTAGAAATGAAGAATTAATTAATATTGGGAACGGGTACTTTTCAAACAAACGCGGAAAACGCACAATCGCTTCACATTGAACACCAAGCTTTGTAGAACGTAATCCCTTATCCAATTCAGTAAGTACTGAATTGGCATCCTGTTCGGATTCATTAAGAAAATTTTCGTTGAAGAGATTAACCCGTACACCAGTTAAGGACGACATTATTTACTAGTTCTTCTTCTTCTTAAAAAAGGGCATCCACCAAAATATGATGTTCATATAATGCTGCCATACTGTTTAATTCCTAACATTTTTCATTAATATTCATAGTTATCATATAATGGTATATATCTTTAGCAATAATAAAAAAACATATATTTTGACATAGGAATATTTTACCTTTGGTAACAGAACAATATCTTATGAATTAATGAAAATAAAAATGAATTATGAATATTGCAATATTATATAATAAAATGATTACTATGAGTTTAAAATTTTTAAAAAAAATTAAGTGTTAAATTTTGCTACGGATGAATTGTTTGTTTAAACTGCAATTGTACACACAAAGTTATAAGATACTGAATACCCTATTGCAATGCAGTATTTATGTGCTAACATCCCACATTGATTGCCCTTTATTGGAAGAAGTTTTGTTATTAGAGTCAAATTAAATTTTTGCTTCTTCATCCTTGTTCATTGGGAAAATCTATATATTCTAACATTAAAAAATTTAAATAAAATAAACAGAAATATACGGAAATTAACTTTCAAAATGAGCTTTCTCCGTTTTATATTCGGGCCTAAACTTTATATGGAATATGGCTTAGGAGCTACACAAGTGCGTATCATTTTTAATGCAATTGAAAAATTTTCTTTTTGACACTGGCAAACTATTACGACGACTAATTAATTTTTATTTCAGAAAATGTACGAGCCTTGTGGCTTAGAAAAGTTTGGAGATCAAATACTATCAACGGTACCATAAATGTATTATGATCTTACAAATTTCATACTGATTATTTTTTTCTCAGATAAATTTAATGTGGAACATAGGGTTTTATTCGTCACCATTATTGGCAACCTTTTTGTATCGCCGTGGGTATTTCGTTATGGATTCTATAACAACATTAGCCAAAATAACTACAAGCATAGGTTTACTAGTCATTGTTTCAATGGTAATGCGTGGTTTTGGTCGTACACAATCTGCTTCATATACCAAAATGATTAAAGCGATGGAGCTATTAAGATCTCCTAAGACTGAGGAAGAGGGTAAAAAATCCTTAAGATTGTTCGATTACGAGTTTAAAAGTTGGGCTGTGGATTTCGATGTTAAAACATTACAAAGGTTTGAAAAACTTTAGTACATGCTAAAATAGTTTTGTTTCATATTTTTCCTTTTCTAAAGTGATGACAAACAAAATAAAGGGCCATTAGCTAAGAACTCTACAAGAAGCTTTAGTTTGTCTACTATACCGTGTCAAATTGCGGCTTACGTTGCCATACACTCATTCGGTATTCGCATGATATATCCCGGTTCTATTAAATTATTACAAAACTATATGAGTAATAATAATATTAATGAAATTTGTAGAGATTTCTTTGAAATATTTTTAATCTATATTGTAGGGCCTATGTTAGTTTCTGGCCGTGCAAAACTGATTGAAGAGGAGAATGCCAGACGCTACAAAGTACGTACTATAGATTCAAACGATATTGATACTGCATTTGTGGATAACCGTAGCAGAAGCGGCAATGGGAAAACATTAGTTATTTGTTCAGAAGGTAAGTTGTAACCAAGCTATTTAGTTGATTAATTAATTTTAATTAATTTAGGAAATGCTGGATTTTATGAAATTGGGATTATGGGTACGCCTTTGGCTTTAAAATACTCCGTGTTAGGTTGGAATCATCCAGGTTTTGAAGGTAGCACGGGTGAGCCTTATCCAGATCAGGACAGAAACGCCATTGAGGCTGTCGTTCAATTTGCCATTTATCATTTGGGTTTCTCTGTAGATGATATATTGTTTTATGGCTGGAGTATTGGTGGATACAGTTCGCTTTGGGCAGCTTCCTGTTATCCGGATGCAAAAGGCGTTGTAAGTCTTTAAATAATAAGTACAGAATATACCTTTAATTAAATTGCTTTTAAGATTTTAGACGCTACATTCGATGATATTTTGTATTTAGCGCAACAACGTATGCCGTCTTCTATATCGAGCATCGTACGCATAGCTATAAGAGAATATTGCAATTTAAACAATGCAGAGTTGGCAAAAAATTATAATGGCCCAATAACCTTCATAAGACGTACGGAGGATGAAGTTATGGCAGAGTGAGTTAAGCCTTAACTATATGGCTATATTTATTAATACATTTGGATGCGAACGTTTATTTAAATTCATTGTAGAGATAATCAACTTGACACAAATCGTGGTAATTTTCTGGCATTAAGTATTTTAGAATATCGATATCCACATATTTACAAATCTCCGCAACTCAATCGGTGTAAACTAACACTTTCAAAATCTATAGAAAAGAGAAATATAACTGGTAAGTTGCAAAAAACAAAGAGAAAAAATTTTCATCAAATCTCTATATTTTAAAATAATGCTGAAATTAAGATGCTGATGATGAGGTACTCTTACTGCGCCTAATATCTGCAATAGATCAGGGTAAAATGTATCCGGTGGACGTTGGTAAAGATTATGACCAAGCAGAGCGTAATGATATGGCTGATTTTTTGGCATGTTTCTTCTTTTATGTTTGTTAAACAATTTGTTTAATTATATAATTCATTTACAGCTTCGCAAACATTTCCGCGATTTCAAATCAACCCATTGTACCCAGTTGCCAGCTGAATACTTTAACATTCCATTTGATATACCGGTGGAACATGGTTTTGTATTTACTTAAGCAAAAATATATAAGATATGTGTTTGGTTCGAAATTTAACACTATAAAATATTTTATTCGCTTAGATTAAACATTTTCTCTTATTCATAGAAAATAACATTCTTTTTTTTTAATTAAATATAACTAAATATATGATTAAATAAAAGGGTACATTATAAATAATTTGAAAAAATGCCATTGTTTTTTTAAAACAAAATGTTAAGCTCATTGTATATCCCGTTTTATACAATATTACAAATATAGTGCAGTAAATTCTATTTTTTTATTATTTTATAAGGGCTGCAATTTTTTATTTGTTTTTTAACGGGAAACTAGAAATATAAACTTTAAATATAAGATTTTTCAAATGAAGTTCGTATTGAAATTTTTAAAAGAAAAACTTTTTTAGGAATAAAGTAGGCATTATTTATTATACAAAAATCATGAATACAATTCATGGCTATTACAATTCGCAGGTTGTTATTTCACACCAATAATATTGATGTGGCGTTCCACAATAACTGCGGAAATGCCATCTTTAATATTCGGCGTTTGCTTTGATTTGTTACGGATCTTTTTGCAATATACTACCTCTCATAGTGACCAATTTTTTGGTGTATTTTCAGATGAAAACATAAAAAGAATATTAAAATTCAACATTTCTTAAATATTTTATTAATTATTGTAATTACAATTGGTTCATTAGTTTGCTGATTTAGAAAATAGTTTCTTCTTTGTCTTTAATATGTTTATGCTCATATAAATGTAAATTTTCAAGACCACTGCTTCACTTCGATGATACAATTGCCACTTTAGAAGTTCTATAAACGAAGAGCGTATGCTCTACATTCCAGTTAAGTATATGCGCATAAGTTTACAAAATTTCCTTATTTGCTAAACATATATAAGTAGTTTTTGTTGATCCTTTGTCATAAATTAAAATAAATATATTTTTTAATAAACCTGAGATAAAAACAAAACATAGTTATGCATTCTTTTTTGAACCGCCAAATCCAGAAAATCCCATTATGGCGGCCATATTAGCCATATCATCTGTAAGAGACGTACCATCAATATCATCTTCTGCCTTACGCTTGCGATCTTTTCGTTTTTCTTTGCGATGCTCCTTGTAACGTTCTTCTTCCTCCTTGGCTTCTCGTAGTCGGCGTTCCAATTCGTAATCTTTTTGTTTCTCTTCCATCTTTTTTTTATTCGCCTGGAAGCGCTCTTTCACCTGATCGACTGTACTACGCTCGACCTTCATGGACATGCCCAAATTCCTTTGATGTTTCTTGCCATTAATGTGATCCAAGAAATTTATAGAGTCTTTTACAACACAATCGCATACATTGCAATAATAGCCACCAGATTGTGAACTTGGTGTATTTTTATTTATCACTACACTCTTGCCCAATTTACTGTCCAAATCAACTTTGTAGTCTCTCCGCTTAAGGCTTTCCCTTTGGACGGGTTCTATAATCATCAAATCAATATATCTTATTCAATATTTATTTATTTACTTCTTAAATATATTTATAAAATCACCTTCATCGTTTCTTTCAATTCCTTTAGCTTGACTTAATAAGCGTTCTTGGGCTTTTTTTTGATATTCAGTTTTGTCCCATTTGCGACGATGATCATCTGGCCGCATGGACATTTTGATGCTTTTCTCTGCAAATTTTTTTAGTTATAAATTCCAGAACCAAATTGTTTGTAAATGCATTAAAACATGTAAATAATTCAACAATTTCCTTCGGCCTTTTTATTTACATATCTCTTTTACAGTATGATATTAGTTGTATCAAAACGTATTATTTTAGTTAGATGAAACTGGATACAACTGTGTTTGTGTACTCAAATTTTTACCTCTCCAACCATGAAAAATTTGTAAGAAGAAACATTAATTACAGAAAATATACATAGGCCCAATATTTTAAGGTATATCAATAGAAAGTTATTGTTACAAGTTATAAAAAACATATATGTAAAATTTCTGTTCACCAATTTATTATTTTATATATACTACAAATATGTATATATGGTATTTTTGTAAGATTAGCAGTGGTGGCACATGCAAGTTGAACTTATGATTATAAATTGTTGAAATAAACTACAAAATGAATTCGCTTTGGGCTTGGTGGTGTATATTTAATACCGCCGACGGTTATACATCGTCGGCATAGGTATTTGAAAGCAGCTCTGTTTTAATGGCAATAAAATTATAAAATTTGTGAAGCCGAAGACGCTATGTAAAATTTTCTGTATTTATTGTGCTTTGGGGTTATATGTTTAATAATATTAAACTAATAATTAAAATATTTTTTATTTTTTAATTAAAAATGTGGTAAAATTTTTTTAACAAATATGTTATGTAGAGTAAATTACATTAATTATCAATAAGCACCAAAAAGAAAAGTGTCGCAAATCAATAAAGAAATTTTTACGTGTATACAGAAATAATGATGGCTAGGCGTGGAGGAAAGCGCATTAGGATGGACGATCCACCGCCCGATTATGAAGAGCAAGGGTAACTATTATATATAATGATTGTAAAATATATGTAGACACATTTCATATATGTACGTACATATTTTGCCATTTAAGTTCGGAAATGCAAAGGCACATACCCGGAAGAGTACTTATTCTATACTTATGTATGTATTTACATTCATTTATGCACACATCATATATACATAAGTGTTCCCTATTTACCAATCCTAAATTTCTCAGCATGTTCAAAGTTGCTTGAATTGTAACACAATTGGGATGGTTTATTCTAAGCAAATTAATATGTTTGTGATAAGCAAGATTTATTATTTTGTTCTAAATTAGAAACATACATAAATTTATGTATATACATATGTGTGATGTACATACGTGTAGATATGTATTATAAAGATACATAATTAAAGTAGACGTAATTTCCTTGAATTGTCAATAATAATTTACTAGAATAATCAATTGGAAATTAGTTTTTGAGTTTTATTTTTTAAATTCCTTCTACTTATTTATTCAGTTTAAAAAATTGTAATATAAGCAGAACAAATACCAATCCTTGTAAAAATTGTTTCGGTTCCAGTCTAGTATGCATACACAATGGAAATTTACGGTCATATTCTGTAACGTTTTATTAACAGTGTATAAAGACGCTGAGCAGACTTTCTATAGTTAAATATTATAGATAAATTTTTTTTATAAAACAAAATAAAATTGCTTGTGGGAAATGAAATGCCAATGATATTACCGCCTGTCATTCCATTAGGTCTATAGTCTCATTATTTTGTTTGTTGTTATAATATGTTTTTCTTAAAAATCCTCTCCCACTATGCAAATTTTAATTTCTATGCTGTAGGGAAAATCTTAATGAGTCTATATCGGATGGTGATAGTCCTACTAAGCGTATGACACGCTTACGAGCTCGAGGTGGAGTACGAGATAAACCACCAATTATTGATGAAGACGAAGATGATTTTTTTGCACCAGTTGTACGCAAACGTAAACCTCCGGCTTCTCGTAAGCCACCCGGTGAGGGTACAACTCGGCGTGAGAAAATTGATCGACCTCGTAAAGAACATATCGATAAGGAGCAAGAGCGCATCGATATGGAGCGCGATGTTACAACGGATGAAAACAGTTTGTACTTCATTGTGCGACATTCGAAATCTCCTATTGCTAGCATCGTTGATGATTGGATTGAGCAGTATAAAGTAAACCGCGATACAGCACTAATCGCCCTTTTACAATTTTTCATAAATGCCAGTGGCTGCAAAGGTAAAATACCTGAAGATACAGAACATCCCATGGATCATACAGCGGTAATAAGAAAAATGACAGAGGAATTTGATGAAGAAAGTGGCGAATATCCACTGATTATACCCGGTCAACAGTGGAAAAAATTTAAAATGAATTTTTGCGATTTTGTACAAACGTTGGTTAAGCAGTGCCAATACTCCATAATATACGATCAATTTCTAATGGATAATGTAATTTCCCTGTTAACGGGTTTGTCTGATTCTCAAGTGAGAGCATTTAGACATACCGCAACCTTAGCAGGTAGTATTCCATATTAACTATAGTAGAGAAGGGTTGCCTAAACTGATTTCCTTCTAGCTATGAAACTTATGACAGCCTTGGTAGATGTTGCTTTACTTGTTTCAAACAATTTCGAAAATGCGGCAAAACAATACGAAGCTGAACGGCTCAAGGTATTTATTTTAATTCTATGAATTTATTATTTTCATAACAAAAATCTGTATTGAAAAGTCGCGAGACCGTCGCGCTTCTGATCGCTTAGAATCGCTCATGGCGAAACGTGCTGAACTGGAAGAGAACATGGACGAAATTAAAAATATGCTGACTTACATGTTTAAATCAGTGTTCGTGCATCGCTACCGGTAATTATGAAATAACTAGAACGAAATCCTTCAGATAATTGTTTAATTTTGTTTTAAACATCTTCTCAGTGATACTCTACCCGACATAAGAGCTATTTGTATGGCTGAAATAGGCGTATGGATGGAAAATTATCCGCAAAATTTCTTAGATGATTCGTATCTCAAGTATATTGGTTGGACTTTGCACGATAAAGTGGGAGAAGTACGTTTGCGTTGCCTGCAAGCGTTATTGCCATTATATGACAAGGAGGAACTGAAAGCCAAATTGGAATTGTTTACTTCCAAGTTTAAAGATCGCATAGTGGCCATGACTTTGGACAAAGAATTTGAGGTTGCAGTACATGCGGTGAAATTAGTTATTAGTATTTTGAAGTGCGTATTAAATAATATTGTAATGCTCGAGGATTATGAATGTTTCACTATATGGAGTTTTTTCTAATCAATAGAATTCATCCGGATATATTGGCGGATAAGGATTGTGAAATCGTTTATGAATTAGTTTATTCGTCACATCGTGGCGTAGCCCAGGCGGCTGCTGACTTTCTTAATGTTCGTCTGTTTCATTTAACCGCCGACATGGAAGAGACAAAAACAAAAAGGGGCAAACTGCGTTTACCCAACACCCCTTTAATACGGGATTTAGTACAATTTATGATTGAGTCAGAGCTACACGAACACGGTGCCTACTTAGTAGATTCATTTATGGACAATAATTCAATGGTGAAGGATTGGGAATGTATGACAGATTTGTTGCTAGAAGAGCCTGGACCCAATGAAGAAGTTTTAGACAATAAACAAGAGTCAACATTAATTGAGATAATGGTCAGTAGCGTAAAACAAGCGGCGACAGGCGAGGCTCCTGTTGGTCGCGCCAGTAATCGCAAGATATCTTTAAGTGCTAAGGAGCTTAAAGCTATACAAGATGAAAAAGTAAAATTAACCGAACATTTTATTGTAACATTACCGCCATTATTGGAAAAATATCAAGCGGATAGTGAAAAATTGACAAACTTATTATCGGTGCCGCAATACTTTGAACTGGACATTTACACAACAAATCGTCAAGAAGCCAATTTGCAGGCTTTACTAGATAAAATGAGTTACATTATGTCTGTGCACACAGATCGAGATGTATTAGAAACGTGTGCCAAAACATTGGAGTATTTATGTCGTGAAGGCAGCGCAACGTATACTAGATGTGATGTGGCCCGTTCTAATATTATAGATAATGCCGTAAATAAATACAAGGACTCTATAGAAGATTGGCGCAATTTAATTGCTGGCGAAGAAATGCCCAATGAAGATGAAATCTATAATGTCATAAGCTCTTTGAAAGTCGTTTCTATTTTGTACTCCTCACACAACTTAAATCCTTGGAACTTATTCGCCTCACTATATCAAGATGTTGAAGAGTGCCAGTCGAAAGAAAATCCTGGCCGAAACTTACCCAATGAAGCTTTAACATATTGTATAGAAGCTTGCTATTTTTCAATTAGCTGGGGGCTGTATTACATAGAGAATCAGTGCGAAACTTCACAAATACCCGATACAGTGGCCGAACTAAGAAAAAATTTGGATAAATATATGTTTGCCTGTTATGAGTTGACACGTGACGGTCCCACCGAACAAATTCAAGAAGCGGTAAATCCTTTATATAATTCCAGGCAAATGAAAATTTTTTAAAATAATATTTTTCTTAACGAACGCACAGGCCTACCAGTCTATATGCGATTTATTAATAACATTTTCGGATCAGTTGTCGCGGAATGAAAACGTGCACGTGCGTTCGCTGGAATATAAATCTAGTTTGGATGAGCAGTTGGTCTTGAATAACTTTGTGCAACACTATGTGTTTACATTAAAACAAGAAGGTATTTATACAACCCAATAAATCTTAAAATTTTTTATGGTGAATTTTTTTTAAAACAAAGATCTTCAAGATGAAATTCGTATTATGGAGTTGCACAAAAAACGGAACTTTTTGGCTTCTTACTGCAAACTCGTGGTCTACAACATCATACCCACCAAAAGTGCTGCTGGCATGTTCAAATATTATGTTAAAGTAAGTTTTATTTAATTTGCTAATTAAATAAAAATTGATAAAACAACAAACACATATATTTCTAGTGTTACAATGAATATGGCGATATTATCAAAGCCACTTTAGGCAAGGCTCGTGAAATCAATAAAGTTAATTTTTCATTAACTTTACTTTTAAGTTTAATAGCTGTTTTTAAAGATCTACAAACGCAATCGGAAAATGAAATTGTTTCAAAGAATTCTCATGAGTTCAGTGAACTCAAAGAATTAGCTAAACGTTTCGCTTTGACATTTGGCTTTGATGCAATTAAAAACCGTGAACCCATTATAGCCTTGCATCGAGCTGGCATTTTGTTTGCTGTAGGTGATGTTCCTGAGGATCCCGTCGCTGCGCCCAAACGTTTACTGTTCCTTGAGGTATTAAATGAGTTCAATCACAAACTGTTAAAGCAGGATAAAAAGGTCATATTGAATTTTTTGGATCGACGCATTTCACCGGGTATGCCATCAAGTAAACCAGAGGAGTATCAGCCGTTGACCCTGTATCGTAACTCTTTGCTACATGGCGAAACTGATCAGGTTGCAGTTAGTTCGAAACGGGCTTACACTCGCAAGAGACGAGATCATGGTAAGTTGTGCATCGTCTTCTCTTTTTTTCTTTTTTTTTTTTTTAAAAAAAATGAACTTTTATACTTTCTAGATGAAGAAGAAGATGAAGAGGATTACGATGAAGAACAAAACGATCCCGACTATCGCGGTTAATGATCGAGTACATTTTTATATTACCTTTAAGTTAGTTATTTTAAATCATTACAATTAAGATGAAAGATGTGAAATATGTAAATAAAGTCTGTTAATAAATAAGTTAAGGTTTTTCAAAAAAATTAAAATGCATCTTTTATTTAAGAATTTAATGCAACCAAAAGTCTATATTTTTAAAAATTAGTCCAACACGAATTTCGTGGCAAGTCCTTTCGCAAAACATTATTATAATAATAAAAAAAATAATTTTCTTAAATACTAAATAACAATATTTCACTTAAAATTTTCCCGCGCATATTTATCCGCTTTGTGCATGGCTATTTCTAATTGTTCCTCGAACTGCGTTGAGGTTTTTTTACCCTTCATATTACAAATCTCGTAACTATTTTGCCCTTTAGGAGGTGCAACTTCAGATTTAAAAATATCGGCAAATACATTTAACCACTTTTCTGCATTAAAGTTTTCCGTTTGAAATTGCTGCAAATACACTAAATGTCAAATAACGCACAAATAGTATGAAATGAAAAAATTACCTTAGGAACGCAGCATCTGGCTTTAACAATATTATCACACTTGCTTATAACTAATATAGGACGATCTGGGCATAGTCTTGTGACTTTTTGTAAGGGAACTTCTTCCATTAATGCAGAAGTTGAAATGAAGTGAAGAATGAATGAATGTGTTTCCGATGGCTTTTCTTGTAGAACGTTACGCATCTCAATTTCCACCAATTCTCTGGAAAGAAAAATTCATTTTCTAGATTGTTCTTTTTCGAAAACTTTATTATTCATTCGTAGGATAAATGAAAAAGTTCAGCTAAAGAAAAAATATTGTTTCTAGAACAGTGAGGAGATTCCGACTAAACAAAAATATTATTGGCTTATTTGCTGATGTGCCCGTATGTTAGGTCAGTGAATGGCCGGTTGTAAATAATTCAGCCTGAAGTGAAAACTTGCATTAGCGTTAAAACTTACTTAACATTCGTTCTTGTTGATTCCTTTCGTTTTTTCAATATTTCCTGTATACGTTCCAATGTGTCTATTTTGAACACATACGGCAATTGTATATCCATCTGCCGAATATTGTGACGTATTTTTAATAGCTCTATTTCTGCACCATTTGCATCTTTATCAGTCTTTAGTACCTTTTCTAGCATATTGAGTCGCCCTTTCAATAAGCCGGCTACTTTGAAAACCTTTTAAGAGAATATAAAATAAAAAATTTTTATTTTTCGTATATAACTTTCGTTATTGAAAAATCAAGTTACTTTTTCTGCTGCTTCACCAGCCACTGCTGTGAAAGCATATCGTGCACGATTTGTTTGCTTTAGGTTTGTTATACAGAAATGTTCCACCTGTTGAGTATTTGTTACATGCGTTCCACAGCATAATTCTTTCGAAAGCAAATCAAAGTTATCACAATTTATGGTAATTAAACGAAGACCTGTTTCAGGATAAATTTCACCCGGCACCATCGTAACGTCATTTTGTTTTAAAATGTCTGCAGCATTGCATAATTCAACATTAACTGGCGTTGGTGATGAAATAACTTCACTGAAAATAATCCAAAGAGAATGAGCATTAGCAAATGCTTGTGGAAGTCGGAGGATTATACTGCCGACTTCGCAGTCAACAGTTGATCACCTACTTTATGAGTTGTTCGATTTTGCTAATATCATCCTTGGTGATACGCTTTCCTATTAATCCCACCTCCAGTTTGCAATAGTCACTTGTAACAGCACTCGACACTTGGTAAGTAACTTTATTAAATAACGATCTTATAGTACCATTAAGTAAATGAGTAGCTGGAAATATAAAATTTGAAATGAAATACAATAAAATACTGATTAGTGTGTTGCATAGAAATTTCGGGAAAATATATTTCTGGATGGCTAAATACACTTCACTTCATAATACAATAATTTCTCTTTTATTGAAAGGGAATTCTTAAACTTTTTTTCTGAAATATTTGCTGCAAAACAAACCCGTATAATGAAATTATTGGAAGTGGCACTGCTCTCTTTTTCAACGACGAACCTATGTTGTACTAAAAAGAATGTAATAGGTGTTTCAAAATATTTACCTGTATGATGGCACATATTCCTCTTTCGATGTTGACTATCCACAATCAATTCAACTTCATCGCCAATGGCTAAGCTGAAATAAGATTTTTCGGATGGCAATTCACATGTATGAACCAGACAACCATTTATATAATGAACATTGGAAACATTCAATTCGAGTCTACTATTTGATGATGTTTTTATAACAATCACTCCTTTATCTGATTGCTGACCGCCGGATTCATAATAGAAATTGCTGGATTCTGTTACAATAGATACAATATCTCGAGTATTATACATGCCATTACATACAACTTCTTGAACAACAACATCATTATACAAAATTCCTGATACTTTAGTTGTTAACGTGGGTATGACATATTGTTTCTCATTTTCATCATAGCTGTAATTGTATTTGTGTTGATTGTCAGTAGTCTGCAATGTTTTGGTGTATTCTACTAAAGCCTTTTTTATGTTTAGCCATACATCATCGGATTGCTGATATGCATTCATGTAGGCTTTGGACTTTTGTTTAGCTTTTAAAATAGCCTCCTGATAATCATTCGCACTGTAAATCATTTCTTCTAATTCAGCCAATTTTCGAACATGCTCCTCAGTCAAACCATAAGTATCGGCTAGCTTGTGTATGAAATCCCCAGGCATTTTATTATTAAGAAATGTATTTTTTATAGCTTGAAATTCTCTGTAAGCTGGCACAAAGCCTGGACAGTCCACTATATCGATTTCCTCTAATTTGGGGAATTCACTTATAAGGTCTAAGAATGTTTTAGAAGCATTTTCACGCAGAGATCTAAATACTTCTTGTTCATGTGTTATTAATTCTAAAATTGCCGTTTGTTTATTTGGTATTTCGGGGTAAGCGGAGCCCAGGGAATCAATTACTACCGGTATAAGATGTTTTAGTAAATTTTCATTATTAAAAATATTACCGGCAACTGTTAAAGCTTTACGTAAAACACGTCTTAGCTTTTGACTAAAACAAAAGATGAGCGATTAATTTTGAAATTCTAAATCGCGATAAAAAAAATTACTTTTGATCAGGCAGCATTCCGTCTGCTAAGCACACTGAAATCATGCGGGCGTGGTCAGCTAAAATTCTATAGCCCGTGTCTAACGTGGCTGCGTCCGTTTTAGAAGGAAAGATACCATTGTATTCGGGAGCTTTCGACATCTAATATAAAATTGTTTGTATAATTTGCTATTTTTCCAAAATATTATTTTTTCGAGAACATTACCTTACAAATTGCATCAAATAGTGGCACAAAGATATCTGTATCATAATTTGAAGACTTGTTTTGTAAGACCGCTGTCAATCTTTCAAAACCCATACCGGTGTCAACATGTTTGTGTGGCAATTGAGTTATGCTTCCATTTTCATTGCTAAAAGTGGCCACAAACAATTTTAATTAGATACATATACACTTTTTATAAATATAAAAATGGATGTTACCGATTATATTGTATAAATACTAGATTCCAAAGTTCTGTGAGATCTGATCGACCGGTATTTACTAGCTTTGCGCGCTTCTCAGATGGAGCTGAATCTGGACGATGATCTATATGTATTTCCGTACAAGGACCGCATGGTCCAGTGGATCCCATCTCCCAAAAGTTATCTTTACATCCAAAAGGCAAAATGTGCGAGGAAGGAAATCTTTTATAATAAAAATAAGGGTTACGTACTTATAAGTACACATTAGCAGTTGAATTGACTCTTTTTTACTATACCCTAAACTTCTCCATATTTCAAAGCATTCCAAATCTGCAGGTAAGCCTAAAACTTTATCGCCAGCAAAATAAGTTACATATAAACGTGAGGTATCAATATTGTACTGTCCTTTAAGTAAATCTAACGCCATAGAACAGGCTTCTCTCTACACAATCAAAAAATAGTATTAAAAAAGGCTCCAAATTATTCTACCAATATAATTCACACCTTAAAATAATCACCAAATGACCAATTTCCCAGCATTTCAAAAAACGTATGGTGATAACCATCTTCCCCAACAGTAGACAAATCATTGTGTTTGCCACCCACTCTAACACATTTCTGTGAATTTGCTACTCTCTTATAAGGCGGTTTTGTTGTCCCAAGAAATACAGATTTAAACTGTAAAAAAATACCATTTAGTAGCAAGTCTATATAATTTGTACATAAAAAAAAAACTTTTCGTATTCGTACCTGATTCATGCCAGCATTTACAAAGGCCACTGTAGGATCACAAAATGGCACTACCGGACTAGATCGCACAAATTTGTGATCATGATCCTTTATGAAATATTCAATAAATGTTTTGCGTATTTCCTGCGATGATAAAGTTCTCTGTATTTTTTTAGCAGATGAATACATTTTACAATTATTCTTTTATTTCATATTTTAAAAACCAGGACACATTAATGGACCAGATGCAAAATAGTTATACTTTGTAACAGTTGTCTAATGTACCGGTGAGATATTTTCTCTCGTGAGAATATTTTATATAACATATGTAAACTTTGACAACTCACAATAACGATAAAACCCAAGCGAATTCATTGCTTCATATGCTGCACTACATGTAAAATTTTTGACAGTACGGCTAATTTTACATAAAAAATTATACGTATTTTTTACAGAATTGCAAACCGTGTTATATGAAAATTAATTTCATAAAAATTTTCTTTTATCTGAATAATTTCCAACTAATTAAAATATGTCAGTGTTTTGTTGTTTAATTAATAAGAATTTTTTAATTTTTCTTTAGAAGTTACAAAAAACACATTTATTGTTGAAAATGGTAACTTTGGTGAAATTTTCAATCACGTACATATGTATGGACGTATGTAATAGACAGCTGAAAGCTGTTCTCACCTGTTCAGGATAAACATGTGCGACTATTCGGAGAATGCAATTGCAGAAACCTCAGGAACTTTGGAACAGTGTACAGACAAAAGGCCTATATTTGGCAATCGCTATTTGACAAATGAAAATGATGTCTTTACGCACAATGCTTGGTAAATATATTAAAGAAGTTGGATTTTTCATAGAAAACACCTCCAGACTTGCTGGTGTATTACATCGTAGCTGCTGGATAAATAAAAACTGGGAATTTACCAGATATCGTAAGAAACCAGCTGGAGGTGGGCGTTTCTTAACAAATCCTAATGAGTTTGACAAATTTAATGCATGGTTTGTGTAATACATACGATATTTTTTTGCTACTCCCTAACAATTTCCTTCTAGGGATAATGTTCAGTGGGACGAGGAACAGGAACAACAAGCATTAGATGCTGTAGCTAAGAATTCAGCAGATAAAATGTCGGAAAGTGATACACTGAAATTTAAGAGCGAAGCAGATAGATTTTGGAATTCATTTTACAGTGTGCATCAAAATAAATTTTTTAAAGACCGTCATTGGTTGTTTACTGAGTTTGCTGAATTGGCCCCCAATAGAGACATAGTGGAGAGCAGAAATATATTTGAACTCGGTTGCGGTGTTGGCAATACAATATTACCAATTTTAAAATATAGCACAGAAGCAAACCTCAAAGTATATGGATGTGATTTTTCGGAAAATGCTATAAAAATTTTGAAATTGGATCCTCTTTATGATTGCAAACGTTGTGAAGTATTTGTTATGGATGCTTCTCTCGATGAATGGCAAGTGCCATTTGATTTGGCATCGCAAGACATTATTGTTCTAATATTTGTTCTTTCGGCCATAGAACCAAGAAAGATGAGGCGTATTGCTGAGAATTGTTATCGATATTTAAAGCCTGGCGGCTTGGTTCTCTTTCGTGACTATGGACGTTATGATTTAGCACAGTTACGTTTTAAGAGTGGCAAATGTTTAGAGGACAACTTATACGTGCGTGGGGATGGCACTATGGTATATTTCTTTACACAAGAGGAAGTGAGAAATTTGTTTACCAAAGTTGGTTTTATGGAGGAGCAAAATGTAATTGATAGACGTTTGCAAGTAAATAGAGGTCGCATGCTGAAAATGTACCGCGTTTGGATACAAACGAAATATCGGAAACCTCTAACTTAGCAATAAAAAAATATGTATACTCGTATGAACATAGCTACGTAAGTGTTTAAAAGACGAAGTGAGAAGTGTTCAAGGATTTCTGATTCAAACAGAAAATGTATGTCTTTTAATATTCCGCTGTGATAGTGTCCTTGTGGTAAACTGCATTGGAATTCATTGAAAGTTGTTGAAGATCTTACTAGTTGCTTCAAATGAAAATATATTTACATGATGCTAAATTATTTTATTTTACAACTAAACAATAAAATAAAAAAAGAAACTTTTTATTATCATAATTTTTCTATGCAAACACTAAGGAGGTGCAAATAACGAAAATATTTTGTGTTCTACTTCAAACTACTTATTCTAACTGTATTTTAGTGTGAACATCAATTAAAAAACGGATTTCCAACGAATAATACAAACACACACAAAAAATTCTTTCATGAGAATCTTTATTGGCCAGCATTTGAGAACATAACGGATAAAAAATTAGTGAATTTTCTAGGCATATATGGCGCACTTTCCTTCTTTACGTTAATTAATGCTGTCAAACTCCAGCTGTTTGACGTTACAAGTTATGTAGAATATTTAACATAACCGTTTTAAAAACTATTTTGTGCAACAGCAATTGCTATGTGTGCAAGTAATATTTAAATCGATATTATGGTTCGCTACCTCTTTTTAAAAGAACATTGCAGACGATGGTATATATGTATATCGTCTTCTGAGTGGTTAAAAAAATGTTCTGACATTAGCTGCAATATCCAATTGGTTCATTTTTCAAAAGTACATGGCTAGAAGTTATAGCGCATTACTCAAGTAATTTATTTAATATCGGTGTTGCCATTCGTTTTACATAGTTGTTTTATTAAGTAGTAATATAAACCAACTAAGCAAAATCAGATAAAATTTACAACAAAAATTAGTTGATTGAGCGAATTACAAGGAGAAAGACCTTGTTGCGGATATAACGCCCTTTGTGGAATGAATATTTGTGGAATTATTAGAAAATTTCTAGACACATAAATTATTACTTGTGTTTATTTAATTTCAAAGAAAATATATATGCTAATTAAAGTTATTTAATTGGTGTTTAACGAGCAAAACGAAAAGTGTGAGTTTTTATATAATGAAAAGAATGAAAAATCGTATGCAAGTTAATGCAAAACGTAGATCTGGAAATGGTGTCGTCTGCATTCATTTTTGTTTCTATTCCTCATTGCAATAAACTTTTTGCTTCACTTTGTGCAACTAGATCAGAGGGCACCTACAAAATAAATTTCATGATGCGAATCACAGGAAAAAAATAAAATTGTAACACATTTTCTAAATATAAATTGGAATATATAACTAATAGTATGTCGCATTATACCATGGAAAAGTGTTAATATAAGATACTAAAGCGAATAAATGCATGTACATATGAATGGATGTATGTGTATACATATACAAAACGAAAACGTAGTAGTTTAAACAAATTATCGGAGGGGCAAAATAATACTACATGCGTTTAATAATTTGGCATAAATTTGTGTATTTACGTGAAATTTCAATATCATCAATAAGTAAATAGTAAACAAAATAATTTAGCATGCAGCAATTTTTATAAAAAAAAAAACAAAATTTATTAAAGTGTTTAGCAAATACCAAAACACAACTTTGTGAATTTGTAAAAAAAAAAGTATTGAAAGAAATCCTTTGCGTTTGAAGAAGAATTAATGGTGGAGAATTGTGCAATTTTTATAGTGTTCACAACTAGTTTTCTTTTAAGCTAATTCACTTAATGCACACTTTCATACAAACGTACATTCATACATGAACGCATGCATAAACTACACAGATTGATTAAAATTGGCAACGCTAAATACATTGACGTCAGCAGAGACACCATAAAGTTTTAAAGAGAACCTCAACTGCTGGTTTATCTCTTTAACTATTTTCCTTTTCGGAAAACTGTTTACCGGTTTTTTCAGCAACTCCTAAATTAAAATTGTTGCTCTTTTTTTTGTTAAAAACATTTTTTTTTCTAATATTCAAAAAAAAAAAAAAGAAAAAAACAAAACAAAATTCTGATAAAAAAATTTTATTCTATTATTATATTTTCGTGTTGGTTTTTTATGTTTATTCCGTCATTTGCATGCGTTCTTTTTTTGTTTTTGTTTTCATCTTTATTGTTGAATTGCTTTAATTATATTTTCGCGTGTGTTTTTTTATTGTTTTTGGTTAAAAGATAATGAATCATTTTTTACCACTTTAACTAATCGCAGTGTTCTATCTCTGCATGCCAATTCAAATCTGTACGTAAATTTTTGTATTGATTAGTTTTCAATTTGTAACTGACAATTATTATACCTCATTGTATGATTGTGTACATAAAATATGTATATCAAATTGTAATAAGTGTATGTATGTAAGTTATAGGGTTTCTTCTTAATCGCTGCCAAGTGAAATTAATTAATAAAAAAAAAGTAAAAATTAATGAATTTGTTTAAGGATTAAACAAATTCGAATATTGTGATTAAAAACCCATAATTCTTTTGGATATAATTTTTTCTAAAAATATTTTAAACTGGCGGAAGAAACATCAGAAAATTCCAACATGGGTTGGGGTACTGAATTATGGGTAAGTTTGGTTCTAATGTTTATGTTAAGTTGCACCTTTTGAAAATCACTAATTCAAGTTACAACTAAAGTTCGATTTCGGTAAAGCCTGAAGCCGCTTTTTAATTTTTGACGGCGGCAGTTCTCAAAATATTCTTTTTTTTTATTATATTTTCATTTTTCATAATTTAATAAAGGCGTTACATGAATGTTTGTGTGTGTTTATACATACGAGTGTGTATGTAACCAAATTTAAATGCTTATTATTAAGAATTGACATAATTTAATAATACTTGAGTTCAACTTACGAATGACCGAATAAGGCAAACATTCAGGCTAATAATTTTTTTTTCATAAATTGTTAACCTGTAAAATAAATTCTCACGCTACAATATGCATGTATTTGCAACACCTTTTTATTATAATTAAATATTTTTTTTTTGTAAAATTTAAGCGTCCACTTTCATTATGGCTATAATAATTTTTATTTTAAAAGCAATTATAACATTTTTTACTTTTTATTTAAAAAGTGAAATTGTTTAATGAAATAAAATCAAATGCATATTAAAAGGAATTCGCCTTTAACAAACGTAAAATTTTTTTCTCATTAAGTATTTCATATAATGAATAAAACTATTATTTGTAATTCGAATTAACGAATTTAAAAATATATTTAAAAAAATGAAATAGTGGTAAATGAAAATTAAGAAATCTTGTGTGTTTTTTACACCATCTGTAAATTTTTTGCTCCTGTAGTTGCTTCGCAGCGTCAACTCTCTTAAATCTGCCGGCCCGTAACATGATTGTTTTGCAATGTACTCACATAACCCACAAAGGCTCATTTCTTTATAAGTGTATACAAAACTTTGCATATTTAGGGTCACATCTTTTAAGAATAAATTTGAAAGTCTTTAAAAAGTTTTATTATTATTTTATGTATTTATTTAAAAATTTATTATAATACCTGAAGGGTAAACAAGACTTTCGTATTTTAGCTGCAGTAATGAATTCTGTAATAATAATGAATAAGGCATGTGCACAAACATAAATGTCACAGAAACACATAATGGAATATATTTTTTTGCTAAATTAAAATTTTTTTTTTTTGAGACAATTTTCAAGGCAATTTTGATTTGAAAAAATTATATAACATTTAGAATTATTTTCCTCTTCCAAACTGAAAATATTAAAATATTGACGTTTATTTCGTTCAAATAAAACGATCCTAAAGACTGTTCTATAAATTTTCAATTCTTAAACATTTTTTTAAAGATTTCTTCATATTGATTCGTTGCTTTTTGGATTCACTCACATGAATAATGCTTAAGCAGAACCTTTTTTTAATGTTGAGACAAAAATATGGCATTTGAAGCGTATTTAAATAGATATCTGATATGTACATATTTATGTGCGCATGTTGCAGTGTAAAGAACATAAAATCAAATTACATACGTTTTAAAATAGTGGGTTTTTATTTCTTACAATTTTTTTTTATTTTGTGAAACACTGTGCAATTTATATATGTTTATCGTGAAGTAAATATAAAAGAATAATCAGAAATTATAGGTGAAGGTGGGATACGTATGATTTATAACACAGGGATTTTTTTTTTGAGGGAGAGGTAGGGTTTAAAATGTTGTAGGGTTGTTTTGCCACTAAAACAATCATTCGTCTTCCGGGATTACAAAAGATACTAACTTTGGCTTACATACGCATGGTTAAATACCATCATTATAGCCTTTAGCACGACGCTACTGGCTTGGGCTATTGCATATTTATTACTGGTACTGCAGGCAGGTCTGGTTTTTATCCCACTAAGAATTATCTACTGCAAAAAAAAAAAAATATGCTAGTTAGGCCCTTTCTACTTGAGACCAATAATATATATGTACAATTGTGAATCGAAATAAAATATCGAAATAAAAAATAACGAATAAAAAATGCATCAAATTCAATGACTAGTCTCAGGCTAAAAGAATTAGTAACGTTCCGATTCTTAGTCTTATATTAAAATATAAAGGCATGTGACTACAAACGAATTTCACAACCCACGAATTTGATGCCTGTCACGATTAGTTACGTCGTTTATAAAAAAGTTACGAAATCAGTTTATTGAAAGGATATGGCAAATTTAGCTACCGGAATGGCATTGGTATACCAAGAAAAAGAGTTTAGTGCTTACAGGGCTGTATGCAATATATGGTATCTTGAAGTGTAAAGTGTTCAGAAGGCGTCTGAATTGTTTGCAATAGAAACGTTTTAACTAGCAGTTAATAAAAAACACTTAATCACAACATAATAGTGTAACTGTTAATATACGCTGGAAAAATTAGTTTATAACAATAGATAATTTACAGATATCAATAAAGGTAAAACTAATCGATTTAAATGTAATTCACTTACCTCGCAGCAGTATTGAAAACTACACCTGATAACAATTTAAAATGAAAAGACGTATAAATAATCGATATTTAAAATTTGTCTTAGGTGAAATACAATAAAGAAATATTATTAAAAAAAAAAACATATAAAATATTTATTTTGCTTTGCGAACACACTTAAAATAATTTCAACTAATTTCGCCAACTACATTTCATATTTATTAATCATTATAAATAAAAATAAAAAAAAGAAAAACGTTTGCCAAGTTGTTTATTTGTTGTTTTATGAAATGTTGTCTTTAATGTAAAACGTGGTCAATATACTTTAACACTGCCAGTTCTTTCCTGCTTACACTTCTGTATAAAAATGCTGCCTCAATATATTAAATGTGTTTAAATTTATTTGTTGTTTCCTTAAGACGGTTTTTTATTTCAAAGCAACTGTAGCCGTTGGACTGGTTTAGCCAGTTTTATGTAAATTGTTTCCATCTCGACTTCTTAACGTTTGAATTTCTTGTCTGCTTAACAAACTATTGAATGTTCGCATGGCTGTGCTAAACCACTCACTTCGTGTGTATAATTTTGTTTTAAAGGCTAAGAATTTTGTGTTGAATTAAGAAAATTTAATATGAATTTTATAGCTTGCAAATGAATTGCTTTAAAGATTTTCTCTAAAATATATTTATTTCATATAGCCATACACAACCATGCAAAGATACACTGTAAAATGCGTATGTGTGTTATTCTACACATACAAGATGAAGTATTTAACTTTTCCTTATCGTCACTGGGAAACCACTCCTGTTTTCTTACATATAAAAATTCCTTCAATTTTTGTGTTGACCTTCTGTCTGCGATAAGGAATGAATGACTCTATAATTGAAACGAAATAATTATTTTAGTTTTCTCGTGTTAATTGGCATTATTTACTATGTAGTTTTCAGTAGGTGTGTAAGTTTTACTCTCTAATAAATCTACAGCGCTGTACTATTTGCTATAAGAGTAGTCTGGATTTATACATTGCCTGCAGAGTTGCCAAATAATTAACTTAAACAACGTAAATATGTCTTCTTCATTACCATGTTCAAGCAATAAACACATTTGTCACAGCAGGCTGCAAACTGCAGACAACCTGTCAAACATGTGCGCATAACAACATTATGTTATCGCCTTCAGCTACACAAACAACATCGCTGCAGTTGTGCCCAACTGAAACTAACTTATATATTTGTAATGCGAATGTGCATTTACTTAATTCCAGAAAAATTTGTTACTTACAAGTATTTGAAGGCATGTTTATAATTATCAAAATTCTCGGTTAAGCAGTGCTAAACAGTTTGACTCGGTGAAATTACAGCTGCTTAACAGCAGGAGATGTAATTTGGTTTTTTGTAATATCGAGGCGGCTTGAAAGTCGACAAATTATGAATCTGTAATTTGGAATATAAAAACAACAGATAGTTATGCTGTTATTCAAAGCAGGCATCCGAAGGGATCGTCGCGTCAGTTATTTAAACACAACAGCACACTGTCTTTAAATGAAAAATGCATTTCTTATTGCTAATTTGTAGCAATAAGAAATTTAACAGGCAGCCCCTGACAACACTTTCTATCAAATTTAATTATCCTTTCTTTCGATTATTTTCTTAGTAATAGTTTTTTATATTCAATTATTTATCTATATCTTTCTGAATCTATCACATTAGTAAACAAAGTCAATCTATGAAAATGGGCACCAGGGCCAATAACTTGACGAGTTCGAAGCCTAGAAATTAGTTGGCCCAAAGAAGTATTAACTTGACACTGTTCCATAGCATTGGCAATTTTAAAAGTTTGAGAATCCCTTCGATTTTTTTGCAATTTCGTGCTAAGACGAACAGGAAGAAAAACCAATTCAGCAAATACTCGTACTTTACAATGTACTTAGTCAGCCGATTCCAGGCATGCCTAGCAAAGCGTTTTCATCAAAAAGCCAAAAAATGTTTTAAATTTATAAATTTCTTAATTCTTGTAATCAAGGCTGAGACGCTTTTCTTTTTCATGCTACCTTTTTGGCCACAATACTTTAAAGCTTGCACATATAAGCAGTTTTATAAATTCCAACCTTCTAAACTCAGTTGAAGAATTCCGAGTAACGCGATCAGCCCGAATTTATATTGTTATAGCTTGCCAAACTTATGCTTGACTATATTTTCGATATCCAATCATGCAAGTCTTGCTACGAACTTTATTCCTAATTGCATTGGTGAAATTGTTAATTCAATAAAGTTCGTAATGCGTCTGCTTGTGAATCAGCCAACAGCAAGATAATATTTGTGCCAACTTGCCAATTAAGTCAACTCTGAATTAATGCCAGTTGTCGGTGTGCAGAATAAAATTATTTTACAGTTTCAGTTTGGGAATAACAAAAAAAAGTATCTGGCATCCCTGATCCTGTGCTTTTCATCCTCCTCTAACAAATTCTTTTCATTCGGTTGTGCGTTTAACATTTTCCCATCCAATTACTGATTTTTGGTTTTTTGAATGTCTAGACATTTTTTATTTAATTTTTTTTTTTTTTTTGATAATTTTTTCCCTTTTAAATATAAAATTTGACTTTTAAAGTCAATCATTATTTTGTGTAGTTCATATTTGTGGAAGTCTTCCCAATTAATTATTTTTAAAAGCATTGACGTGCGGTTTCCTTTCGTTACTCATCTACTCATGCAAATACATGCACTAAAAAAGACGTGGCTTAAATTTAAATAAAAAAAATCTTAATAATAATAAGAATGTCCTCAGTTTCGTTAAAAGTTACTTTAGTTAAATACAGTTTGCACGTTTAGATTTAATAAAAATGAATTAATTTGTGGAGTAGGAACCTCGTGGTTTATGGCTTTCAAATTAGTAACAATTAGATTTTACATCTCAAGATATGTTTTCAGACCAACTGCAAATGTTTCCTAAAAATAAGAATGTGTGTGAAGATAAATTTCGAAATTTATCACTCCGTACACAAACCACATGCTTTAACAGACTTCTGTTAAGGTAATAACATAGCTCTGTTAGGCTTGTAATTCAGGGAGTGCACATTCTAAATGGAATTCTGACCACATTTATTAATGGAATGAAAAAATTAATGCCGGGAAATGTGGGCGACTCCATGTAGTTTGTAAAAACAACAGAATCCATTAAAAAAACGCAGCAGCACTTACGTTTTTTACACTTAGAAGTTATACAAATTCTTAGTAAAAAAGTCCAAATTAGAGGAGAACGAGAGGTGATGGGCACCTGGAAAAAAATAAATTCTAGTTTTAGTTAAAAAATTTTTAAAAATTTTTTTTTTAAATTTATAGTCGGCAATTAAATTTTTTTCCTAAATTGAAGGACACAAATTAAAAATGCACTCAAATTGAATGCACCCAAATTCACAAAATATTTTCTAATTGTTCTCAACAAAACACGTTCGTTTATTGGACGGTTAAGATGACTTCCTCTCGTTTTAAAATGTTTATCTTTCATATTCCAGTTCATCGAAATGAACAATATTTTTTTAGTAAACCGTTTCAGAATTTAATAAAAACCGATCTGCATGAAAATAAATATGTGGACGGTAGGAGAAAAATTTTATTCTAAGACAAAGGCTCATTTTTTGAGGGAGTGGCCCGTTAAAAAGGCTAGAAAGGCTTTAAGTATTTTTTATTTTGTATTAAATAACTTTTTTTTATAATATTTTTACAAATGATTCTGTAATACGATAAGATAAGATTGATATGAAAATGTTGTCCTTCAAGGAAAGATTATAAAACTAAAAGAAAAAAAATTTACAACAAGAAAATCTTTTTTATCGACTTATTTTGGTATTTTGTAAAGTACAAGCACCTTAACGACCAGACGTGCAGATCTTCAGAATGACACAGGACCGATTGGATTTCAGCCAATTGCGGTATTAAAGAATAAATTGAATATATTATAAATTATCAACCTTTTTGTTGAATTTTAATAAAATTTAAGAATTTTTTAACATTTTCCCAACTGAAAAATCGTTTTGATTAAGTCAGAATGTCAATTCAGAAATGGGACTTGTACCCTCGGATTGTGTTCATCCTTATCAATATTTTATTATAGGAGCAATTGAGCTATTGAGAAAGATATGTCAAATATGAGAAAAATTCTCGAAAATTTATGCCAGATTATTATAAGAATTTTTTCCTAAAAAAATTTAGAAATGACCCTCAAACTCCCTGCCATTTGGGATTCTTTTTAAATTCAAAATTCCTTTTATTATTTTAAAAGTTGCAAGTTTATCGTTCTTTTTTAAGATAATATTTAAGCTAAAATTAATAAGAACTTTCTTCATGGCGCATATACATTTGTAAATTTCTCTTTAATATACTTTTCGCTGTTAAAGAATTTTACTTTTAAATATTTTTTTTTTCGTATCTACAATTTTTTATAAAAATAAAAATTATGACAAGGAAAGGGAAATTTTTATAAATAATCACTCGGAAATGTCGAGAGTGTTAATAATATATCTATTCAATCGCAAACAGTATTGTCAAATTTGGGGGAAAAATTTGATTTTTCTGTGGCAAAAGCACTCCTGGAAAAATAAAAAAACGGATTAAAATTGCTTGATATAAAAATTTTTATCGCTATTTGCTAAAGAAAAGTTCGAAGAAATTATTATGTGAGCTGTTTTCAGCTGTTATTACACATTGATGATTATTTGCTAGTTGGATCCGATTTTATTTAATATTTTTAATAAAATATTAATTTAGTATTTGTATGTAAACACGTTTTATTCGATGTGAAAAATTGATTAAATAACATAGAGGCGAATACATTTTTTTACTGGAAATATTACATTTTTACAGCGAATAAAAAACATTTTTTCTTAGTTTTGACTTGCTTACTTCAACTGACCTTGAAAAAGAAATATATGTGTACAAGGAGGATTTTACTTACAAACATACATACATACGCCTTTAGCAAATGATAGAAATCAGTGCAGATTATTAACGGCGTAAAAACATTAGTATGATTTCACTTTCTATCCTAATGCTGCGTGAATTCTCATTAAAATTGCGATCAGAGCTGCAAAGAATTGTTCATGATAATTACAGTGTCAAAAAAAGTGTGCATAAAATAAGAATTAAAAAATTATGAGTGAACAAAATTGTATCAATAACAATTATTTTTGAAGAAAAAAGATACGCAATTGCACAACGCTGCTAACTAACATAAAAAGTACAACGTCACACAATATATACACATGCATGTGTGCAACATACATTTGCATAAATAGACATTAATTTGATTATGTGTGTACACAGATTCGTTTAAGTATTTTAAGCATATACAATATTGCCATGGCCACTACATTTGGATAATCGCACTGCAATTTGCGGAAGAAAGATAACACATGAGGGTTTCAGTTTTTTATAAAGAAAACTAAAAAAAAAAAACAACAAAAATTGGAAATTCATTTTTGATTGCTTTTTCTTGCCTATTTTTTTATACTCCTCTCTTTGGAAAATTTGATGTGAAATAATTTTAAAAGCCACATTATCACATGGTCCAATTTCAAATGTATGTTATAGCATTCAAAATTCCGATTAGTGGCTTAGGGGCATGCCTGTGGAATGTGTCTCTGCCCCTCCATGCAACTTGCAATTTAACAGTGGGTAAAATACATATACATATGTATGTACATATGTATGCACTTTGATACTTTTGGTTCTTCTAGTAAAATTTTTTTATCTACAAATTTAAGGGGCACATTATCACGTGGTCCAATTTAAAATGTATATTGTAGCATTCAACAGACCGATTACTAGCTAAGGAGGATGCCTGTGAAATGGGTGGCCTCTCTCTTTAACTTAAAGTGTAAAATTGGTGAAAATATTGGCACTTTGTTTATTTTGGTAAATTTGTTAAACTATCTTGTGGACAAGGAGGATTCATGGGATGAACTTTTTGCGAACAAAATTTGATGCCTTAGTACTATTTTGTTCTGGCACTTTTTTTTAATTATTATTGATCAATTTCGTATAGAATATAACCGCCTGATTATATATTACAACTATAATAAAACCAGTTGTTATTTTGCGGAGTAGTTGTCAGTTCGGTATTATGATTTACAACTGAAAAAAACAATTACAACTAGTTAGTTAGTTTTCAGTTATGTTGCAAAATTTTTGGCTATTATGGTTTACAATCAATGTAATTACTGGTTGTGAGCACAGCCAAATTTTTACAACTGATCATTTGCAGTTGTCTTGTGGTTGTCTTGCCTCCGAATTTGCATCAAAATGAAGAAAAAATTGTAAGTTTAATATTTATGAAATATGGAAACAAAAATTAATGCATAAATGATATCTGCCTTCAGCAAAAAAACGCTATGCGCAGCATAGTTTTAATATAGGGGAATCTCATTGCCTCGAATAGTTCGTCGCATACTGTTTTTTATTTCATATAACAAATAGCAAAATGCATCTTTATTCAGGCAAAAATAGCTATTGAATCTGAATAATTAAGTTCATTTTTTTTTTTTTTTTTTTTTTTTTGTAATAAATGTTCTATTAGGTTCGAAAAACATTTCTTACTTTGAGTATATAATAGATATATTAATAGATCCACACTTGTATCCATTTTAAATTATACTTACATATGTACACTTTATTTATTTTTACTTATATTTTTCAATCGCAACGCCCTCTTGAAACGGGAATGAGTGACAAATTGGCTGTCAAATTGCCTGTCAAATTTTCATCTGGTAAAGGAAAGGAACGAGTTAAATATAACGAGTAGGTTGAAGACTATACTAGTTTTGTTTGTAATACATAAAAGCAAAATGAAGTTTAGTCGAGTTTACTTCAAGACAACACAACTAAACTGGTTGTCAATTCATAATCAGGTGTAAATGAAATCATATAATAATAGAAAAATTTCAGGAGAAAGTGATCACCTTAAATGTGGTATATTGCGGTCGGCCGTAGCGTGAATAATTTTTTTTAAGCATTTCCTAATCATGCAATATATTGTGCAGCAACTAGGAAATCAGATTGCGGAAAGGCGGATATAATGGCTATTGTTTCTGCG